>OY757918.1:26942569-26955828 GCA_963585895.1 Sepioteuthis lessoniana
ACAAGAGGACATCCAAGGGGCCTTGCAGAAGTTGTTGGAACGGTACAAGTGCATTGCATTTGTGTACTATCAATAAAAGTTCCCATACAAAAAAAATTTGGAAACTTATTTAATGAGCCTTGTATATATATATATATATATATATACCTTCAAGAAAAAATAAAATTTAGTAACTTTAGGATTATAAATTTATTTTCATCCTGCTAAGTGCATTGATATGAATCAATAACTCCTAAAGAAATTTCACATGCCTTCTTCAGACCCAACATGGAGATAAGAGCTCTCTTGGAAAATTATATATATATATATATATATATATATATATATATATATATATATAATTTTGGCTACTGTAACATAAATAAATCAGTAAATAGCTGAGCAGCCAACAAAGCTTTTATCAAACAATGATTCAGATATCATGCTTGATTTTGAGATCAAAGTCTTATAACCTGTAAACCAAAATGTCTCAAAAGTATTTTACGATATCACCAAACTTTGTTAGATCACCAACATTTCGTTGGAATAATTGATGAAAATGCAACCTCCTCATGTAATTCTTAGTTTTATTCGAAACTTTCCAGTCAATGTATAATACATAAGCCCAGAAATGAAGTGTTAATTCAGTGAAGTAAAATTTGAATTAACTTACGCAATGACGACATCAAGACAGTGAGCAGGAACATACATACACTGATATATATATATATCCTGAACACAAATAATACTGTTTCTTGCAAGCTTTTTTTAAAAGTAGGGACAAATTAATTGAGACAAAGATTATAAATATTTAATGTTTCTTTAGCTTACTAAGACAAAAGTCAAATACGTGATTGGAAGAATGTATTCCGCCAATTTTCAAAGAGGAGTTTTTTCTGCCACCAGCTGAAAATCAGCATTTAAAATCATAGTCTTCATCTGGGCTAGAACAGCGATTTGAAACCTGTAGGCAAAATTGTGAAGATTTCATCGACGGTGTAGACAAAAATATATGAAGAATAGTGCTGATCGGAAATGATAAACGATACACTGGCAGTAAGATTCGAACTCACATATCATTTGCCTCGTGCGAAGCTTGATAAAACGCAAAAAAAATATGTAAAAATAACTGCTCGGACTAACTGAGATACAGATAGGTACTAGCCTACTGTTTTCGTCGTTTTACTCTGTTGGGTGTGTTTGAGAGTAAAGCCAAAAGCTGGAAACATACACGCGTGTAAGAACGAAATAGATAACTCTTTAAAAAATATAAATCTTTTAGTGGACTGATTCATTTTGAAATATATATATATATATATATATATATATATATATATATATATATATATATATATTCGAGCAAGTTTTGTAAAAGACAGAAGAATGTTTATTATTTTTAATTTTATTTTTTCAAAACTCCTTGTTACTTTTCTAGTGTTCGGGATCTAGATAGTCAAGGAATTGTCCGATGTCTTCTGCCTAAGCGCTTTCGACCATACTTTTGGTCGTCATCAGGGGTAATGTAGTTTTGAGTTGACTGTTAAATTTTTACTGTTTTTATAATTTATAGCGTTTTGTTTTGAAGTTGGCGATTGGAACGTTTTCAGCGTTTTGTTTTAAAACGTTTGGTTGGAAAAACTTTTACTAATAGAGTTAGTGATTTTTACTAATTAAAAATATTTAATATGTTGGTGCCTGTATTAAATGGTATTTAATTTATGTTTGTTTGTTTTTTAAATTTTTTATGCATATTGCTTCTAGGATTTATCATCGTTTTTCATTATTTTTTTTATATATAACTATTGTATGACCTGTGAGAATCTTCCTTACATCGGAAGATATAAGTTGGTTTGTGCTATTCTTGTGTTTTAGAATTGAATATTGTTTTATGGTGCTATTTTCAGAAAGGTGATAAGTAAGACAACGAGATATACACTCTTCAATATATATATATATATATATATATATAAACCAGATTTGGCATTATATGAGTTTTAATCACAAACTCAAGATGTTCATCAATCTATTGCATGGTGGTAATTGAAGTGGCGTGGCTTCTCAATGACGTACCTTACACCCGCTCACCGCTCCGAGAGGCTGTGCGGCAGTATTTTACAATAAGGAAATCATTCTGCCAAACCTTGTATACTTTAGGTGCTATTTTATTTCCTCTCTTCATATTTGGCCATTTGATATAATTTAAAATACCAAATGAAATTAATGCCTTGAAAATTTAGATCATCTATCGATACAAGCGCGCTGACATAAACAGTTTGTAAATGTCTGTTTAACTTACACAACAAGAAAGTTTCACACGATAAGATAATCTTTAGTTTCAATACAAAGTATTTACAGTTAGTTAAGTAACCACACTCTCAAGTAAACTCTTTGAATATCACTTGCAGTAAATATAAATAAATGATATTCGGCTGTAATAGACCCTAACCCAAGTATTTCACCAAATCTAAAAATAGAAAAAGACCTTCATTCGTTATCATCTCCCAAAATAATTTCCCCTGTGTTGCCGCGTAAATCTAATGGGCCTGAACACCAGAATCCACCGTGCTGGTCAGTAGCAGTCCACCAGTCGAAGAGTTGGGTTGGGTTGATTTGGGCTTTATGGCATATCAACCCTTGTAGGTTATTTAATGCTAAATCTATCTTTATACAAATGAACAGTTCTATTTCAAACAATTCAGTTTAGCATGAGTACACAGTTTAATTGTCGAAAACATTTCTATTTCAAGCTATTCAGTTTAGTCAAACTGTTCTAATTCAAACAATTTAGTTTAGTATGAGTATAGTTTTTGTCCACACACACTTAAATGTAAAAACAGTTCAATTTCAAACAATACCGTTTAGCGTAAGTAGTTTCAATGTCAAAAACAGTTCTATTTCAAACCATTCAGTTTGTAAGTACGCTGTTTAAATGTCAAAACAGTTCTATTTCATGTAATTCAGTTTAGCATAAGCACACATTTTAGTTCTATTTGAGCCATATATTGAACCCTATCAGTTGCAACCACTCCGGGTCAGAGTAGACCTAAAAGCGATGGTAATGAAGGGGTGCTCCGCATTCCCCAAAACTCCAGCATTACTGAAATCTCACCATTTGATTGTTTTGTGTAATATCCAGGACATTCGTTGGTGAGGGCGGGGGGTCTTACTCCTTTGCAGAGGCGCAGTCGGTGTATTCTACTGCCTCGGTCGATTGGGCAAACTAGTCGAAGAAGACAGACATTAGATTTTCCGGGCTAAACCAAAAAAATATCAGTCCCAAATTTTCCGATGACGTCCAAGTTTTATCTTCTTAAAAATTCAACACAGGCATGAAAGTAAGGAATTAGAAAGAATTAAAAAATGATAACGTCCACTGCACATATACAAAAATTAATAATCACATAAAACATATTTTAAAAATAATTGCTTGTTGACAAAATTATACATAAAAGGACAACGTTTGTTTCAACTCAACTTCATGTTATTTGTTTTTCTTGTTGTATTGATCCTATTTACCAACCCCTCCGCGCAGGCAGGATATGTCACAAGGTAAATTTTTAAGCGGAGTTTAACAGGTTTTAATTAAGAGTTTTCCTTCTCCTAGACTAGTTGCCTCACCAAGGCTGAAGAACCCAGTCTGTCCTACTATTTACCCATAGCTGGAGGGAGAATAATTGGATTCATACCTTTCCCAATGGTATTAGTGCTATGTGAAATGCAATCATTCTTGTCCAGGATTTGAACTCGAGTCGCCGTGTCCATTTCCTACGACGATAACCATTACACCACGGGCACCTTTTCTTGTTATATTGATAATTCATTTCAGAGTTAACCTTTTTATCATAGTACCCGGAAGCTTCTTCTGTCTCAGTTTTAAGCTATATTTTGTTTTGAACTCATTAATTCAGGCTACACTTGTCACACGTCTATTGATTCGAGAGCAACCATTAACCAAACAGAAGCTTAGCAACAGAACGATACATTTGAGTTGTTTTTTAATGATGAAGGTTTGTGTATAACTGTTGTGGTCTTCAGATAAGACCGGTAGAAGAACAACCCAAACAACAAGTGATTGGTAAACGTTATTGTATTAGCAGAAAAAGGAAGTCATACAAAGGAAGTACTAGCCGTGTTCGGCTTGCAGTCCGTCGGTCAAATGTCTCGTAAGGAACGAAAAGTTGTCTCGCCCGAGCGAGCTAAGCTCGGAGAATATGTTTAGGTTGGACGAGTCCATATTTGTGGTATGGTAGGATATGTCCCCATAACATTAACCAGCCTCATTTTGGATGCATGTTGAACAACAGCAAACAGAATTCCTTAGATTTTGAATTAGGACTTTGTTTTGGAGTTTGTTTTTTTTTCTTTCTTTTTTTTTTTTCTTTTTCTTTTCCTAAACCGATTGACTTTCCAAAGCTAAAGAACTCTGAAATATTATTTACACATTGCTAGTTGCGACGAACTGACACCTTTTCCAAAGGCATTAGTGCAAAGGAAAATGCAAACAGACTCGTCCAGGATTTGAACCTGGCTCATCGAGTCTATTTCCTTACGATGATAACCGTTACTTCATGAGCGTCTCGTGTTTATAATAGTAGTTTGATTTGGTTTGGTTTGGTTTGGTTTATTTCTTTAAAGATACATTCACTCCTTATAGGTTTTTTGATGCTGAAATTGGATTCGTTTTTATGCATATTTTCATGCATATTCATCTTTTAATCTCACTTTTTTTATTCAACTTTTATGATATTCACCTATTCGCTCAGTTATGATATTAAATATTCTTATTTAATAATAATCATTTATTTGCACAGTTATATGATATCAAGTACTTCTATTTAATAATATTCATTTATTTCCACAGTTATATGATATCAAGTATTTCTATTTGATAATATTCATTTATTTGCACAGTTATATGATATCAACTATTTCTATTTAATAATATTCATTTATTTGCACAGTTATATGATAAGGAGTACCTTTGTGATATTAAGGTTAAAGCGATGGACTGCGGAATCGTAGTAAGCGAGTTCGAATTCCAGTCACGCTATTACGTTCACTTTGGGACAAATACCCTTGGGAAATGTATGAACCCGCTTATCCTCCCAGCTCTGAGTTAAATAGTAACACTGCTGTTTTTCTAGAAGGATGGATTTGGCATTAAATAACCTCCAAAGGTTGATATGCCATTAAAAAAAAGAAACGGAAACCGTTATATGATATCAATTATTTCTATTTGATAATTTATTTTCACAGTTATAGGATATCAAATATTTCTATTTGATAATAACCATTCATTTGTACAGTTATAAGATATCAAGTATTTCTATTTGATAATAACCATTTATTTGCACAGTTATATAATATCAAGTATCCCTCTCTAATAAATGGGGAGCAATCCTTATGGCGTTGTGGCAAACGAGTTGTGGTAAACTAGTTCGAACTCCGGTCAAGCTATCACTTTCCCTTTTGGACAAATACCCTTGGAAAAGGTATGAATCACCTCATCACCCCATCTATGAATTAAATATTACTATTGTTCTTCTTTTGGCAGTTAATTATCCACAAAGGTTGATATGCTATTAAAAACAAAGAAACCAAACCTGACAATTACGTGATTTATTGTAATTATTCCAATTCAATATGACTCATTTGTTTGCACAGTGTTTTATAGTTTCAAGTATTCCTATCTCATCATCATTATCATGTCGTGCCACTAGCACATATATCCCTGACCTTCTCTCGCCACTTCTCCCTATCGTTCATCGCCTCTGGCAGGTCTTCAGGGCTACATCCCGTATCCTCACATAGCTGCTGTATGTAAGTTCGAGCGAGTCGTCCTGCTTTTGCTCGACCATATGTGGGGGTCCATAGGAGTACATCACTTATGAGCTCGGCCCTGCTTCTCTAGCAGTGTCCTGCATGTCTGGTTTGTCTAACTTGTATAGTTTTCCTGATGGGAGGCAGGTGGCTGTATAGTTGGTGCCTTGAGGGGTGTTGCCGCCAGGACTTGTTCAATATTGCTCGCAACATTCTTGTGTAATTGCCGTCTAGCTTCTTCTCCAGCCGTTTTGTTAGCGTTCAAGTTGTGCATCCATACAGCAGTATCGATACGACCGCTGCCTGGAAGAAACTGCGTTTCATTTTATCGGTCAGGTCTGATTTCCATATGATCGATAGCTAATCGATAGCAGTCTATGCCTTCGTTAGCCGCGTGTCGATGTCTTTTTCGGTTGATGAGACACTGCTTCCTAGGTACGTGAATTTTCCTATCTAAAACCAATAATTTACAAGCAATTATTTGATATCAAGTAACTAATAATTAGAATTCTTAGTAAACAAAGAGTTAACAGATATGGTTAATACAAATAATTTGCAGAGTCATATGGCATCAACTACTTCCAATACAAATCATTTTCAAACAATTCTGACCAATAAATGAGAATCTACCGGTCAGATTGAACTTGGAAATAATGAAAGGGTAACTCCATACTCGCTAGAGCTCCAGAACTGGAAACTCAGCATCTGATGCAGTATGTGGGCAAAGATAATACTGTCGGCGTACTCTAAGCCCCACCAATATGGCGTATTACTTGTAGTAAACACAAATTAGCATCATCATCAAGTCGCACTGACAATACGGATTTCCCTGGTTCTCTCCATCCACCCCTATCATCCATCGCTGCCGACAGTTCTTAACAAGCCAATAAGGAACTAGTTGGTTTCTTCCTAAATCCGTTTGGAAAGGGTTTTACAATAAAAAGGGGCAGGTTGGGAAGACAAAATAAGACTGTGTTTAAAAATCCAGCATTTTATTTTCTTATTCACAATCAGTCATATAAGTATAATTAAAATTATATATAAGGAATGGGTATTTGACTACCATAAATGCAGACACCATTCATGTTTATTTTTATGATTTAATAAAGTTATCTTTCTTTTTCTTTTTTCTTTTTTTTTTCTCTCATCTCATACCCTACAACCTTTCCATTTAAGAGTCAACATTTTACAAAAGTATTTTTGCTCCGGGCAAAACAAGATTGAATGTGTTAAATGGAATAATTGTCTGATTTTCAATCAATGCGTTTCTGTTTTTTTTTTTCTTTTTGTTCTTTTAATCTTTTTTTTTTTTTTAAATTTTCTTTGATTTTGAAATTGAACAACTGGAAAGAAACGTTAAAGTTCTTGTTTAGAAAAACATAATGAATTTTATGATCGCTACTTTGGTGTATGTCATGTTCTTTACAGTCTGTAAACCAAAAAATAAAAAAAAAAACAAAAAACAAAAACAAAACAAAAAAAAAACTTAAAATAACACTCTTTACATATAAACATATATATATATATATATATATGCACCAGCGTGTATACATATTCACATAAGTAATATACTAGAATCTCTCTCTCTCTCTCTCTATATATATATATATATATGTGTGTGTGTGTATGTGTGTATGTGTGTGTCCATCTAAATACATATGTTTGCATGAATTGGTTTATATATATAGAGAGAGAGAGAGAGTGAGAGAGAGAGAGCATAAATAAATAGCGAGTGGAGCTATAAAAGGGGAAACAGAAAAAAATATGTTGGCAGAGGTTGAGAAAGAATTAAACAAACAAGACAGATATGTTATTTTATATTCAAATTCATTTTATATTACCTTTACTCAGTTCTACTCACTCTTCCTTTGCTCTCTCTCACTCTCTCTCTCTCTCTCCCTCTCTCTCTTCCTCTCTCTCACTCTCTCTCTCTCTCTTCCTCTCTCTCTCTCTTCCTCTCTCTCTCTCTCTCTCTGTCCCTATATATATATATATATATATATATTTCATTGAATAATAAAGAGACATTTTGTCTGTATAATTTATTTAAGATCCTTTCAAGTTTTCTAAGTGTCTTAGTTTCAGGTTGGAATTGGTAGATGAATTTCCCAAAATTGTCCAAATCAACCTGAAATCAAGACACTTATCAGAAAACTTGAAAGGATCTTATATAAATTATACAGACAAAATTTGTCTTTATTATTTAATGAAACATGCTTAAATGAACGACTGCTGCCTTACTACACACACACACACAGCGACACACACACACACACACACACACACCGAGACACACACACACACATACACATACACACACACACACACACACACACACACATATAATATATATATATATATAGGAGTATGATTCAATTGATATAGTGATTTTTTAAGGCACAATATTTTTTTTCAGAATATTAAACCCTGTATTTTTGAATTATTTTATACCAGAAACTCTTTTAATCTCGCAGAAATATTTGTTTCGGGGCTATTCAAAATACCGACTAATCAAACAGAGTACTCTAGGCTGAAACAGATGTCTGTCATCAAACTTTTGATGGCTAAGAAGTGGAAATTGTGTGAACTTTACAGTAGAATGTATGATATGTACAGAGAAACATGTTTTAGTTATAAAAAAACACATTTACAATATGGTTAAATTATGGATGCACCTCATGGACGCTGACTAAACGGATGGAGAAAAAGCTTGACGGCAATTGCACAAGAATTCTGCGAGCAATATTGAACAAGTCCAGGAGACAGCACCCCACAAAGCAGCAGCTATACGGTCACCTACCAGCCTTCACGAAAATTATTAAAATTAGACGAACCATAGACGTGGAACACTGCTAGAGAAGTAGGGACGAGCTCGTGAGTGATATACTCCTGTGGACCCCTTCACATGGACAAGCAAAGGCAGGACGTCCAGTTCGAACCTACATACTGCAGGTCTGTGCCAATACGTGACGTAGCCCTGAGTATCTGCCGAAAGCAATAGACGATAGGGAGGTGTGGCGAGAGAGGGTCAGGAATATCCATGCTGATAGCGCGACATGATGATGATGATGATTTACAGAAGGTTGAAATAGAATTCAAAATGAAGACAAGCCAGGCAGGCCCATAATTGCGAGCACACCTGAAATTGTGAGTTCAGTTAATGCGCTTAATTTGCCGGACAGAAGAGATACAATAGAGAACATTTCTGAACAACTGGGAATTTATGCGAGTACAGCACTCAAAATTGTGCATGATAGCCTTGCCTTTTCAAAGGTCAGTTGTCATTAGATTCCCAAAATGTTGTCACCATAGCACAAGGCTTCATTCTGCAGGAAGAACATTGGTTGGTTGGTTGGTTTAGGGTTATTTAACGCCAACTCCATTTTTATACAAATAATCAGTTTTTTCAAAGAATTCAGTTTAGCATGAGTACACAGTTTAATTGTCAAAAACATTTCTATTTCAAGCTATTCAGTTTAGTACTAACCGTTCTTTTTCAAACAATACAGTTTAGCGTAAATACAGTTGCAATATTAAAAACAGTTCTATTTCAAGCAATTCAGTTTTGCATAAGTACGCAGTTTATTTCAGATAATTCAGTTTAGGATAAGTACGCAGTTTAGATGCCAAAACAGTTCTATTTCGAGCACTTCAGTTTCGCCTAAGGACACAGTTTAAATGTCAAAACAGTTTAGTTTATCATAAATAAGCAGTTTAAATGCAAAAACAGTAAACTCTCGAAAATACTGTTGTTCTTTTTGACTGATAGATAGAAGCATATCAGGTGCTACCACTCCGGGCCTGAGTGGACCTGGGAGCGATGGCAGTGAAGGGGTGCTCTGCATTCTCCAAAGCATCGGATTGTTTAGTGTCATATCTAGGATACTCGTTGGGGGGTCTTAGCCCTCTTAGAGAAGCAATTGGTGTATTCTACAGCCCCAGCCGACTGGGCAATGAAGAACAGTGGAAATCACCAGTTGGTTGGGAACAATGGTTATACCCTCCTCACAGTCCGTCTCTTTCTACCCTTTGATTTTTTTTTTCTTGCTTGGTTTTCTTAAAAAATTTCTGAGAGTAACAAAGTCTTCAAGCAATGATGGAGTGAAGAGCATCGTGAGCAAATGGCTAAAAACTTAGTCCAAAGATTTATATGCCGAAGTAATAAAAAAAATTGTTTTTCATTTGAGAAAATATGTTTTAAAGAACGGAGATTCTATAGAAAAATAAAGCAAATTTTCGTTTTCCTGTGTGAAAGGAGGTTCGTTTTATTTCCAAATTTGCCTTATTTATTAAATGACCATCGCGTGTGTATGTGTGTGTATGAATGTATACATCGAGGGTATAAATAGAGAGTGGAAACATACGATAGGGAGATAAAAAAGATAAAAAAGTTGAATTTGAGAAAAAAAATAGACGAACTTTCTCTCTTTGCGGCATGACGTGCGGTTGAGTACTTGATTAATATGTAAAAATTAGAATTTATGAAATATATATATATATATATATATATATATATATATATATATATATCGAAAACAAAAAAAGATCCTTAAAATAAGTATCTTTTTGTTTAAGGCTTATATTGACCTAAAAAGCTGGTTGATCGTTCCCAAAGGTCAGTTAAGTGCGAGAAAATTATTTTTGATTTAAAAGGTTTGCAAATTTATTTAATTTTTCAGTTGTCAACTAACTTCATCAATCACACTGATGAAACAGGTCATTTCGTAAAACAAATTTTTCTAGTCCTTATCTTGAAGGTCAATGTCAAAAGGGAGATTTAATTTTGCTCTACCCGAATAAAGGTTAGCTGGGCATGGCTCACCCAGTCAGGTGAGGCTGAGAATTTTTTTGATCAACCCCATTGCTCTAAATCTGTTCCCATTGATCAAAGCGTATAAAAAGGGTTTTCCCAATACCTATAAGATATAATCCTGAAATAGGATTGGCTAACCAATGAGAATATGAGTCCTAATTTTCTCTTATTGGACGACCAATCAGAAACTATTTTTAGCCCAGATATTGATCTATAAAAATGGGATAAGAAAACAAATCCTCAGGGACCAAGCAGAAACTCAAGACTGCCAAAAAAACATCTCTTCTATTCTGGACCCGAGGCACTCCAAAAAACCTTCAGACGTTACAAAAATTCAATCCCAGACTTTAGAGGCGTTAGTGTCACTCTAACGGCACCTCATCGTTACTCTTCCTCTCTCGATATTCTTTCTTCTTCTGTTTGCCAAGAAAGCAAACATCAGTTGTTTGTTATTTATTGTCTCACAAACGTGTTTCAATAAAAACGTTTTTTTATTGTTGTTAAACAACGGGTTTTCTCTATTCTTTGAGTTACTAGACAAACTAGCCACTCATATTACCTGACCGTCAGAAGATCCGGCTGAATTGTGTCAACCCCACCTCCGTGGATCTTTCAAACACAGCGTGGGCACAGATGGATTTGACAAAGCAAACAGTTGGAAGTTAATGTAGTAGTCACGAACAAAATAGCCCCAAGTCCTGTGACTAGTTGTCACACCACATTGAGCCCTGTAACTAGCATAGGACCATATCTTTCTCTGTGTCCGTCTCTTTATATACATATATATACTCTGTTCACTTTCTTTTTATTTATTTCTGTCTCTCTATCTTTATCTATGTATTTCTCTCTCTCTCTCTCTCTATATATATATATATATATATATATATACACTTCCTTCTGTCACGGGGTCTACCACTGACAGGAGAGGGATAAGGAATTTCCCCCACCCCTCCGTGTTTGAATTAGCTGGCCACCCAAAGACTGACCGTTAAAAGAGAAATAAGCAATGTAGGTCAACTTCGGCCGGCCTCTCGGAGAAAGTAAAGAATGTGGGTCAGGCTATCTGTACCCGGTAACCTCACTCGGGTGAGAGAAATAGTAGTCCGAACGGATCGCCTACAGATTGAAAGCCAACAGATGTTTGCACTCTGTGACCGTAAAGAAGAAGATGGAGGCTAAATGATTGGCAAGAATCCTAAAGCGGAAATAGCCCCTTTTGTTGTAAGCGGAAATAGGGAATAAGAAAATCAGTTTTGAAGAGAGATGTCGTCGTGAACAGAGGGGACGAATCTCGTGCCAAATTCCGGGTGAAGAAGAAGCGGAAAGAATCTTGGACAAGAAGAACCTGTGCCTTCAAGCCAGAGCTATATATATAATTCCGCCAGCCCGTAAAAGAGAAAATTCTCTCCGAAGGAACCCGTCAAAAAGATAAGTAAACATTAAGACTGTTTCTCTCTACACCCTTCTTAAGCATTGCAATTACTTTCTCTCTCTCTCTCTCAATTTAAAGAAAGAAGAAAGAAAAAAGAAAGGAAGAAAGACTTTATAGTTATGTATTATCCGCAGATGATATAGCCGACACGTTGAATCTGTGTGTCCGCGTGTATATAAAAAACCGTGTCATATTTTAATGTCCCCACGTGTTGAAATTTATTCATTGTGTTGTCTGCCTGTCATATTGTCTATTTCATGTTTGTTTTCAGCTTCAGTCGCCTTATGTTATTCTCGCCTAAATTGTCCTATTCTTTCCTTTAAAAATATTATACGGGAAACCGGGCTTGTTGACTACCATAATTGATATTATTATATCGAAACCTAGAGGCTCACATCTTCCATTATTCTAGGGGTGGGAAGAGCTAGTGGCCTGGTGTGTGTGTGTGTGTAATGTGAAATTTGAAAACCCCTTGCCAGCGGCGGTCAGTCTAGCCCCAAATTAACCCCCATATAATATGCCAGTTCCTATATGCCCGAGAAAGGACTCTGAACAAGGACTTATTCTACGAGGGATCAAGTGCCAAACCGCCCCGTCTTCACACTTGCGGAAAATAAATTCCCGTTTTGGGATTTTAATAATTTTGCCGTCACACTTCCCTTTGTCTCTGTTTCTTTCTGTTTCTCTGTCAGTGCTTCGATCTCTGTCTCTCTGTGTGTCTCTCTCTTTTAATATATATAATGCACCACGTATATATAAACATACAAAATTATATATATATATATATATATATATATATATATGTTGTATAGCCAAATAATAAATATTCATATATACACATATATCACTGGACATTGGCCTAGCGGTTAGAGTGTTCGCCAATGGCCTGGGAGACCTGGGTTCAATCCCAGGTCGAGTCATACCAAAGACTCAAAAAATGGTACTTGATGCCTCCTTGCTTAACTCTCAGCATTATAAGGTATGGATCAAGGGTAAAGTGGAGCAATCTAGGGAAAGGAATAGTGCCCTCCCCTACACCAAGCTATAGTAGCTATCGAAAAGGAGCCTTGGGGTCACCCTCGACTATGGTCACCAACTTTACTTACTTTTTTTATATACACATATACATGCAGAATACATATTGACACAATGAATAAAGACGAGCAAAGAACTCTTTAATAAAATATACCTCTCACTGTATTTGAAAAGGTTTGC
>OY757918.1:26956028-26961028 GCA_963585895.1 Sepioteuthis lessoniana
CAACATTTCGTTGGAATAATTGATGAAAATGCAACCTCCTCATGTAATTCTTAGTTTTATTCGAAACTTTCCAGTCAATGTATAATACATAAGCCCAGAAAGTAAAATTTGAATTAACTTACGCAATGACGACATCAAGACAGTGAGCAGGAACATACATACACTGATATATATATATATCCTGAACACAAATAATACTGTTTCTTGCAAGCTTTTTTTAAAAGTAGGGACAAATTAATTGAGACAAAGATTATAAATATTTAATGTTTCTTTAGCTTACTAAGACAAAAGTCAAATACGTGATTGGAAGAATGTATTCCGCCAATTTTCAAAGAGGAGTTTTTTTCTGCCACCAGCTGAAAATCAGCATTTAAAATCATAGTCTTCATCTGGGCTAGAACAGCGATTTGAAACCTGTAGGCAAAATTGTGAAGATTTCATCGACGGTGTAGACAAAAATATATGAAGAATAGTGCTGATCGGAAATGATAAACGATACACTGGCAGTAAGATTCGAACTCACATATCATTTGCCTCGTGCGAAGCTTGGTAAAACGCAAAAAAAATATGTAAAAATAACTGCTCGGACTAACTGAGATACAGATAGGTACTAGCCTACTGTTTTCGTCGTTTTACTCTGTTGGGTGTGTTTGAGAGTAAAGCCAAAAGCTGGAAACATACACGCGTGTAAGAACGAAATAGATAACTCTTTAAAAAATATAAATCTTTTAGTGGACTGATTCATTTTGAAATATATATATATATATATATATATATATATATATATATATATATATATATATATATATTCGAGCAAGTTTTGTAAAAGACAGAAGAATGTTTATTATTTTTAATTTTATTTTTTCAAAACTCCTTGTTACTTTTCTAGTGTTCGGGATCTAGATAGTCAAGGAATTGTCCGATGTCTTCTGCCTAAGCGCTTTCGACCATACTTTTGGTCGTCATCAGGGGTAATGTAGTTTTGAGTTGACTGTTAAATTTTTACTGTTTTTATAATTTATAGCGTTTTGTTTTGAAGTTGGCGATTGGAACGTTTTCAGCGTTTTGTTTTAAAACGTTTGGTTGGAAAAACTTTTACTAATAGAGTTAGTGATTTTTACTAATTAAAAATATTTAATATGTTGGTGCCTGTATTAAATGGTATTTAATTTATGTTTGTTTGTTTTTTAAATTTTTTATGCATATTGCTTCTAGGATTTATCATCGTTTTTCATTATTTTTTTTATATATAACTATTGTATGACCTGTGAGAATCTTCCTTACATCGGAAGATATAAGTTGGTTTGTGCTATTCTTGTGTTTTAGAATTGAATATTGTTTTATGGTGCTATTTTCAGAAAGGTGATAAGTAAGACAACGAGATATACACTCTTCAATATATATATATATATATATATATAAACCAGATTTGGCATTATATGAGTTTTAATCACAAACTCAAGATGTTCATCAATCTATTGCATGGTGGTAATTGAAGTGGCGTGGCTTCTCAATGACGTACCTTACACCCGCTCACCGCTCCGAGAGGCTGTGCGGCAGTATTTTACAATAAGGAAATCATTCTGCCAAACCTTGTATACTTTAGGTGCTATTTTATTTCCTCTCTTCATATTTGGCCATTTGATATAATTTAAAATACCAAATGAAATTAATGCCTTGAAAATTTAGATCATCTATCGATACAAGCGCGCTGACATAAACAGTTTGTAAATGTCTGTTTAACTTACACAACAAGAAAGTTTCACACGATAAGATAATCTTTAGTTTCAATACAAAGTATTTACAGTTAGTTAAGTAACCACACTCTCAAGTAAACTCTTTGAATATCACTTGCAGTAAATATAAATAAATGATATTCGGCTGTAATAGACCCTAACCCAAGTATTTCACCAAATCTAAAAATAGAAAAAGACCTTCATTCGTTATCATCTCCCAAAATAATTTCCCCTGTGTTGCCGCGTAAATCTAATGGGCCTGAACACCAGAATCCACCGTGCTGGTCAGTAGCAGTCCACCAGTCGAAGAGTTGGGTTGGGTTGATTTGGGCTTTATGGCATATCAACCCTTGTAGGTTATTTAATGCTAAATCTATCTTTATACAAATGAACAGTTCTATTTCAAACAATTCAGTTTAGCATGAGTACACAGTTTAATTGTCGAAAACATTTCTATTTCAAGCTATTCAGTTTAGTCAAACTGTTCTAATTCAAACAATTTAGTTTAGTATGAGTATAGTTTTTGTCCACACACACTTAAATGTAAAAACAGTTCAATTTCAAACAATACCGTTTAGCGTAAGTAGTTTCAATGTCAAAAACAGTTCTATTTCAAACCATTCAGTTTGTAAGTACGCTGTTTAAATGTCAAAACAGTTCTATTTCATGTAATTCAGTTTAGCATAAGCACACATTTTAGTTCTATTTGAGCCATATATTGAACCCTATCAGTTGCAACCACTCCGGGTCAGAGTAGACCTAAAAGCGATGGTAATGAAGGGGTGCTCCGCATTCCCCAAAACTCCAGCATTACTGAAATCTCACCATTTGATTGTTTTGTGTAATATCCAGGACATTCGTTGGTGAGGGCGGGGGGTCTTACTCCTTTGCAGAGGCGCAGTCGGTGTATTCTACTGCCTCGGTCGATTGGGCAAACTAGTCGAAGAAGACAGACATTAGATTTTCCGGGCTAAACCAAAAAAATATCAGTCCCAAATTTTCCGATGACGTCCAAGTTTTATCTTCTTAAAAATTCAACACAGGCATGAAAGTAAGGAATTAGAAAGAATTAAAAAATGATAACGTCCACTGCACATATACAAAAATTAATAATCACATAAAACATATTTTAAAAATAATTGCTTGTTGACAAAATTATACATAAAAGGACAACGTTTGTTTCAACTCAACTTCATGTTATTTGTTTTTCTTGTTGTATTGATCCTATTTACCAACCCCTCCGCGCAGGCAGGATATGTCACAAGGTAAATTTTTAAGCGGAGTTTAACAGGTTTTAATTAAGAGTTTTCCTTCTCCTAGACTAGTTGCCTCACCAAGGCTGAAGAACCCAGTCTGTCCTACTATTTACCCATAGCTGGAGGGAGAATAATTGGATTCATACCTTTCCCAATGGTATTAGTGCTATGTGAAATGCAATCATTCTTGTCCAGGATTTGAACTCGAGTCGCCGTGTCCATTTCCTACGACGATAACCATTACACCACGGGCACCTTTTCTTGTTATATTGATAATTCATTTCAGAGTTAACCTTTTTATCATAGTACCCGGAAGCTTCTTCTGTCTCAGTTTTAAGCTATATTTTGTTTTGAACTCATTAATTCAGGCTACACTTGTCACACGTCTATTGATTCGAGAGCAACCATTAACCAAACAGAAGCTTAGCAACAGAACGATACATTTGAGTTGTTTTTTAATGATGAAGGTTTGTGTATAACTGTTGTGGTCTTCAGATAAGACCGGTAGAAGAACAACCCAAACAACAAGTGATTGGTAAACGTTATTGTATTAGCAGAAAAAGGAAGTCATACAAAGGAAGTACTAGCCGTGTTCGGCTTGCAGTCCGTCGGTCAAATGTCTCGTAAGGAACGAAAAGTTGTCTCGCCCGAGCGAGCTAAGCTCGGAGAATATGTTTAGGTTGGACGAGTCCATATTTGTGGTATGGTAGGATATGTCCCCATAACATTAACCAGCCTCATTTTGGATGCATGTTGAACAACAGCAAACAGAATTCCTTAGATTTTGAATTAGGACTTTGTTTTGGAGTTTGTTTTTTTTTCTTTCTTTTTTTTTTTTCTTTTTCTTTTCCTAAACCGATTGACTTTCCAAAGCTAAAGAACTCTGAAATATTATTTACACATTGCTAGTTGCGACGAACTGACACCTTTTCCAAAGGCATTAGTGCAAAGGAAAATGCAAACAGACTCGTCCAGGATTTGAACCTGGCTCATCGAGTCTATTTCCTTACGATGATAACCGTTACTTCATGAGCGTCTCGTGTTTATAATAGTAGTTTGATTTGGTTTGGTTTGGTTTGGTTTATTTCTTTAAAGATACATTCACTCCTTATAGGTTTTTTGATGCTGAAATTGGATTCGTTTTTATGCATATTTTCATGCATATTCATCTTTTAATCTCACTTTTTTTATTCAACTTTTATGATATTCACCTATTCGCTCAGTTATGATATTAAATATTCTTATTTAATAATAATCATTTATTTGCACAGTTATATGATATCAAGTACTTCTATTTAATAATATTCATTTATTTCCACAGTTATATGATATCAAGTATTTCTATTTGATAATATTCATTTATTTGCACAGTTATATGATATCAACTATTTCTATTTAATAATATTCATTTATTTGCACAGTTATATGATAAGGAGTACCTTTGTGATATTAAGGTTAAAGCGATGGACTGCGGAATCGTAGTAAGCGAGTTCGAATTCCAGTCACGCTATTACGTTCACTTTGGGACAAATACCCTTGGGAAATGTATGAACCCGCTTATCCTCCCAGCTCTGAGTTAAATAGTAACACTGCTGTTTTTCTAGAAGGATGGATTTGGCATTAAATAACCTCCAAAGGTTGATATGCCATTAAAAAAAAGAAACGGAAACCGTTATATGATATCAATTATTTCTATTTGATAATTTATTTTCACAGTTATAGGATATCAAATATTTCTATTTGATAATAACCATTCATTTGTACAGTTATAAGATATCAAGTATTTCTATTTGATAATAACCATTTATTTGCACAGTTATATAATATCAAGTATCCCTCTCTAATAAATGGGGAGCAATCCTTATGGCGTTGTGGCAAACGAGTTGTGGTAAACTAGTTCGAACTCCGGTCAAGCTATCACTTTCCCTTTTGGACAAATACCCTTGGAAAAGGTATGAATCACCTCATCACCCCATCTATGAATTAAATATTACTATTGTTCTTCTTT
>OY757918.1:26966028-27053528 GCA_963585895.1 Sepioteuthis lessoniana
GAAACAGGTCATTTCGTAAAACAAATTTTTCTAGTCCTTATCTTGAAGGTCAATGTCAAAAGGGAGATTTAATTTTGCTCTACCCGAATAAAGGTTAGCTGGGCATGGCTCACCCAGTCAGGTGAGGCTGAGAATTTTTTTGATCAACCCCATTGCTCTAAATCTGTTCCCATTGATCAAAGCGTATAAAAAGGGTTTTCCCAATACCTATAAGATATAATCCTGAAATAGGATTGGCTAACCAATGAGAATATGAGTCCTAATTTTCTCTTATTGGACGACCAATCAGAAACTATTTTTAGCCCAGATATTGATCTATAAAAATGGGATAAGAAAACAAATCCTCAGGGACCAAGCAGAAACTCAAGACTGCCAAAAAAACATCTCTTCTATTCTGGACCCGAGGCACTCCAAAAAACCTTCAGACGTTACAAAAATTCAATCCCAGACTTTAGAGGCGTTAGTGTCACTCTAACGGCACCTCATCGTTACTCTTCCTCTCTCGATATTCTTTCTTCTTCTGTTTGCCAAGAAAGCAAACATCAGTTGTTTGTTATTTATTGTCTCACAAACGTGTTTCAATAAAAACGTTTTTTTATTGTTGTTAAACAACGGGTTTTCTCTATTCTTTGAGTTACTAGACAAACTAGCCACTCATATTACCTGACCGTCAGAAGATCCGGCTGAATTGTGTCAACCCCACCTCCGTGGATCTTTCAAACACAGCGTGGGCACAGATGGATTTGACAAAGCAAACAGTTGGAAGTTAATGTAGTAGTCACGAACAAAATAGCCCCAAGTCCTGTGACTAGTTGTCACACCACATTGAGCCCTGTAACTAGCATAGGACCATATCTTTCTCTGTGTCCGTCTCTTTATATACATATATATACTCTGTTCACTTTCTTTTTATTTATTTCTGTCTCTCTATCTTTATCTATGTATTTCTCTCTCTCTCTCTCTCTATATATATATATATATATATATATATACACTTCCTTCTGTCACGGGGTCTACCACTGACAGGAGAGGGATAAGGAATTTCCCCCACCCCTCCGTGTTTGAATTAGCTGGCCACCCAAAGACTGACCGTTAAAAGAGAAATAAGCAATGTAGGTCAACTTCGGCCAGCCTCTCGGAGAAAGTAAAGAATGTGGGTCAGGCTATCTGTACCCGGTAACCTCACTCGGGTGAGAGAAATAGTAGTCCGAACGGATCGCCTACAGATTGAAAGCCAACAGATGTTTGCACTCTGTGACCGTAAAGAAGAAGATGGAGGCTAAATGATTGGCAAGAATCCTAAAGCGGAAATAGCCCCTTTTGTTGTAAGCGGAAATAGGGAATAAGAAAATCAGTTTTGAAGAGAGATGTCGTCGTGAACAGAGGGGACGAATCTCGTGCCAAATTCCGGGTGAAGAAGAAGCGGAAAGAATCTTGGACAAGAAGAACCTGTGCCTTCAAGCCAGAGCTATATATATAATTCCGCCAGCCCGTAAAAGAGAAAATTCTCTCCGAAGGAACCCGTCAAAAAGATAAGTAAACATTAAGACTGTTTCTCTCTACACCCTTCTTAAGCATTGCAATTACTTTCTCTCTCTCTCTCTCAATTTAAAGAAAGAAGAAAGAAAAAAGAAAGGAAGAAAGACTTTATAGTTATGTATTATCCGCAGATGATATAGCCGACACGTTGAATCTGTGTGTCCGCGTGTATATAAAAAACCGTGTCATATTTTAATGTCCCCACGTGTTGAAATTTATTCATTGTGTTGTCTGCCTGTCATATTGTCTATTTCATGTTTGTTTTCAGCTTCAGTCGCCTTATGTTATTCTCGCCTAAATTGTCCTATTCTTTCCTTTAAAAATATTATACGGGAAACCGGGCTTGTTGACTACCATAATTGATATTATTATATCGAAACCTAGAGGCTCACATCTTCCATTATTCTAGGGGTGGGAAGAGCTAGTGGCCTGGTGTGTGTGTGTGTGTAATGTGAAATTTGAAAACCCCTTGCCAGCGGCGGTCAGTCTAGCCCCAAATTAACCCCCATATAATATGCCAGTTCCTATATGCCCGAGAAAGGACTCTGAACAAGGACTTATTCTACGAGGGATCAAGTGCCAAACCGCCCCGTCTTCACACTTGCGGAAAATAAATTCCCGTTTTGGGATTTTAATAATTTTGCCGTCACACTTCCCTTTGTCTCTGTTTCTTTCTGTTTCTCTGTCAGTGCTTCGATCTCTGTCTCTCTGTGTGTCTCTCTCTTTTAATATATATAATGCACCACGTATATATAAACATACAAAATTATATATATATATATATATATATATATATATATGTTGTATAGCCAAATAATAAATATTCATATATACACATATATCACTGGACATTGGCCTAGCGGTTAGAGTGTTCGCCAATGGCCTGGGAGACCTGGGTTCAATCCCAGGTCGAGTCATACCAAAGACTCAAAAAATGGTACTTGATGCCTCCTTGCTTAACTCTCAGCATTATAAGGTATGGATCAAGGGTAAAGTGGAGCAATCTAGGGAAAGGAATAGTGCCCTCCCCTACACCAAGCTATAGTAGCTATCGAAAAGGAGCCTTGGGGTCACCCTCGACTATGGTCACCAACTTTACTTACTTTTTTTATATACACATATACATGCAGAATACATATTGACACAATGAATAAAGACGAGCAAAGAACTCTTTAATAAAATATACCTCTCACTGTATTTGAAAAGGTTTGCGTGTGAGAGGGAGTTGGAGACCGAACAGAATTGCAATATATTGTCCCCCACTCTTATGGCCATCAGCGTTGTGTCTTTCCCGTTCTCCAGGGCTGCTCAACCGAAGGCCTGGTGGCCTACTCTGCTGGGTGCAGGCTTCCTCTACCGCATCTTGTCACCAAGGGGTCTGGTCTCCAAACTAACTGACTTCCTGTCTTCACCGAGTTATATACTAGTTCAATCGCCCACTCAATATCTTTGGAATGGCATGTTTGATCATCATCAATCGGAAATAACTGTCATGCAGTTCACAGGTCACTCTCTTCCGGTTCATCAGTCTATGACTGTACCATGGGATTTTACCTTGTCAGGTAAGCCCACCTACGCGATTTCGTCCCATAACTGCCATCGGAATGTGTCACTTCCTTCCGGTGCATCACTTTGGAATTGCATGTTTGGCCGGGTCGAAGGTCAATATACAACATGTACACAAATATATATATACACATATAAACATACACAAATATACATATATATATATATATATGTACAAATATATATATGCATATATATATATATACACAAATATATATATATATATATATATATATACACAAATATATATATATATATATACGTATATACGTGGTGCCTTCAATAAGTGTAGGTTATGTGGATAAATGGTTAATCACATAAACAAATATAGCACACTGTAACAAAATGATTACAAGACTAGGCACAACTGGGTGGGATAGGTTTTCTACGGGGAATTGTGCAAGAAAATAAAATTTGACCATAGTTCCAAATGGATATGCACAAAGTAAAAATACGAGGTGCCTTCAATAGGTTTCCAGACTTTTTTGTTAAGGCATTTAGAATTGTCATAGACTCTTGAAAATTCAGTATGTTATACCTATATATCTTATGAGATGACTGACCAATTTTTTACTATTATAGGTTCAAATGAACAGCTACAGTAGCATTTGGAATACACCTTACTAAAGGCTGATTGTCACAGCTGGTGAATTTTAAAAATCCAATCTGGACGTCAGGACACTTTAGAAGAACGATATGCAATAAAATTCTATTTTAAACTTGGAAAATGCCAGAGAAACGTATGGAATGCTTCAGACTGCTTTTCGACCATCTTACATGAATCGAGCATCAGTTTTTGAGTGATATAAGACATTCAAGGAAGGCAGGGAGTCTGTGAGGAATGATGAGAGGTGTGGGAGGAGTAAGGAAATCAATACACCAGAGTTGATTGGCCAGATAAAGAATTTCATTAATAAGGAGCGTCGTGTGCCTATAGAGACAATAAGTGCACTGTTTGATGTCAGTGTGGGAACTTTCCACACAATTATTCGGAAGATGAGAAAGATTTGCGGGAAGTTAGCCCCAAGGGTGCTCCGAGAAGATCAGAAAGAAAGACGTTGTCATGACAGCAGGGAGATGGTCTAACTGATCAATTCAGATCCCACAGTTCTTGATGCTCTGGTGACCTGCGATGAAAACTGGATCTACTGCTACGACCCAGAGACCAAGAGACAGAGTTCCCAGTGGAAGCATACTCATTGGGGGAATCTTACCCCTCTGCAGAGATGCAATTAGTGTATTCTACACCCCCAACCGACAGAGCCAACTCTTAATTTCATTTTAATGAAGTCGTTTCTGTGGCATTTTTCCAAGTTTAAAACATAATTTTATTGCATATTGTTCTTCTAAAGTGTTAGATTGGATTTTTAAAATTCACCTGTTGTGACAATCAGGCTTTAGTCGGGTGTATTCCAGTTGCTGCTGTAGCTGTTCATTTGAAGCTAAAATCATCAAGATTGGCCAGTCATCTTACAAGATGTATAGCAATAACATGCTGAATTTTCAAGAGTCTACAACAATTTTAAATGTGTCGGAGTTCATTTTTTTCACACAGTTAAATGCTTTCACTTATTTCTATCTAATACGAATAATTTTATTTACTATTAATCATTTGTTTGCACACAGTTTAATGTTTTCAAGTATTGCTATGTATCACTAACAATTCAATTAAGCATCAGTCATTTGTTTACACACAGTTAAATGATCAAACAGTTCTATTTCAAGTACACAGTTTAAATGTCAAGTATTTCTATTTGACTCATAAATAGGACCCTATCAGGTGGTACCACTCTGTGCCAGAGTGGATCTGGGAGCGGTGGCAATGAAGGAGTACTCTGCACTTCCCAAAGCTCCAACATTATTGGAACCTCCCCATCAGATTGCTTAGTGTCATATCTGGACACTCGTTGGAGGGAAACTTACCCCTATACCGAGATACATTAGGTCTTTTCTGGGGCCCCAGCCGACTGGGCCATCTGAAAGATTGTAAAAGATTCAATATGTTCATAATTGCATAAGCTTCAAAAATATTATTCAGTTATTTGGTGTTTTATGTATATCAACCCTATTTGGTTATGTAATGCTAGATCCTGTTAATACACGCGAACGCACGCACACACACACACACACACGCATATATATATATATATATATATATATAAAGAAGAATGTGTTCAACAATGTTTGTATGCATGCACTATTATTCGGAACTGCAAAATGTTCACATATTTTCGGTATTCCGAGATACGCGTCAGTTTATGCTGAAGGCGTCATTTCTCGTTTGTCCATGGAAGTTAAGCAGCGAAAAGTCGGTTCAGTTAGTAGATGAGTGACTTCTGTTAGCAACTTCAGGCCAGATTAAGTAAAGCCGAATAGCATAAAGAGATATTGAAATATGTTCTAATCGCACTAATCTTTCTTTCTCTCTCTCTCTATATATATATATATTTATTTTTATTTTTTTTTTACCCAGATTCTTTGGCATGGGCAGGATGTAATGTAATGAAAATTTCTAATCGGAATAAAGGTGGCTTGAATTCAGTTTTCGTTCTTTTAAACTGCTAGATTTATGCCTTTTCTACGGGCAAAGAAAAAAGCAAAATCGCTTCATCCAGGATTGGAATGAGGGTGGTTGATTCTACTTCTTATGACGATAACCATTACACCCCCGACACACCCATATATATATATGTGTGTGTGTGTATGTGTGTGTGTTTGTGTGTGTGTATTTTAAATTCACACTTAGCTTACGGTAGAAATATACTGCATGTTATTCCATAATGAATGCACTTTATTTTAATTCAACCAAAATTTTATCAGATATTTTTTATTCGTATTTACTATATTTTCCCTATGTCTCTCAATTCTATAGGTAAAAATCCTCAAATCAGATACATTTTTTTTTAATCCGCCTAAAATCCATTAAAATTCTTTACCCATATTTTCCTATGGGTAAAGAATTTGAATTGTGCTTGTCTCAATCTATTCTACCCGTACGAATCCTCGTTCGATCTTTTTTTATTTGAACAGCATTCGATCAAAACATTTTTATTGACATTTTCTGTTTTTTTTTTGTGGGGGGGTTCTATCAATCCATTTGATCAAAACGTATCCAACAAACAAATATTTGGAACATTAGTTCAACGAACACGTCTCCATACATATAGAGAGATATATGTAAGTGTGCATATATATATATATATATATATATATATATATATATATATATATATATATGCACACTTACATATCTATCTCTCTCTCTCTGTCTCTCAGTCTCTCTCTCTGTCTCTGTCTCTGTCTCTGTCTCTCTCTCTCTCTCTATATATATATATATATATATATATAAGTTAAATCCAGTGTCTACAGTTTTAATGTAACGTCATTTATACTTTTCAAACTTGTGAAACTTGAAAGCTGTTAGATATACTAAAACGATTACATCAAGACAGTCTATTCCACGATGAAGAGATGAGTTAACTAACATTCTCCAAATAATCAAATTAAATGTGTCCTGGGTATCCAAATGACATTCAATAGTGAGGCTCAATTTCTAGAGCTTTGAGGGGCATAGAGTAACAGTTGGAATATGTTACAACAAGGTGAAATTTAAGATGATAGAACAACCGAAATGATATACGATTAACTGTACCAAAGGCCAGCCTTCATTCAAAATAGATTTGTACAGTGTAAACATTGAGATTGGAAGAGAATCCTCTGCTCTGAGCTTATTCCAGACAACCAAATGATCGATTCGAATAAGTATTGCCCTGAAATGGACCGATTGAAGTCAGAAATCAATGTAGAATACTTTGAATTGAAAGTAGATAATATTCCATTAGGCTATTTTTAGAAGGAATTTTCTCTCGGATGACCAATCAAAATTTGTCATAGCGTAGCTGTGAAGTTTTCACTCATTCTCCATATTACCAACATATTGTATCTTCATACTATTATTATTATCATTCATTCAAGATTTTAGAGAATTGCTGGAATAAAAAATGATATAGAATATATGGATTCTGGTTCAAAAGAATCAAAGTCACAAGAAAATATGTATCCCCTCGTGTACATTAATGATATTAAGATTTTTACCAAGAATGAAGAAGAATTAGAATCTTTTGAAAACAATTGGAATCTTCAACGGAGATATAGGAATGGAATTTAGGATAGAGAAATGCCCAATGGTTATCTTGTAAAAAAGAAAAGGAGTAAAAATCGATAGAATAAAACTGTTCAACCAGGCAAACATCTAAACATATGGAGGAAAGGAAATCTACAAATATGTGGGAATATTAAAAGCAGACATAATCAAACAAACAGAAATTAAAGAAAAATTAAAGCAGTGCCCCGGAAGAAAAATGATTTGTTAAACTTAACTCTGCTGTTGAAACCTCATAAAAGGAATAAATAACAGAGCAGTCTCCTTTGAAAGATATTCTGGACCCTTCTTAAACGGAACAAAACATGTACTAAGATAGATGAACTATATAACAAGGAAACTGATGACGACGCAAAAGGTCCTACACTGGAGAGATAACATACTCATACTGTATGTGAGAGGAAAAGAAGAAAGAGAGGAAATTTGCATTGATACAAGAGAACTCGCCGCGTAGATGAAACAATTCAGTACACAAGTGTTAAATAATCGGAATGAAAAGACCATTACACTTGATCATAAAAATATAAACTTCTTTATAAGAAACGTTGTGATGGTTGTGTGTATAGGATAGATAGATAGATAGAGAGAGAGAGAGAGAGAGAGAGAGAGAGAGAGAGAGAGAGAGGACTGTGATGATTGACAGCTTATCTTCTTAACCCACGTTCAGATAGATATATTCAGAACTTTGCTGCTTTCACGGAAGCTTTAAAAAAATAGCCGATTCTCAGCCCAAAGACTACCTGGCCACCACCTCGGCTGACTTGTCTACTCGCTGGCTGCTCTCCAAATGACTGACCTCCTGACTGTTAGGGGTCGAAAAACTTCTGCATTGCATATTTTCTGGACGCCCACACTTAATTCTTCTGGTTCAGAGCGCGTGATTCATTTCTGCTGTCCCTTTTTTACCTCAACACACTGGTGCAACATCCTGTTTACGAAATTCACAATAACCGGCTGTTGAAGGTTAATACATAACACAAGGAATATACAAAAATCAGCAAAGAAAGGCTGATTATCATATTTACCCAACCCCTCCGATCGAGCAGGATATGATACAAGGTCAATTTTAAGCGGAGTTTAACAGGTTTGAATTCAGAGTATTCCTTCTCCTAGAATAGTTGCCTCACCAAGGCTGAAGAACCCAGGCTGCCCTACTATTTATCAATAGCTGGAGGGAGAATAATTGGATTTATAACTTTCCCAAGGGTATTCGTGCTATGTGAAATGCAATCAGTCTTGTCCAGGATTTGAACTCGTGTCGCCGTGTCCATTTCCTACGACGATAACCATTACACAACGGGCACCGTGAAAGACTGATTATATCGGCCTGTAACAGTATTAGCAACAGAAATAACTGAAAGACAAAGTGAAAAACAACAATGAAAAAACTCTAGCAAACAAAAATAGAAAAAGAAACAATTGTATGAATACTTCAAGCGACTAACTAAATGAGCTGTACCTGCCTAAGAAAGGGAATCTCTTTTAATTGTAGCACAAAATTATGGCATAAGAACCAATTATGTCAACAACAAAAAATTGATAATACACAGAATAATAATTGAAAATTATGTGCTGACAGAGATGAAACGGTTAATCGCATAATAAGTGAGTGCAACAAACTGGATCAAAAGGAGTACAAGAAAAGACATGAATGGTTGGGAAACGTGATCCGCTGGGAACTATGCAAGAAATTAAAACTTAAGCACACTGAAAAATTTTATATGCACCAACCAGAATCTGTTCGAAAAAATGAGATGCATAAAATTTTATGGGACTTAGGGATCCAAATGGATCAACAAATTCCGACCAGAAAACTAGATCTTGGCAACTAGATGTTCTTGTTCCAGCCGACCATAGAGTGAAAATAAAAGTAAGTGGAAAGATAAAACAAATATTTGGATCCGGCTAGTGAACTGTGGAATATGAAGTTGATGGTGATAACAATCGTGGTTGAAGCACTTAGAATAATCCCAAAGACCTTTTTAAAGATTAGAGCAACGGGAAATTTAAGGAAGAATTGAAATCCTCCAGACCACGGCACTACCGAACTTGTCAATATACTTAAAAGAGTCATGGTGATTTTACTCAGAAAAGTAATAAAAATTTCATAAAATTCCAGTGAGAAGTTTATTTCTGGTATATTTTTAAAAATCGAGGCGTTTTTCGCTTATTTTTTCTAGATTTTATGAAATTTTATTTCATTCTATTTTTCTACTTTACAGGCAAACAATTTTTTACATCATCATCATCCAGTCATGTTGGTCGAATAGATTTTATGACATATCAACCATTGTTGGTTATTTGATGCCAAATCCTCTTTATACATATATATTAGATATATATGATTTGGTTTGGTTGAGTTTTATGGCATATCAACCATTGTTGGTTATTTGATGCCAAATCCTCTTTATACATATATATCAAATATATATGATTTAGTTTGGTTGTGTTTTATGGCTTATGAACCATTGTAGGTTATTTAATGCCAAATCCTCTTTATACATTCATATTAAATGTATATGATTTAGTTTGGTTTGGTTTCCTGGCATATCAACCATTATAGGTTATTTGATGCCAAATCCTCTTTATGCACATATATTAACACTATATGATTTAGTTTGGTTTGGTTTGGTTTTATGGCATATTAACCATTGTAGGTTATTTGATGTCAAATCATCTTTATACATATATATCAAATATATATGATTTAGTTTGGTTTGGTTTTATGGCATATCAACCATTGTAGGTTATTTAATGCAAAATCAAGTTTATGGTTAGTTTGTTGGGTTTTATGGCATATCAACCTTTGTAGGTCATTTAACGCCAAATCCATTTTTATGTAAATAATTTGTTCTTTTTAAAACAATTCAGTTTAGCATAAGTACAGTTTAATTGTCAAAAACATTTATTTCAAACTATTCAAGAAGTTATATGTAACAATTCAGTTAAGTGTAAATACAATTTTAATGTCGAAAAACAGTTCTATTTCAAATAATGCAGTTAAGCATAAGCACGCAGTTTAAATGTAAGTACGGTTTACCAAAAACATTTCTATTTCAAGCTATTCAGTTTACTCAAACAATTCAGTTTAGCATAAGAATGCTGTTAGTTCTATTTAACCCATAGATAGGGCCTTATCAGGTGCTACCACTCCAGGCCGGAGTGGACATGGGAGCGATGGTAATGAAGGGGTACTCCGCATTCCCCAAAGCTCCAGCACTGGTGGAACCTCACCATCAGATTGTTTAGTGCCATATCCAGGACACTCGTTGGAGGGGTCTTACCCCTCTGCAGAGAAGCAGACGGTGTATTCTACAGCCCCAGCCGACTGGGCAATACACAGAGTTAAACGTCAGACAGTTTTATTTCAGATAATTCAGTTCAGCATAAGTATACAGTTTAGACGTCAAAACAGTTCTATTTCGAGCAATTCAGTGTAGCATTAGTACGCAGTCTCAATGTCAAAACCGTTCTATTTTAAACTATTCAGTTTAGGATAAATACGCAGTTTAAATGCAAAAATCAGTAAAGTGAAAGAAGCATGGTATATAGTTCTATTTAACCCATAGATAGGACCCTTATCAGGTGCTACCACTTCGGGTCAGAGTGGACCTGGGAGCAATGGCAATAAAGGGGTACTCCGCATTCCCCTAAGCTCCAGCATTGCTGGAACCTCACCATCAGATTGTTTAGTGTCATATCCAGGACACCCGTTGGGGGGTCTTACCCCTCTGCAGAGAAGCAGTCGGTGTATTCTACAGCCCCAGCCGACTGGGCAAAAAATCAAGTTTATACATATATATTAGAATTCCATAATCTGTAAACATAAGTCTATAAAGTTCATCATCATCATCATATCGTGCTGGCAGCACGGATATCCCTGACCCTCTCTCGCCACTCCTCCCTATCGTTCATCGCCCTAGGCAGGTCTTCAGGACAACAACCTGTATCCTCACATAGCTGCTGAATGTACGTTCGTGCTGGTCGTCCTGCTTTTGCGCGGCCATGTGTGGGGATCCATAAGAGTACATCTCTTATGAGTTCATCTCTGCTTCTCCAGCAATGTCCTGCATGTCTGGTTCGCCTAACTTGAATAGTTTTCGTGATAGGGGGCAGGTGTCCGTACAGTTGGTGTCTTGTGGGGTGTTGCTGCCAGGACTTGTTCAGGATTGCACGCAGCATTCTTGTGTAATTGCCATCTAGTTTCTTCTCCAGCCGTTTTGTTAGCGTCCATGTAGTGCAGCCATATAGCAGTATCGATGTGACCGCTGCCTGGAAGAAACTGCGTTTCATTTTATCGGTTAGGTCTGATTTCCATATAGTCGATAGCCTATTGATAGCTGTCCATGCTGTACATCAGTCATTAGTTTACACACCTTTCAATGTCAAACAGTTGCATTTGACCCATAGATAGGGCCCTATCAGGTGCTACCACTTCGAGCTAGAGGGGACTTAGGAACAATAGCAATGAAGAGGTATTCCGCATTCCCCAAAGTTTCAGCATAACTGGAGCCTCACCATCAGATTGTTTATAATCAAATCTAGAAGACACATTTGCAGGTGGGGGGGGGGGCTTACCCATCTGTAGAGGAGCAGTCAGTGTATCGACTAATTTGTTAGTGTCTGTGACGGTATTTCGAAACTGAAAATTCTATAAACGGACGTATGTAACACTATATGCAAATATGTTTTCATGTACTCAGCCAAAAAGGACAAATAAGAAAGATTGTCATGACACCAGAAAGTTCCAGTAAATAAATACATGAAGGTGTAAAGAAATTCACATCTCTTGGTCTTTATAAACAGAGGCCAAATCAGTGAGCATCACATCCTGGGAATATTTAGTAAACTGTTTGCAACTTTTTCTGTTGTTGCTACTACTCGGATTTCACGGCAAGAGACACGGCAAGGAAAACAAACTTGTACAGTTTCCACATACCGAAAACAAAGCAAAGCAGTTCTCCTATCCTCACCACCGCCATTGACCAACTCGGTCGAAGTCACCGACTGCGCATGTGCAAAGCTATAGACGAGCGTCCACCGATTTTGGTCTGTCGTTTACACATGATGTGCCCACGCTTTCTTTCAACAAGAATCTTGCGTGAATAAACAATTGTTTCGATGGTTTTATTGTTGTATTTGTTATTTCATTCTAAAGAAAAACGCGCCTTTTAAGTGGCTAAGGCAGTTGCATAGTTTCCCACTGGCGCCAAATTTGTGTCAAATGCTGATTTCAGAGTCATACATGATGAGAGCTAGGGTCTAGATTACTGCTCATGGGCTAGAACCAACAGACTGCTCTCAAAGGATGAAAAGTTTAGAGCTATTCTTTTAAATTAACATTTTCACACACACACACACATATATATATATATATATACCATCAACATCATCATTGTCAAGTCGTGGTAATAGTACTGCTGCTCTTGACTCTCTTTTACTATCCGTTCCTTATCGGCCATCGTTCTTGGCAGGTTCTTTACGCGGCATCCAGTGTCTCCACAAGGCAGATGTATGTAGTTTTTGATAGTCTACCCACACTGGTTTCTATTTATAGAAGTGCTCAGGAGAATGTCAACTATGAGTTCGACCTTGCTTCTCCAATATTGCCTCGCATGTTTGAATCATCTAACTTAGATGTTTTGTGAGATGGGAGGTAAGTGGCTGTACAATTGCTGTTTTGTGTAGTACTGCTTTTAAAATTTATTCAGAAGTGCGCACAGTATCCTTACGTAGTTCCCATCTAGTTTTTTCCTCTAAGCGTTTCGTTAAAGCCCATGTAGTGCAACTGTACAGTAGTACTGGCAAGGCAACGCCTTAGAAGAATTCCTGTTTTATTTTATCAAAGAGATCTCTACATAGTCTATATACTATAGAATACATATGGAATTCGTCGTTATAACAATACAAAGAAGGCAAAATCTTAATTACTTAATTAGTTTTTATACTGCTCTACTGACCAGCACTTGATCACTTTTTCATTAATCAAAAGCTTTCTAATCGATGGTTTATTCTCATCTGTTTACTATATATATATACATATATAACAGAGACAGAGAGACAGAGACAGAGACAAAGAGAAGGAAGAGATAGAGAGATAGAAGCTATATTCGTATATTACGTTAGTCTTCAGAAAAAGTTTACTACTTATATAGGGCAGAGAGAGAGAGAGAGAGAGAGAGAGCAGAAGAAAAAGAAAGAGAGAGAGAGAGAGAGAGAGAGAGAGAGAGAGAGAGAGAGAGAGAGTGAAGCTATATTCATAAATTGCGGTAGTTTTCGCAAAAAATTACAATATTGTTATGTATGGATCCCCAATTCTGCCGACGATCAGAGTGGAGTATCCGTTCACACTTGGAAAATAAAGTCTTCTATTATCTTTCGCTAGGATCAGAGAATAGTACCTTTACCTGTGTAAATCCCACGGTTGTTTGTTTATTTGTTTGGGTTTTATAGTATATCATCCTTTGTAGATTATTAAATGCCAAATTCATTTTTATACAAATAAACAGTTCTATTTCAAACAATTCAGTTTAGCATGAGTACACAGTTTAATTGTCAAAAACATCCCTATGTCAAGCTATTCAGTTTAGTCCAACAGTTTTATTTCAATAAATTCAGTTTAGTATAAGTATAGTTTTTATATAACACAATTAAATGTCAAAACAGTTCTATTTCAAACAATTCAGTTTACCATACAAAAACAGTTCTATTTAAAACAATTCAGTTTAGCATAATTACGCAGTTTAAATGTCAAAATAGTTCTATTTCAAGCAATTCAGTTTAACATAAGTACACAGTTTAGTTCTAGTCGACCCATCAGGTACTACCACTCCGGGACAGATTGGACCTGGGGGCGATGGTAATGAAGTGATACTCCGCATTCCCCAAAGCTCCAGCATTACAGTAACTTGACCATCGGATTTTTTAGTGTCATATCTAGACACTCGGCGGTAGAGGGGTCTTATCCCTCTGCAGAGATGCAGTCGGTGTATTCCACAGTCCAGCCGACCTCGGTTGTTTAAAAAAAAGAAAAAAATCAATTAAAACAAACGTACAATTATTTATATGATATAGTAAATTCGACTTCTGCGACACAGATACTACATTCTCATCTTAGATAGAAATGCCAGATAATGACGCTGTAATCCTTTGCAATCTATCTATCTATCTATCTAAATATTGCAGTTTATATATATAAGTAAATTATGGAAATAAACTTGTGAGAATGAAGAAAATAGAAAAACGAAGTATTACAAATGTGATGAATTTATTCATGGTGGTAAAGTCAACGTTAAAACGTTTCGGTTTAATTAAGACTTCATCAGGACTTTATGATGGAAAAAAATTGTTGCTTGAACAACGATGGATATTTTTATTAAAACAACGGGAGAAAATATAGTATATATAGAGAACAACTCATAATCGCTCAATCAGCGTTCTTTTTTTTTTTTTTTTTAAACTATCACGTGATTGGCAAAGGCAATGATGTTTAAAACATGACGGACTTCTAAAAAATATAACGGATTGAAAGATGACAGAAGCATTAATAGTCAGAAAATTTTGAGAAAAGTAGAAGGAAAAGAAGAAATAAAGAAGAAAAGAAAGGAAAAGAAACGCTCTAATATTGACTTTAAATAAATCTATTTGGAATACTTTGTTTTTCTTTTTCTTTCTTTCTTTATATATATATATATATATATATATATATATATATATATATATATTGCAGTATAAACATATGCATATGTGTGTGCGTGTATGTGTTTGTAGATAGATAGATAGATAGATGGCACATGCTGGCAAAAACAATATATTGAAAAGTCAAAATGGCAATTTTATTTAGGACTAAATAACTGTTGACACAGAATCAAATTTATGGATCAGAACAATCTAATATTAGTAGAACAAAACTTCCGCTCAAATGGTCACGATTATAACAGAGATGAAAAATCCATCATAGAGATAATTGAAAAATATAAGCATAAAATCAATAATTGAATTACAAAGAAAGCAAATAGATTAAAAATCTGCAAATATACGGGCCATTTGTATTTAATATGAATCTTAATCACCCGGCCTTGAAATAAAATTTGGCAATGACAAACATCTATATAAACAAGTAAACTAGCCGATCAGTCATTATGATTTAAAAGGCACTCTCACTATGAAAATTAAATAGCTTGCTTTGAAATACCACAGTACAATCATAACTATCCAGATAAGAAAATAAACTCGAGTGTCAGTTACGACTAATTTGAAACGAGTTGGGTGTCCTCTTGGTGTCATGGTTAAAGCGATCGACTGCGGAATTTTAATAAGCGAGTTCAAACTCCAGTCGCGCCATTACGTTGACTTTCGGACAAATACCCTTAGGAAAGGTATGGACCCCCTTATCCTCCTAGCTATGGGTTGCATAGTACCATAACCGTTCTTAAAGAAGAATAGCTTTGGTATTAAATTACCTACAAAGGTTGGTATGCCATTAAACAAAGAAACCAAACCAAGCCTAATTTGAAACGCACTTCTCCCGAACCTAATAAAAACACATTAGACAGGTGGCTTGTGAACTCAGAAACAGATATCCATAAAAGATCAAGTAAGGACATTTGAAACGGAAATATTTCTTATGGTGTAAATGGATATGTTAAGCCGCTAGTATATATATATATATATATATATATATGTTGGACTCTTTAGTTAAAAAAGAAAAGTAACCGTCGGACTACCCAATATGGCTGATTTACTGATATTGGTGACGTCTTGTCTAGAATCTGCCACACATTTTGGATGAGTTGATAACGTAAAAACAGTGACTGTGTTTGTGTTTCATGGTGCTGGAGGAAAATAATATATATATATATATATATATATATATATATATTGTTGTTGTTATGTTAAGTTTTCATTTCTGTAAAATGATAAATTCTAATAACCCAATTCCTGTAACAAAAGGGGAGACCACCGTATGTAGTTGTTAACATAGTGGACTGCGACATCGTAGTAAGAGAATTTCAAATCCAGTCGTTCTTTTACGTTCCCTTTTGGGCTAACACCGTTTTGAAAAGTATAAATCCAGCTATGAGTAAAATAGTACGTTCACTTTATTCTACACGGATGTCTTTGACTTTAAATAACCCAATAAGCTTTATACGCCATTGAACAAACCAAACTGACAATGAAACGTAATATTTTCCATACTATCTTCGTTTATCTCATATATATATATATATATATATATATATATATATAAAGTAATGTTGGTGACCATAGTCGATAGTGACCCGAAGGTTCCCTTTTAAATAGCTACTACACCGAGGTGTAGGGAATGGCGCTACTCCTTTCCCTGGATTGCATCGCTTTACCCTTGATCCATGCCTTGTAATGCTGAGTGTTAAGCAAGGCGGCATCAAGTAGCATTTTTCTAGTCTTTGGTATGACTCGACTTGGGATTAAACCCCGGTCTCCCGAGCCATTGGCGAACACTATGAAGGGTAAATAGTAGGGCAGACTTGTTTCTTCAGCCTTGGTGAGGCAACTAGTCTAGGAAAATGAAAACTCTGAATTCAAACCTGTTAAACTCCTCTTAAGAATGACCATGTATCATATCCTGCCCGAGCGGAGGGGTTGGTAAATATGTATATATATATATATATATAACCGGGTTTTATTTCGGGGTTTTATTAGCCCTCTTACCTCCTGCTTCTTCTTTATATTCTCTTTCCTTTCGCCTCTTCCTCTTCTCCTTCGCTTTTCCCAATTTCTCTCCGATTAAAATAATTATGAACATTCATCAGTAAGAAAGACCGGGTGATTCAGAGTGTGGTTTGTAGCCTCATTAATTATACAGTTTCTCAGCCTGTCCGCCGCGAACAGGATGCAACACGAATTTTGTCTAATTTCTAAGCTGAGTACAGGTGGTTTGAATTCAAAGCTGTCCTTCTCCTACTTCGGTTTCAATACCAGGATTTGAACTCGACAATAGATGTTATGTCACGTGTGCCCTCAGATGGGGAGATTTTAGAAGCATTGTGTTGCTTTAATTCTAATAATTTACCAAGGTTTGCTTAGTCTGGCGTACAGGATTCAGTTATTTGACAGTAAACGCTTATCTAAAGTGGTCACCCATTTATATACTATCCAGGTAAATCGCCGCTTAACTTCGGTGATTTATGAATAACTGATGCTTTAAGCAAAACTTGACTGTAAGTCGTTGGTCAGTTGGTTGTTTGGTTGATTAGTTGGTTTTACAGCATGTCAGCCCTTGTTGGTTTATTTAATGCCAAAGGCTTTTTTGGAAGTAATTTTATTATATAAAGTAACTTATGGTAACGATTATAGTTTCAAACAACTATTCTTAATATAAATAGTTTTACGCAATTACATGGTTTCAAGTATTCCTATCTAATACTAATGATTTTCCAACAGATCTATTTGATCCATGGGTAGAACCCTAACAGGTACTACTATTCCGAATTAGAGTTGACCTGGGAGTAATTACAACGAAGCAGGTACACCATATTCTCTGAGCTCTCGAACTGGAGCGTTCACCCCAGGATGCTGTTTGGTGTCAAAACCAGGAGACCCATTCTTTTAGACGATGATGCGGGGGTGGGGCGAAAGTGATGCTTGTCTCTATTCGGGGAATACAGTCAGCGTATTCAAGAATCCTCTGATAGAACGACTGTGTTACTTTTTTTTTGATTCCATAATTCTTTCGGTCTAGTCGGTCGGGGCTGTAGAATACCCCCACAGCATTTCTGCATAGGGGTAAAACCCACTTTCAACGAGTGTCCCGGATATCACACTAAACTGTCTGATGGTGAGGCTCTAGTTCTGGAGCTTTGGCAAATATGGAGTATACTTTTATTGTCTTTTTCCCCAGGTTCACTCTGTCCCGGAGTGGTAGTACCAGTTAGGGTTCCATCTATTAGAAATATATAATCATTTTCTAAACTTGAAATTATTTATCTGTGTACTAAAAATAACATACTAAATTGAATTATTTGTAAGTCTTGGGACTGTGTGCAAACAATTGAGATTTGACACATTTAAGAATGTTTCTTACAAACTATTCTTTTATAAATCATAGAACTGGAACATATGTATAAACAGCAGTCTGCATCAAATAACCCGCAAGGGTAGATATGCCATTCAGCACAATTAACCAACCAACTAACCATAATTATCTTAAAATTTTATATTTTATGTCTTGCCGAGTTTTTTTTTTTTTTTCTGACTTTCCCTCCTTTTCACTCTTTCATTTTTCCTACTCGACAGGCTTCTTTTCCTTTTCTCTGCCTCCTCAGTCTCTCCAAGTCTGCCTTCTTCTTCTTCTTCTTCTTCTTCTGTTCGTAAATTTAACTTTTCTTTTCTAATTTTCTTAAACTCCCTGTCTCTCCCTCTGCTTCACATTTCTCTTCTGTTTTCCTTTGTGTGTGTGTGTGTGTGTGTGTGTGTGTGTGTGTGTGTGTGTGTGTGTGTGTGTGTGTGTCTCCCTCTCTCTATCCCTTTTTCTTCTTTCTTATCTTGAACACGCGTGACTCACGTCCATTCTTTTTGTGTACCCGCCACTCTCTCTTATCCCTTTGTTTTTCTCTCTGTCTTCACCTTCCTTGTTACGGTATATGTGATTAGACTTCTCACTTTTTCCTCTTCCTCCTTTTCCTAGTACTATTCTCCAACTACGTCTTTTCTGGTTTCTTTCCTCTACTTCTTGTTTCTCTTTACCTCCCTCTCTCTCTCTTTCTCTTACTCTCTCTTCAGATTTATTCTTTTCCTCTTCTTTTATCTCTTTCTTAGTCTTTAACTTCTATCCCTTTCACCTGTTTCTCTCCTTTTCCTCCATTTCTTCCCGGGTACTTCATCTCTACTTGCGTTTCTCTCCTTGTCTATCGGGGTGGGGGGTTCTAACTCTTTCATTTTCTCATTTCTCTACGTATTCTTCCTCCTTATTCATCTTCCTGTGTCACTCTTCTTCTTCTTCTTCTTCTTCTTCTTCTTCTTATTATTATTATTATTATTATTATTATTATTATTATTATTATTTACTCCTTTAGAGTTTTTCACATCAGTGCTAGCTCATGGTTTTTCACTGGAGTTTGGGTGACAGCAAGTCTTCTTAAGTCTCCAGGACTCATCTCAGGATTCTGGCCGTTCTCAGCAATACTGTCATTTGGATAGTCTCTACCCGTCCGCCAACATCCAAGTCCTACTGGCCTTTTAATAATCCTTTTGTTATTTTGCCAAAAGCACCAATCACAATTAGGACAATCGTCACTTTCATGTTCCTAAGCTTTTTCAATTCTCTAGCAAAGTCGAGGTATTATTATTACTCATTAGAGTTTTTCACATCAGTGTAAGCTGATAGTCTTTCACTGGAGAGTGAGTGACAGCAAGTCTCTTCAAGTCTCCAGGACTCTTCTCAGTATTCAAGCCGTTTTCAATAATGCTGTTGTTTAGATGGTGTCCACTCGGCCGCCAATTTCCAAATCTTCCAGGCCCTTTAATAATCCTTTAGTTACCGTGCCAAAAGCACCAATCACAATTGGTATAATTGTCACCTTCATGTTCCATAGTTTTTTCAATTCTCTAGCAAGGTCGAAGTACTTATCTCTCTTTTCACATTCTTTCAGTTTTATTCTGTGGTCAGCCGGGACAGCAAAGTCCACAATTTTGCAGGTTTAATTTTTTTGGTTGATTATTTTAAGGTCTGGTCTTCTGGCCGAGATTGTGTGATCCGTTTGTTATATCAAAGTCCCATAGGTGTTTGTGTGTGTCAATTTTCTTGGACAGGTGCTGGGTTGTGCATATCCATTTGTTGGTATGGTAAAATTTAAATTTCTTGCACATTTCCCAGTGGATCACCTTGCCCACCCAGCCGTGTGTAGCCTTGTACTCCTTCTGTGCCAATTTGCTGCATTCGCTTATTATGTGATTGATGGTTTCATCTCTGTTACCACATAATCTACATTTGCTATTTTGTTGCGTTATGAATATCAGCGATACTGCCGGGACTAGGATTCGAACCTGGGTTACCACGGCTACAACGTGGGGTCCTATTATTATTATTATTATTATTATTTCGTTTCCGGTTATTTTACTTAACTTCCTATTTCTATTTTACACCACCTCCTCAATTTCTTTTCCCCTGCTTTTTCTCCTTCTGATTCTCTCTTTGTCTGATCCTTCATTCGTCTATTTCTATCCGCTTCCTACTTCTCTTCTTGTTTACCTCCTCTTCTGTTCTGTTTCCCTTTTCCCCTCCCTGTTTCTATTTCTGTTCCTGTTTCCCTCCTTATTTCTTTTCATCTGTTGTTCCCTCCTCCCTCCTTCTTTTCTAACTACTGAGTTTAATCTCCAACCACTTCTCTTCCGGTTATTTTCCTCCACTTCCTGTTTCTGTTTTAGACTCCCATCATCTCTTTCCTTTCCCCTTCTATTTCTCTTTCTGCGTCTTTTCTTTCTCTTTCATCTGTTTATCTCCTCTTCCTTCTTCTCTTTCTGTTTACCCCCTCCTTCTCTGTTGATTTCTTCTTTTTCTCTTCCCTCCCGTTTTTGTTTCTCAGTTTGTTTGTCAAATTTCAAGAAGATGTTAATGGCCATTTAGTCGACCCGAGTAAAGTACAAATGAAATTCCATCCGGACACGTCCCAACGATTATTCTCAACACATGGGGCGCGCGACGGGAGAACATTCAGCTCCCGACCCATTCCCCGATCCCTGCCTGTATTTGGGTACAACCGCACACAAATGTACTCGCTTTGACGTAAAAACAGAAACATTAAAATGATTGCGTCAGTACATATTATTAAATTGACAAATAAACAGATTTCGGGAAATACACATATAGAACCAAACTGGCAAATTTGTATATTCTATTTAATATATATTAGCATACTGCCCGTAAAAAATGGTTGCGTTATTTACGTTTGGTTCGACATGGTCAGTGTTGTATCTGTTCGCTCGGCTAATCATTAGAGTTAGGGCTGCCTCAAAATAGAATCGGCGTGATTTACCAAAGTAGATATTCCCAAGTTAATTTTACCCCACTGCCCAAGTAGGAAAAACTTGGCATATTGGATATGTTACTTGCCTGCTTAGCTTCCGATGACGCATTAAATATCAGGACTGGATTTAGCGCGGATACTACACTCTGATCTAATATTTAACTCCCAACGAAAAAGTAGCATTCGAAAAAGGTTATATTCTTCCTTGTTTCTATTGATTGTATTTTTTTTTTTTTGTTTTTGTTTTTGTTTTTTTGTTTTTTGTAGCGGGAAAAATAGAACTGTTTGACATTTAGATTGAGTGCAAATAAATGATTTATGCTTAATTGAGTTGTTTGAAATAGAACTGTTTGATCATTTAACTGTGTGTAAACAAATGACTGATGTTTGATTGAATTGTTAGTGATGCATTGCAATACTTGGAACCATTTAATTTTGTTGACTTATGCTAAATTGGATTGTTGAAATAGAACCGTCTGATCCTTTAACTGTGAGCATCTAAAAAATGTGTTTACAAATTACATATCTAATATATATATATATATATATATATATATATATATATATATATATATGTGTGTGTGTGTGTGTGTGTGTGTGTGTGTGTGTGTGTGTCTGTGTGTAAAAGCAGGATTTTGAATTAAATAACCAACAATGATTGATATGCCATAAAACCAATCCAAACCAACCAGATCACATTTCTCTTTTAATTTTTCTTGTTATTCTCTCTCTCTTCTCTCTCTCTCTCTCATTTTTTGTTTCGTCTCCCTCTTCCCCTCTCCTATTTCCAGACTATATTCAAGTATCCTGAATGTATTTACCCAACCCCTCAACACGAGTAGGGTGTGACACAAGGATAATTTTATGCGGAATTTAACAGTTTTCAATTCAGACTTTTCCTTCTTCTAGACTGGTTGCCATACCAACGTTAAAGAAGTGAGTCTGCCTTACAATTTACCAATAGCTAAAGGAAGAATAGCTGGATTCATACCTTTCCGCATGGTATAAGCGTTATGTGAAATTGTGAACGGCCTCGTCCAGGATTTGAACTCAGATCACTGTGTCCATTTCCGACGACAATAACCTTTGCACCACGAGCGCCTTCGTTATACAAGTATACAGTTTCGCCAATAAATAAGTAAATACCAATCATTTTTTCATAAAAACACAATTTGAATATTAAACCAAAGATTTATTATTCCGAAGAGGGCGATTAAACACGGATTTAATTAGGTGTTATTTGTTGTCAAATTCTATTTCATCAAAACTCTATAATCAAAATATGAATATGTAAAAGTAAGTTTGCAACCGCAACTGAGGGTAACCAAAGGCACCCTTTTCATTAGCTACTACACCGAGGTGTTGAGGAGGGCACAACTCCATTCCTTGGATTGTCCCACTTTACCCTTGATTCGTACCTTATAATGCTGAGTGCTAAGCAAGGTGACATCAAATACCATTTTTTGAGTCTTTGGTATGACTTGACCTGGGATTGAACCCCGGTCTCCCGAACCATTGGCGAACACTATACTCATTAGGCCAATGACCGTCCAGAAATAAGTACACCCCTTATATATATTCATGCAATTTTGTATTTGATGAGAGACGTGTGGTAATCTTACTTTTAGTGACAACGTTTCAATGCTGTAGAGTTCGGTAATAAATGATACTCAATAATATCTGTTTTAAGTGTACAGCATTCTAATAGAAATAATAAAATTCTGGTATCTTTTGTTAAGAAGAAAAATTAAAGATTTATTATTTAAATAACTAAGGGTGTACTCATTTATGAACGAAACAGATGTTAATTCTTCACTAAGTGTTCTATACTTTCGGCCTAATACATTTTCATCATAAACTATCATGAATAGAGTGTCCCTCTTTTCTGTCTTAGACAGATGTACTGATCAATAGGTAAACAATTTTGTCATTTTTTGACGGAAATTCTGTCATTAAAATAACAAACTATGGTTCCACTGAGTTTTTATGATTTTTTTTCTAGCAATCAAAAGGACATTACAGAATCGAAGTATAAAATATAAACAAGGAAAAGGTTCTGGCAACTAACAGGGCAGAAATTTTAGTCTATCATAAGAAGACGAAGACACGCCTTCTCTTTGATGTTATGATCACCAGACGATATTCATCAACTGGCAAGAAATAGATAACTAGATAAAAAGTAAAAATTTTCAAAAAAGAGTATAAGAAAAAAAAAAAAGCTGGGAAAATAATAAAGTATTCTGATCTGGCGGCCGCGGTTCGATATACATCGAAGGGAGAGATGAGAACATTATCGTTCGTCGCCGGAACTATAAAGACAGAACTTAAAAACTATCTTAATAATTAATAAATCAGCGTTCACATTTCAAAAACATTATGTGACTGTGTAAGGCAATGATATAAAACAAGTAGAACTATGAAGAGATATAATGGATTAGAGAAGAAGAAAGAAAGAAAGAAAGAAAGAAAGAAAGAAAAGAGGGGAGAAGAAGAAGAAAGAAATGAATGGAGTGATAGAAAAGAGAAGAAAAAGGGGAGTGGAAATATACGGATGTATCATACGTAAATAAATGAATATGGTAAAATCATAAAATATCAACCGAATCAGAATTGATATGTCTATAGATTAAAAAGTAGAAAAACCGTAGCAGGTGGGAGAGAAATATGGATGAAGTGTTCAATAACAGACTTAACAAAAACAAACAAAAAAAAAAGAAAAAGATAAATAAACAGATAAATATATCAACTAAAGAGCATTAAATAACCTATAAATGTTGATATGTCATAAAATCGGACCATCCTAACCAAACCTAACCTTAATATAAATAGAAGAAACACTAGTTTCATTTTTATCATTCTAAACAGAACAGTTTGTAAATACATGCTCTTTTAAAATCTTCAATAGCCATGAGGTTCACATAGCTATAAATTAAACGTGTCTACTTTATTTTTACTTTGCTTGTCGACAAAACTTCATATGTGCGTGTCACGCATTTTCGAAAGACGTCACCGACATCTTCGTACAAGTTGCATGTATTTTAATTGGTCTGTCTACTTTCAAGCGTTCACTTTAAAAGATAAAAGTCTACACACGTACCTGCCTGGACTAAGGTTAACCAACTTAGATTCGACGACTGTCTGAAGCAATAAGTTCTATTTAAACATCCCTGCAAACACGCACACAGAGGATTTCCTCTTCGGAGTGATTTTAACATTGCACTTCCGAATATAGTCCGTGATTTCATGTTGTCCCTGATTGATGTGAAACACGATTGATTCGCTCGACATGTTCTGGTACGCGAGTGCAAGTCGCAAGTGCACGCATATGCCCGTTTTGAGGAAGAGAATTTGTGTTCAACCAAAACAAAAAAGAAATTGTATCTTTGTGGAAACTCGCCCAGTAAGGACGATTGTTGATCGTCATCAATAGATAGAATACTTGTTATCCATTACCTCACTTCGAGACGACCTTAAGTGACCTAAGTTTAGTCTAACACAAGGCCACAATTATTGAACGCTTAGTAATGATCAATTTCACAAAAACCGTTTGCGGGATTTACTCCTTTATCGCTGTGCCCAGCCCGCAAGATGCATATAGAATTTTGCATACTTTGGTAAAAACGAAAATATGTATTGCGTCAATTTTATAGTTAAAAAGACAAGTCTACGAGTTCTTGTTATTTACCTATTATTTTTAATACTGTGAAATTCGGTATAATGTGTTGATCACGTCGATGTCTTTGTTTGCAAAAGTTTCTTTCATTTTATTAAAAAATGTTAAGATCTGTCTTTCATTTTCTAAAATGAGGGGCAGTAAACCTTTGTATATCAAACAGTTATCCTCATTTTTATTGTTTATAATTTGAAATTCTTTTGGTGTAATAGTTTTCATCGAAGAATCGAGGTTGTTTGGATTTCACATAGCGCTAAAATCCTTTGAAAAGTTATGAATCATGCCATTTAACCTATTAGTAAATAGTAGGGCAGACTTGACACTTTACTGGCCCTGTCTACAGGGGCTGTAGAATACACTGACTGCGTCTCTGCGGAGAGGTAAGACTCCCCCAACGAATGGTTTCTGGCCCAGTCAGCTGGGGATGCAGAATACACCGACTGCATCTCTGTAGAGGTAGGACTCCCCCAACGAGTATCCTGATATGACACTAAACAATCTGACTGTGAGGCTCCAGTAATGCTGGAGCTTTGAGGAATGTGGAGTAGCCCTTTATTACCATCGCTCCCAGGCCCACCTGGTTGCACCTGGTAGGGTCAAATAGAACTAAATTGTGTACTTATTCTAAACTGCATTGTTTGAAATAGAACTGTTAATATGTATAAAATGGATTTGGCATTAAATAACCAACAATGGTTGATGTGCCATAAAACCAAACCAAAGTTGATACTTTACCCTTGGTATGATAGCTGTTCTAGAAGGAGAACTCTAAATTCAAGCCAGTTGTAAACCTGGAAAGTGATCATATTTACCAACCCCTCCGCTCGGACAGGATATGACACAAGGTCAATTTTTAAGCGGAGTTTAACAGGTTTGAATTCAGAGTTTTCCTTCTCCTAGACTAGTGGCTTCACCAAGGCTGAAGAACCTAGTCTGCCCTACTATTTACCCATAGCTGGAGGGAGAATAATTGGATTCATACCTTTCCCAAGGGTATTAGTGCTATGTGAAATGCAATCAGTCAGGTCCAGGATTTGAACTCGTGTCGCCGTGTCCATATCCTGCGACGATAACCATTACACCACAGGCACCTTTGGAAAGTGATGAGCTTCACAAGGCTATCCCTAACCAAGGCACACTATACGAATAGCGCATCTACAGAAAAATCAGCTCATAGGACCAGCGATGAATGATGATAATTATTAGTCAAAACCACGGGTGGGTATTATTTATAAATAAATGAAAAGTACCCCCTTATTTATAAATAAATTAAAAAGTACCCCCTTCATGAGGCGCACGTTGTGTAATGATTACCATCGTTAAAAATGGAGTCGTCTACCCGATTTGAAATCGCGGACACGGCTATTTGTATTTCATATAGTTCACCAAGTACAAACCTTCTTTGGAAAAGTATGAAACCAGCTATTCTTTCCCTTATCTAGGTATAGGTAAATAGTATGAATGACTTGCTTCTTTACTCTTGATAGGGTAACCGGTCAACAACAGAGGGGGGTGTAAAATACGCCGAGGGTATCTCTGAAGAGGAGTAAAACCCTCCTAACGAGTGTCCTGTATGTGACCCTAAACCATCTGATTATGAGATTCCTATCCTGGAGATTTACAGAATGTGGAGAACCCCTTCATTGCCATTACTCTGCCCTGGAGTGGTGGAACCTGTTTAGGTCCGATCTATGCGTCAAACAGAAATATTTAATCATTTTCTCTATTTTTAAACCCATTTAACTGCATAAAAACAAACGACTGATTTCAAATTATTAGTATTTTATTGCAATACTTGGTACCATGTAACTGTTTGCAAACGAATGAATAAAGTTGGATAGAATTATTAGTGTTAAATAACGATATTTGAAACCATTTAACTGAGGGCAAATAAAACTATTAGTGTTAGATAGCAATACTTGAAACCATTTAACTGTGTGCCAACAAATTAGCTCTAGCTCGTTTAAAAATTGTTACCTAGAAACTGTTGATTTACAAATCATATATATATATTTAATATATATGCATAAAAAGAATTTAGCATTAAATAATCAACAAGGACTAATATACAGTAAAACAAAACCAACCAAATGATCTACAAATAAATTTTAATCTATTAGTAAGTTTATCTTAGTTAAAGAAGTTGCAACTGAATATTTTTACATTTTTCAAAAGACTATTCCATCGAAAAATAAATTCTATTTACTTTTTTTTATGCGGGAAGTGAACTATTGTTCGTAGGGTCAACTTAGTATTTTGGTAATTTAAAAACGGTACAATATTCCTTTTCAATACATTTTTTTAATTTCTTAATTCTTAAGAATACGGGCGAACAGATTGCCCCCCATCTCTCTCTCTCTCTTTCTCTCTCTCTCTCTCTCTCTCTCTCTCTCTCTCTCTCTCTGTTTATATATTCATAAAATTAACAACTGTAGAATGAATTCTTTTTGCTGTCATTGTAATTTTTGGATATTTAATGTAAAAACTCGGAAAAACTAAACTAGGGAAAAAATGATTGTCATTTAAAGTGAAAACCCAAACTGATGCTCGATTCATGCAAGATGCCCCAAAAGCAGTCAGAAGCATTCCATACGTTTCTGTGGCGGCATTTTTTCCAAAGAATTTTATTGCATATCGTTCTTCTAAAGTGTATTCCAATTCCTACTGTAGCTGTTCATTTGAATCTGAAATCATAAAAATTAATCCGTCATCTCATAAGATGTATAGCAATAACTTTCTGAATTTTCAAGAGTCTACGACAATTTTAAATGCGTCTACAAAAAAAAGTCTGGAAACTTATTGAAGGCACCACGTATATCAACCATTGTAGGTAATTTGATGCTAAATCCATTTTTATACATATGAACAGTTCTATTTCAAACAATTCAGTTTAACATAAGTACACAATTTAGTTCTATTTGACCCTTAGATAGAACCCTATCAGGTGCTCCCACTCCGGGCCAGAGTTGACCTAGGAACGATGACAATAAAGGGCTACTCCACATTCCTCAAAGCTTCAGCATTACTGAAGCCTCGCCGTCAGATTGTTTAGCGTCACATCACTCGTTGGAGGAGTCTTACCCTTCTGCAAAGATGCAGCCAATGTATTCTGCAGCCCCAGCCGGCTTGGTCAATATACACATTTGGGATTGTTTCTTTTTCGTCATATATATAAAAGGACATTTTTTTTTTATATATTTAATTTTTTTTTTTTTTTTTTTGCATATATTTTATGAAGTTGACCCTTAAGGTATCTGATGAACCAGAAACGCATAAAAAGGACCAATAAATTTGAGGCTTTAAATGAGAAGATGCTGAATCTATATAAATCTTCGAATAGGAGCTCCTTACTCACAAATAATTATATATGTTTATCTTTATTGTTATGCAATGGTATATCAACAACAAAGTTCGAGTTTTTTTAGGGTGAGAGCAGTGGAGAAAACGCTTATACTCTAAAGTAAAGACAGTATTTCTATCACTCGCTTCTTGGCAGACAACGTACAGAAAATTACTTCATGACGATATACAATGAGATAACTATTAAAATTTCTAGCGTTAAAAGAACATCCAAATGCTACACGTTCGTGGCGAGTGATAATTATAAAGACATCTTGAGAAAGCTAAAAATTCTGTGAATATCAGCACTCTCGCCTTGGGAAGACCGAATGGCGTAATAGTAAGCACCGAGAGGAGAGTTCGAACATGCTTACTTCCAGGCCGCACTTTAGCCATTACGCCAATGTGCATCCCTCTCAAGCTCCAACACGTAACTTATTTAGTAATTCCGAAAACGATCAATCCACGTTCACTATCCATTGGAAAAAATATTTTAAAAAACGCATAGCAATAGATTTGTTACTAATATTCATGTAGTCGAATTTTAATGATTTTTTCTTAATTTTACTAAATAGTATTAGATTGTAACTACGAAGTAAGAGGTTTCAAGCTCCAGTCGCGCTATTAAGTTCTATTTTCGACTAATACCCATGGGAAAGGTGTGAACCCCCATAACCTTCAACTATAGGTTAAATATTATCACTATTGTTCTTTTACAAGTTCTGTTTAACCCATTGATATGGCCCCATCAGGTGCTGCCATTCCGGGCCAAAGTTGTCCAAGGAGCAATGGCAATCAAAGGATGCTACACATTCTCCAAAGCTCCGGTTATTTGTCGCTGCCTCCCACCAGACAGGACTTGACACAAGGTCAAAAGCCCGAAGGCCGATTAAAGTGGGGATAAAGGGGAGGGGAAGGTCGGGAACGAGCCGAGACTCGAACCCTGCTAGTCATTGACTCACTAAGTGCAATGTGGGTCTAATGAGTCAAGCAGTTCCACGGACCTAAATCTTGATCCGGGCACGTATGCCAGAATATAGCTCGAACTAGGATTTCGGCCTCAAATCTGCCATTGGTTTCGATATTCTTAGACTAGGTAAGTATGTTACTCCTTATCCAGATAAAATCTCAAAGCTCCAACATCATTGGAACCATAACATCAGATTGTTTAGTGTCATAAACAGGTCACTCGTTGGGGGTGGGGGGTACCAGTCGGTGTATTCAACAGCTCCAGCCGACTGGGCAACGCAGTAAGCGAGTTGGAATTCTAGTCGCGCTATTACATTCACTTTCGGACTAATACCCTTCGGAAAGGTATAAACTCCTTATCTCCCCAGCTGTGGATTAATAGAACCACTATTGTTCTTCTTCATACAGCAGTCAAACGCAACCGAGAGAGAAGGAGAGGTAGAAAGGTCTACTGTTATGTCGTAGAGATGCTAAAAGTCTTATGCGTGCAAGACAAACAAAACCCCCAACTTTGATTCCTTCGCTCTCTCACTATTCTTCTTTCTAGTAAAGAAGATAATCCTAATTTCTCTAATCTCTCCTTGTAACTAACTTTAATGGATATCTTGAAGTGAAGAAACTCAGGAACGTGAAATTGGTCAGGATACCAATCAAAGACATAACCTATGGAACAATCCCGAAGAACATGGAAAGAAGAGCGAGGACCAGAGATACTGAAAAAGGACTGACCGTCTATACCATATTAGTCCTGGCTAGAACACTGAGGAGAGTTCTGGAGAGAGGAGAGACTTGCTGTCACTCTGACTTGTGTGAAAAATCACCAATTACTGGTCACTATTGACTTTTCTGGTTCATTAATATCGAAATGGAATCGGTGAGCCGAGTTCAAGTTCTGATTTCAACGTGTCGCTACATGAAAAATTCGAAAAGCGAACAATAAAAGAATACTAAAGATGGAGGTGCCCGTAGTGTAATGGTTATCGTCGTAGGAAATGGACACGGCGACACGAGTTCAAATATTGGACGAGACTGATTGCATTTCACATAGCACTAATATCCTTGGAAAAGGTATGAATCCAATTATTCTCCCTCCAGCTATGGGTAAATAGTAGGACAGACTAGGTTCTTCAGCCTTGGTGAGGCAACTAGTCTAGGAGAAGGAAAACTCTGAATTCAAACCTGTTAAACTCCGCTTAAAAATTGACCTTGTGTCATATCCTGCCCGAGCGGAAGGGTTGGGTAAATATGAGAATACTAAAGATGGTACCGGAGTTTTTGTTGTATACCATAACCATAATGATATCAATCACAACAGTAATATAATACATACACAAATACAAAATACAGGCGGACGCTGTTGTTTCAGATACGAACGGTTTATTAATTTCTTAGCGACACGAGGAGAGAGACACAATTCTTAAAAGTTTTTGCTAACCATACTATGCTGACTCTACCCCAACGCGCGGCACATCTTGTGATGTCTAGGATCTCTGTTGGTAGAGATCCGAAAAGCCCAACTACATTTTTCAATGGTCAAAATTCTCAGGACCATCTCTTCCGGGCATGACGTCATCCACACTCAAAATCCATTGCTTGTCTGGGGATTTATTATGAGAAATAGTGATTGTCATATCCTTTGCGCGAGAGCATAATTGCACCAAATGACTATGCATCTGGACTCAAGAGACTTGAATAATTCAAAGCCTTACAAAACTGAATGATAAAATATAATTAACTAAAAATGATTAATATAAAAAAATCATTCCTTAATTATCTAACATTTTGAGAACATTTGCTATCAATTTATCTCCGGTGATAGCCAAGGAAACACGAATTAATAATTCATGCCTTTCCCAACTATATTTGTGGGGAGTGAAGACAAACTCTTTCAACTAGAATCTGAACTCGGCTGGCCGATTCCATTTCCTGTGCTATAAACCGTTAAGGTATCTGATGAACCAGAAACGCATAAAAAGGACCAATAAATTTGGGGCTTTAAATGAGAAGATACTGAGTCTATATAAATTTTAGAAAAGGAGCTCCGTACTCACAAATAATTATATATGTTTATGTTTATTGTTATTCAATGGCATATCAACCATTTTGGGTAATTAAATGCTAAATCCATCCGTTTTTTTAGAAGGACAATATTGATACTATTTCATGCATAGCTTTGAGGATAAGGTGGTTCATACCTTTCCCGCGGATATTTGTCCGAAAATGAACGTAAAAGTGCGACAGGAGTTCGAACTCGCGTACTACGAATTAGCAGTCCAGCGCTTTAACCATTACACCACTGGACACCCCACTTTTTCTAATATTCGTATCCAACGTTGCTGATATTAACCCCCAAATAATTATATAAAAATAGCAATAATACAAATATGGGGGAGAAGGAAAAGTGGGAAGGAATAGGGTAATACATTGATGATGATGATGATGATAGCAATGATAGATGCCAAGGTAATAAAAAATGACAATGGTCCTAACAATGAGAACATATGTCAAGTTGTGAATCTGTTGAAGATACAAAAAAAGACAACAAAAATAGCTATCATACAGCACGAATAATAATAATAATCATGGACGACATCAAACTTTTTGCCAAAACGAAAAAGAATACAAACCGTGAGAATATACAGTCAAAATATAGGGATGGAATTTGGCATGGAAAAATGTGCCATGCCAGTAATGAAAAGTGGCAAACGACGCATGACAGAAGAAGTCGAACTACCAAATCAAGTAATAATCAGAACACTTGCGGAAAAGGAAACCTACAAATACTTGAGGATATTGGAAGCTGACATCATAAAAAAAAGTGGAACTGAAAGAAAAAATGAAAAAAGAGTATCTCAGAACCAGAAAATTACTTGAGAATCTTGTTAAAGGGATAAATACCTGGTCTATACCCCTCGTTAGATATTCGGGACCATTCTTGAAGAAATGGATCAGAAAACAAGAAAACTAATTATCATGTATAAGGCCTTGCATCCCAGAGATAACGTTGACAGACAATATGTGTCAAGAAGGAAGAAGAGGACTTGCCAACATTGAAGACAACGTTGACGCATCGGTACAATGACTCGAAAACTAAATGGAAAAACACTGAGGAAGACCTATTACAACCACCAGAAACAATACTGACAACACGAGGACCAACAGAATAGAAATAATCAGAAAACAAAAATGGGAAGAAAAACAATTCTCTGAACGTTTTAAGCGTCTAACAAGCAACATCTTACACGAGAAAACATGAGCGTGGCTAAGAAAAGGAAACCTTAAGAGAGAAACTGAATCTATTCTAATAGCAGCACAAAACAATGCCGTAAGGACCAACCATATCAAAGCGAGAATAGATAAGACGCTGAAAGACAGCAGATGTAGGTTATGTGATGACAGAGACGCAACGATCGATCACATAATAAGCGAATGCAGCAAACTAACACAGAAAGAGTATAAGACTAGACACGACTGAGTAGGGAAGGTAATCCACTGGGAGATGTTAAAAAAAAATGAGTTTGACCATTCGAACAAATGGTATATGCACAACCTAGAATCTGTCCTGGAGAAAAAGACACAAACTCCTCTAGGATTTTGAGATACAAACGGATCACCTAATATCGACCAGACGACTAGACCTTATAATGATCATCAAAAATGAGAGAACTTAAAAAATTGTGATCCACAGAGTAAACGTAAAAGAATGCAAAAAGAAGGATAAATACCATGACTTTACGAGAGAATTGAAAAAACTGTGAAACATGAAAGTGACCATTATACCAATTGTAATTGGTGCTCTTAATACAGTCACCAAAAGATTGGTACAAGGATTGGAGGACTTGGAAAGAACAGAACGGGTGGAGACTACAGCATTATTGAGATCGACCTGAATACGGTGATGAGTCCTGGAGACCTGAGGAGAAATGCTGTCATTCAAACTTAGGTGAAAAACTCTCAAGTAAATAATAATAATAATAATAATAATAATAATAATAATAATAATAATAAGAAGAAGAAGAAGAAGAAGAAGAAGAAGAAGAAGATAATAATAATAATAATAATATTAAAATGTGGAAGCTATATAAAAGAAGAATGAAAAAAAAGAAAAGGAAAACTACATAGAAAAACAAATGTAAAAACAAACATACATAAAAAAAAACAGAAAGAGAGACAGAGAGAAGGAGAGAGAAATCTACCAAGAAATTTAAAAGTGTCAAAACAAAAAGGCTGTTTGGCTTTTCATTGCGCAGTCCGCAACAATAAAATGGCCGAACAACCAGATTTGCAACCGGCCTCTATTAGCAAACTGTAAAACAAAAATCCGAAACGTCATTCTTATAGACACTTTAAAATACAACCAAAGACAAATTGTTTATCATTCTGGCGAATTCTAAAAGAAAATCTCAAATATCGATGCTCAATAACATTTTCTTTGAACGAACTTAATATCATTATTTTTTTTTTAATATGTGAATATCTCGGTGTTCTTTTTCTAAAGCCTGAATTTTAATTTTTGCTACTGCTTATTGTCAAAATTAGATACATGGATACGTCTTTTTTTAATTTTCAAAAAATTTTTATTGCAGAGGGTTCATAGATTTTTGTAGCGTTGCGTATCCATTTTCTGTATGTACGTACACCTGAAACGTTAGCCTTATCTTTTTTTACACTTGCTACCTGGAATATTTCCTGCAACGATAACCGTTTCACAAAAAAACAAACACTTGTCACCAACAGGAGAAAGACTGGTTGTAAAAAACAAATAAAAAAAAAAAATTAGAAAAAAATAAAAACAAAATAGAATTAATAGATTAATAAATAAATAAAAAGTTGGCGACCCTAGTCGAGAGGAAGACCAGAAGACTCCCTTTTCAATAGCTACTATACCGACGTGTAGAGGAGGATCCTATTCCTTTCAATGGATTGCTCCACTGTATCCTTGATACGTACCTTATAATGCTGAGTGTTAAGCAAGTAGGTATCAAGTACCATTTTAAAAATCTTTGGTATGACCTGATCAGGGACTTAACCCGGGTCCTCCGTACCATTGGCGAACATTCTACCCACTAGACTTTCCAAACCAAAGCAGCTGTTGGTGACCACGGGGATTTAGCGAGTATATAGCACATTTGGAAAATCTTTTTTTATAGCAGTGATGGCTATAAAAAGTAAATGAAAGACAGTTGGATAACATTTTTTTTAGGAAAATGTAATTTTCCTTTTACAAAAATATCTTTGAAAGAAATTCAAAAGTAAATTTAAAAGGTCAGTTAGCGACGAGTACTACCCAAACTTTCAAATTGTCAAAATAAAAATTAAGCAGACTAGGAGTTTTGTCGATGCATTGATCCATTTTAAATCGTGACATTTCCTGCCCACCTGTTGGGGTTAAAAGTTCGAATTTTTGGATGGATTAATCAGATTTTGATTTTTGCTTTGGTTCATGTGAAAAAAAGATACTTCCTCACAAGACGTGGACTGGGGCCCTTGATTAACCAAACCCCTATATAATAAAATGAATAAATAAATAACTTCTTCTGTCGGCGGATTTTAGCAAGTATGTAGAACTTTTGGAAAATCTCTTTATAGCAATAAAAAGTAACATAAGGACAGTTGGATAATATATATATAGTCATCCACAGACAGACTGGTTCATTGTATCACAACTCATCGGTGTTGCTAGACACGCTGGACGCTTCAAGCTACGATCTAAAATCGCCGTACTTTACGTTAGGCCGATAACTTACCGCTCAGCCGATTTGGCGGCTTACGTCAGCTCAGGAATATAATGCATTTTGCATCAACTTTCGTTTGTTTACATCTTACACTATCGGATACCGGAGTGATCAATCCGTTAGAAGAGCTTTGTCTTATGCAGGTGGCAACCTTTAATTTCTTCGCTTTTATGGAAGGAGGCATTCGAGAAGGTGTCAAAGAGCTACGGTCTGTTGATAAGGATTAAGAAAAGAGAGAGTAGAACTAACAATTGATTAAACATTGCTGAAATATACCAGAAAAGAAGAATTAATTTTTATTTATTGCGGACTTTTTGTCCTCATCTTAGTAGGGTTTTTTTTTTTTTTGTTGCTTCTTCTTTCACAACGTTTCGGCCAAATTTCACCTCTGGCCTTCTTCAGTCTGCAATAAATGAAAATTGATTCTCAGATTAAGAAGCCTCATCTCAAAATGATTCCAATTAAAAGACAATTACAGAAAAGAAGACATTAGTCTTTTATTGTAATTAAGACTTATGTAATTAAATTCTCAGTATCTTATCAAAGCGCATTGCTTTCATACATATTCCTTTCAACTCATCTTCAACCCCACAAAACTATTTTGCACATTTTGGTTTCATTTTTGTAATGAGCGCTATTACAAAACAATTCCTTAACTTTAAACAAACGCTAGAAAAAATGTATTTATAATATTAGGTGTGGTAAAATTTTACCGAGCAAAAGAATAAAGAAACAAAGGTTATATTCGAATAAAAGCATAAAAATTGGCTACTTGTGTTCGATTTTGTCCCCTTCAGTCTTTCGTACAAGTTGTATCGGAAATGAGTTCCTCTGGCAACGGTGTCCCTTGCCTAGCAACGGTACCATCCATCATTCACAGAGCAAACAGAACTGTCTGGCGAGTTGTGCACACAACAGCGCATGCGTCGAAGAACTTCCGGATTGGTTGAGGATCAACTGTCGGTAACGAGACTCGGTCAAACATGGCCGCCGGATGTTTTGTCAGAGTAGAGCTCTTCAGGGTGGACATATTTTGTAAAAAGAAAGAAGACCCGGAGAATGAGAACGTTATCGGAAAGAGAAGAGTTGTGATGGTCCGATGTAAACAAATATAGAAGAAAGAGAAAATGAAATTATGTGTAAGAGAGGCAGACAAGATCTGGAAAAAGAGAACAGAATGGTAAAAACGAAAATTCTGAAAAGAAAACAAAATATATCGGATGGAGAAGAAATCCTAACGGCAAGCATATTTGATGGGGAGAAATGGTTCATAGTAAGGAGGTGTTTATATATATATATATATATATATATATATATATATATATATATATATATATATATATATATATTTGAATGTATTTGTGTACGTGCGTACGTATGTGTGTGGTTCAAGGGTACTAATATTGTAAGTCTAAGAAAAGAAATGAGAAAGGAGAGAGTGAAGAAAAAAGTTGTAGGTAATCGTATTGATATCGATGTCTAACTGATATAAATGTGTGTGCCTGTGTGTCTGTGTGTGATGTGGATCTAAGGGTGTATTTTCTCTCCTAAAGAAAATATAAGTATATATACATTTATCAAAACAGTAATTGTTTTCCACCATCTTCCTTGCTCAGTCGGCTGGGGCTATAGAATACACCGACTGCTTCTCTGAGACAAGTAAGACCCCCCACCAACGAGTGTCCTGGATATGACACTAAACGTTTTGTTGATCCAGTTCTAGTAATGTTGGAAATTTGAGTAATGCTGGGTACCCATTCATTGCCATTGCTCCTAGGTTCGCTCTGGCCCGGAGCAGTAGCATCTAATAGGGTCTTATCTATGGGTCAAATAGAACTAAACTATATACTTATGCTAAACTAAATTGTTTGAAATAGAACTGCTTTGAGAATTTAACTGTTTGTAAACAAAAACTATACTTATACTAACCTGAATTGTTTGAAATTTAATTTGGTGTTAAATGACCCGAAGAGGGTTGATACGCCGTAAAACAAAACAACCATCCAATTCTTCTTTATCTTTAATTTATATATATATATATATATATATATATATATATAAGAACAGCTCACACATTCATGCATAAATTCATTCACACACACGCACACACACACGCACGCACGCACGTACGCGCATATATATATATATATATATATATATATATATATATATTAGGTTTTACAATATGGAATGTCTTTGTTTATGCGCGTCATTCATAAAATACATTTGAATGCATAGATGTGTTCATGCATGTTACTTCTCCTTATATAAAGTTTCCTTAACTATTCCTGTCGTGAAAGTGTTGAATTTGTGTGTCTTTATATATGTATAACATTTGTTGAGTTTATTATCTCTTTTCCATGAAATATATATATATATATATATATATATATATATATATATAATATGTGTGTGATGAAATATCGAAATATATCGTAAGAAATTATGATTTATTGTCTCACTCATACATACACGCACATACCCGTGCGCGTGTTTGTGAATATCATATTTACATACACAATACGATTGGTCTAGAGACCGGGGTTCAATCCCAGGTTGAGTTATACCAAAGACTCAAATATGGTATTTGATACATCCTTGCTTAACACTCAGCATTATAAGGCACGTATCAAGAATAAAGTGGAGCAATCCAGGGAAAGGTGTAGCGCCCTCTCCTTGACATCAGTGTGGTTCCTATTAAAAAGGGAACCTTTGGGTCACCCAACTTTACTTTGGTTATTTATACCATCTTTATTTCATTGGATACGTATGACGCTCTAAGATGACGTAAATACTTCTAGCGGATGCTTCTCCAAAAGAAACTGTTACAGCTCTAATGATGCTTCACAAAGACACGAAAACCACAGTCCTGTCGCCAGGTGGCGACACTGACTACTTTGACATGTCACTGGAGTCTTGCAAGAAGATTCATTGGCACCATTCCTTTTAAGTACGTACTACGAACATCAGTAGATCTTATAAAAGAAAACGGTCTCACATTAAAAAAAAAAAAGCAAGAAGCAAATGATATCCTGTGGAAACCATAAATGATGAAGACTAAGCAGACGACCAAGCGCTTCTTGCAAATACACATGCTCATGCCGAATCTAAGCCACACGGCATGGGACAAGCAGCAAGAGGCATTGCTCTCTACGTGAATTCGGATAAAATAAAGCTCGTGTTTTAAACAAGATAGTTATTTCCTCATTAAAAGGCAAGCCTCTAAAATCTGTAAACCAGTTCTTATTCTTTATATCTCATCTATCAAAAACAGTATTAATATGTTGTATACTCATATGCATATGCAACTATACACATGCACATGCTGAATACATATTGACGCAATGAATAAATACGAGCGAAGACTTCTTTAAAAAAATATACCTCTCACTTTATTTGAAAGGGTTGTATGTGTGAAAGGGAGCTGGAGACCGAACAAAGACTGCAACATATTGACCTCCCCAGCCCCTCCGGACATCGCCGCGTGTCGTTCTTGTTCTCCTGAGCTGCTCAACCGGGGGCATGGGGGCCCAGCCTCTCTGGGACATGTTCTAATTCCAGCATCTTCTCTCTAATTCATCTGATCTCCAACTCACTGACTTCCTGTTTTCACCGAGTTATATAATAGTTCAATCGCCCACTCAATTTTTGGAATGGCATGTTTGATCGTCATCAAGCGGAAATAACTGTCATGCAGTTCACATGTCATTCTCTTCCGGTGCGTCAGTCTATGAGTGTACCATGGGATTTTACCTTGTCCCATATCGTCAGTCAAGCCCGCCTACGCGATTTCTTCTCATAACTGCCATCGGAATGTGTCACTTCCTTCCGGTGCATCACTTTCGAATGGCATGTTTGGCCGGGTCGAAGGTCAATATACAACAAATATACGTACAGCAAAGCCTGAACCACGTTTGATAGGTTCTCAACCATATGAAAATCGGATCTCTAATAAAATAAAACGAAAATTTCTCCAATCTGTAGCCGTGTAAGTACTACGGTATAGCTTTACCTCTTCGACTCTAACAAAAGGCTAGAAAGGAACTACACAAGAATGCTACGTACTGTTTTGAACCCTGGAAGCAATAACCTACACGTTGTTTTACAGCCTCTTACCGCCCATCTCTCAAACCATACAAGCAAGACGAACAAAACATATCAGGCACTGCTGAGAAAGTAAGGACGAACTTATAAGCAATGTTTCCAGGAGACTCTTACTCATTAATACACTCGTATCGACTGACTAGCAAGAGTTACCATCCATCAGCTCTGTGAGAACATTAGGTGTCGTTTAGAGGATTTACCAAGAGCGCTAGTTGATAGGAACGGATGGCGGGAGAGGGTCAAGAGAATACGAGCTATTAGCACTACTTGATGACATTGATGATCCTTCTGTTTTTGTATATGCATATATACATATGCAAAAAAAGACTGCAGAGAGAGAGAGAGAGAGAGAGAGAGAGAGAGAGAGAGAAGGATGAAAATATATTTCTTTCTCTATATATATAGAAAGAGAAAAAAGAAAGAGATTTGTGTCACTCAATCTCTAACTATTACTCCTTCCTTTCTTTCTCTCTGTCTCAATCTCTCTGCAATCTTTTTTGCATATGTACATATGCATATACAAAAAAAGACAGCAGAGAGAGAGAGGGGGGGGAATTATCTTTCTTTCTCCCCAAATACAGAAAGAAAGAAAAAAAAAGAGATTTGTATCCCTCAATCTCTCAATATCTCTCCTCTCTCTCTCTCTCTCTCTCTCTCTCTCTCTCTCTCTCTAAAAAGAAAGTAAGAAAGAAAGAAAAATTTGGATACCAAGGTTGGGAAGTTCGTGTAATGGTTATCTACCAGGAAAATGGAATCGGCAAGCCGAATCTAAATTCTAGATGAAGGTGTCTTTCTCCTTCATTTATGGGAAGTAGTATGACAGATTTTAGTCTTTAAACTTAGTGTATATATATATATATATATATATATATATATATATATATATATATATATATGTGTGTGTGTGTGTGTGTGTCTGTGTCTGTTTGTGTGTGTGTGTGTAAAAATAGAAACGAAGACAAAGAGACCGAGAGAGAAAGAAACATAAATGTGAGTGAATTTGTGTGCGTGAGAGAGAGAGAGAGAGAGAGAGAGAGAGAGAGAGAGAGAGAGAGTACAGTAAGTTGTTGATTTCGGTGTCTAACCTTTGTATAAATATATATATATACGTGTGTGTGAGCGCGCACGCTCATGCGTGTGTGTGTGTGTAACGATAAAGACAAAGAAAAAAAGAAAGATATATATGTGTGAGTGTGTGTGTGTGTGTGAGAGAGAGAGAGAGAGAGATAGATAGAAACCCAGTATATTAAGACGTTGACGGTAGGGACGTGAACAAGGATGTGAGAGTGTGATAGACAGAAAGATAGACAGACAGAAGCAGAAAGAGGTATGCATTTATGTGTACGTGAGTATGTGTGTGTGGGGGGGGTAAATGCGTGTGAGCAAAAGAGACAAAAGTGGAGAGAGATAAAAAAAAAAAAGGAGACTGTTTCAACAGCTTGCTGCATATGTGGTTGTTTGCAAGAAGCAATGGCCGGACACAAAGCAAAGACTGATGACGGAAAATAGTGAAAATATAAATTTGAATCAGGGGAAGAGAGAGAGAGAGAGAGAGAGAGTAGAGAGAGAGAGAAAACCTGATGAAGAAAAGAAAACATGACTGGGCGATTTGCACATGATACAACATATTGGAAACGGAATTGAAAAAAATTGGTAAAAACATAGTGGTGACGCTGGGAATGGGGTGAAATCAAACTTGAAGAGAGAAAAAAGAAAAGGAAACAGACTAGTGAAAGGGAGGGGGAAAAGAAATAGAAATGAGGGTGTTATCGATGGAAAAAAAAGGAAGAAAACAAGCGTAAGAAAAAGGTTTAAGTAAATGCTGGGTAGAGTGGAAACTTATTGGGTTAAAAGTGAATGGAAATTTTGAAGGAGAGAAAGAGTTTGGAGATTGGTGAAAAGGATGAATTTTAAAAGAGAAAAGAGAAAGAAAGAAAGAAAGAAAGAAGACAAGGTTAAAATTGGGAAATTAAAAACGAAAAACACAAGAACAGAAAGAAAGAAAGAAAGAAAGAAAGAAAGAAAGAAAGAAGGCAAGGTTAATTGGAAAATTAAAAAAGTTAAGAAAGAAAGAAAGAAAAAAGAAAGAAAGAAAGAAAAAAATTAAAGAAATTGTAAGGGTAGAGAAAGACACTTTAAAAAATGAAAGAGATTAATAAGAAAGAAAGAAAGAAAGAAAGAAAGAAAGATGAGAGAGAAAAAATTGAAGAAATGGCGATGTCAGAGAAGGAAAAATTAAAAAATGTAAGCAGAGAATGAGAAAGAAAAAAAGAAAGAAAGAAAACGAGAGATTAGAGAAAGAAAGAAAGAAATTAGGAGACCATTGAGGGAATTTTTTTTTTTAAATGAAAGGAAAGAGTAAGAAATAAAGAAAAAATAACACGTGAGGAAGAAATGAAGAAAACTAAAGAGAGGAGAAAAATAAGGAAAAAGAAAGAAAGCAAGAAGAAGAAGAAGAAGAAGAAGAAGAAGGTACAAAAAAGAAATCATAAAAGTTAAGAAGAAAGAGAGAAAGAGAATGAAAATGGTGAGTAAGAAATATAGAAAAGGTTTGAGCAAAGAATAAAGAAAGAACATAAAAAGAAGGAAAGAAATGAAATTAAAGGGTGAAAAAAGAAAGTATAGCACTAAAAAAGGGGGGGTGCAGAAACATAAGTAAAAGAAAAACTATTTAGGGAAAAATGAAAGAAAAAGAAAAGAACAAAAAAGATGTGTGAAAAAAAAGGGTTGAAAGGAGAAAGAAAAGAACGATAAAGCAACAAACATAAAAAAAACAGGAAGGCAGGAAGAAAAAAAGAGGAAAGAAAGAAAGCAGAAAGGATTTGAAAAAAAAATGAAAAAGAGGAAAATGAAAAGTAAAAAACAAAAATGAAAAGGCATAAAACAAAAAAAAATGAAGTAAAATGACATACAATGCAAAAAAAAAAAAAAACAACTCAAGTCACAAAAAACAAAACAAAAAACAAAACAAAGAAAGCAGCAATTTTGACGATATAGTCATGCAGAATCTATGTTTCGTGTTTGTTTTAGAGTCGATTTCAAAATGGCGCCTGTGTTCGGAGTGCAGCTTCTGCAATCTCCTTCGGCTATCACCGGACATTGGCCAGAGAAGACTATCCGACTCTATTTGGATGATACTGACAAGGGAAGCACTGGACAGAATAAGCAGCCTGAGAAAATATTTATTTTAGCAAAAATTTCTCGTGATTCTAGATCTGCTCAGAAATTCTGCTTGTCTTTCTACAAAACCAGTTTATTTCTTTATTTACTTAGCTTTGCTCAGTCAGACACAAGGCTATGAACATTTATTTGTTTGGTTTATTTGTTTGGCGGCATATCAACTCCTTATAACTAAATTTAATTCATTAGTAAATGTTTAATTGCAATGACTATATTTTCAATTTTCCATAGTTTTTGTTTTAATTGCATTTTTTGTTTGCACATATTTGTATGGTTTCAAGTATTCTAATCTAATACTAATAATCTATACACAATTATTTGGTTTAAAGTAATTATTCCTATTTAATAACATAAATTGTTTGCTAATTTTTATGATTTCTAGTATTCCTATTGGTCTAATCGGTAGAGTTGTTTGCCAATGGTCCGGGAGACCGGGGTTCACTCCCATGTCGAGTCATACCAAAGACTCAAAAAATGCTACTTGATGCCGCCTTGTAAGGATCAAGGGTAAAGTGGAGCAATCCAGGGAATTGAGCAGCGCCCTCTCCTACACCTCAGTGTGATAGCTATTGAAAAAGGAGTCTTCGGGTCACCCTCGACTATATGGTTTAGAATAATCCTGAGTAAATGATTACACATTTTCGTAACTGTTTTTAACATGAATAATTTACCCAGTCTGAATTTATTATTTGTACATTCTTATCTGACATTAAATCTATTTAATAAAAATCATTTTTGACCTAATGAGTAGAGTGTTCGCCAATTGTCTGGGAAACCGGTGTTCAAACCCAGGTCGAGTCATACCAAAGACTCAAAAAATGCTACTTGATGCCGCCTTGCTTAACACTCAGCATTGTAAGGCAAGGATCAAGGGTAAAGTGAAACAAAGGAGTAGCGCCCTCCCCTACACTTCGTAGCTATTGTAAAGAGAGCCTTCGGGTTACCCTTGACTAAGGTCGCCGACTTATTTGCTAACAGTTGAATAGTTTCACGTATTCTTCTTATCAAATATTAATGATTTTCAAAAAGATCTATCTGATGCATAGATGAGACCCTAAGAGATACTACCACTCCGGGTCAGAGTGGATCGGGGAATAATAATAGCAAAGAGATACTTCTTACTCTCTACAGCCCCAGAGCTGGGGTCTCCTCACCAGATGTTAAATATTATAGCCAAGACACTTCAACTATCAGGGTTCATTCGTAATTTTTCTCTACTTCTACTTCTGTACATACACCAATATAATTACTCAACTTTAGTCGGGTAGGAAGTCACGTGAATACTAAACAGATAACCGTGTTTTTCCTATCTTTTCGTTGCAATAAATTGCTATGAAAGTCAGCATTCGAAGTATTCGAGGTATTTTCTTAGCAGGCGCGCTTACCGTAAGACTTTTCGCCTTAGGAAATGGAATCGAGTCCTGTTCAAAACCTAACCGAGGCTTTCTGCATTTCAATTCCCCCAGGAAGGACATGAAACCATTTGTTTTTCGCTACCCACACAACTATGGGAGAATAGTAGGACATACTGGGCTCTTTAGCCATGATCAAGCCACCAGTCTAAGAGAACGATAACTCTAACTTCAATATGCAGCCCGTTAATATGAAAATGATTTATTACTGAGACCAGCGCAATGGCAGTCATTTGGAACATGTCCAGTAAAAAATACGTCCTTTGAGCTAGAGACATCAAATCAAGTTTTTTTTTAATTGTTATTATACCAGCTTCCAGGATATGCAATCTTTTTTTGAGTTTCTAGTTTCAGTGTTAAATCAATTTAAAACTGTCTCAAAATAGATACAATCCATTGATATGATTATTAGTGGGTTGTAGTTGTTATAATATACTGTTTTCAAATCTAAAATAAAAAAGAACACAACATTATTATTAAGGTTATTAGCAGTCACATGGGTCCCATATGTATTGAGACACTCTACATATTTTTTTTTCATATATGTGTATGTTTGAGTGTGTGTGTGCGTGTGTGTTTGTGTGTATGGAGAGAGAGAGAGAGAGAGAGAGAGAGAGAGAGAGAGAGAGAGAGAAAGAGAAAAGGAGAGAGAGAGAATGATATGGACCATTCCGCTGTCTCTGATGCTGAGAAACGATTCCGACAATTTGACATTTTTAAAATATCGTTTTCAGCTTAAAATATAGATATACCCATTAATATATTCACTAGTGCCGATGCTTTCTTTCTTTAAACAACGATGAAAACCCTGATAAACGTCCCCACAGACATTTATATAACACATCTCATCCGGTAAAACATGCGAGGGAAATTTGTGCTTCCGTACTTGCGTGTGCACGCACGAGTGTGTGTGAGCATGCGCACGTCTGTAAGTGTAAACATATTTTCACACGTATATTCATATATTCGTACGCATACATATATGCAAATATACATTGGCTTCAAATCGCAACAAAGCAAATTTCTCTAATCGTGTCTCACATTTCCATAAATGTAAAAATTCAACATAGCGCCTTTTTCCCCGGTCAGATTTGTAAACAAACTTTTTTATTTGTTTTTTATCTGGCAAACAAAAATTGAGAATCTAGAGTCTAAAGAAGAAGAAGAAGAGGAGGAGGAGGAAAAACAACAACAACAATAACAGTTGTAGTAAAAAAACAGCATAAGTAAATAAATAATAATAATGATAATACCAGATCTTTGCCAGAAAACTGAGGAAATTATAGAACGTATTGGTAACAGAGATGCCAATCATAGTTGGAGCACTTGGAACAATCCCAAAGTACCTGGAAAAGAGACTCGGGGAATTGAAGATCAGAAAAAGAATCGAGACTCTTCACACCACAGCTCTGCTGAGGTCAATAATAATATTTAGAAGAGACCAAGAAAGCTGAAGATACTTTCTGCGAATAAGACATCAACAGCTACTCCTGGTTTCAAAAGATCAGACCTTGCGTTAATTAACAACAACAACAGCAACAACAAAGAACGTATCATTCTGTAGATTTTGGAGTCTCTACCGGACCACTGTGAAAATAAAAGAAACGATAAAGATAGACAAATAACTGGACCTTTCCAGATGATTTGGTTTGATTGGTTTGGTTTTATTAGATATCAACCATTGGTGGTTATTTAATGCCAAATCCATTTATATATATATATATATATAAGTAAAAAGAAAAGTTGGTGACTGTAGTCGAAGGTGACCTGAATGGTTCCCTTTTTAATAGCTACTACACCGAGGTGTTGGGGAAAACGTTACTCCTTTCCCTGAATTGTTCCACTTTACCCTTGATACGTACCTTATAATACTGAGTGTTAAGCTAGGAGTATCAAGTATCATTTTTAAGTCTTTGGTGTGACGCGACCTGAGACTGAACCGGGTCTCATGGGCCATTAGCAAACACTCCACCCACTTGGCCTCTCCACCCACTTATATATATATATATATATATATATATATATATATATATATAAACAATTCAACTGAGCATACGTACAGTTTAAGAGTCAAAAACCGTTCTATTTCAAATAATTCAGTTTAGTATAAGTACAGTTTAAATTTCAACAATAGGTTGGACCCTATCAGATGCTCCCACTCCGATCTTGAGTGGACTTGGGAGTGATAGCAATAAGGGGTTACTCCACATTCCCCAAAGCGCCAGCATTATTGGAACCTCACCATCAAATTGTTTAATTGGTTGGTTGGGTTTATGGCATATTATCCTTTCTAGGTTATTTAACAGCAAATCCATTTTTATGAAAATAGTCGATTCTATTTCAAACTATTCAGTTTAGCATGAGTACACAGTTTAATTGTCAAAAACATTGCTATTTCAAGCTATTCAGTTTATTCAAACCGTTCTAATTCAACTGATTCAGTTTAGTATAAGTACAGATTTTGTTTATACAGTTTTATTTCAGATAATTCAGTTTAGCATAAGTACAGTTTAAATGTCAAAACAGTTCTATTTCGAGCAAATCAGTTTAGCATAAATACGCAGTTTAAATGCAAAAAAAAAGTAAACTGAAACCATGGTTTTGTTCTATTTAACCCATCGATAGGACACTTATCAGGTGCTACCACTCAATGAAGGAGTAATCCGCATTCCCTAAAATTCCAGCATTGCTGGAACTTCACCATCAGATTGTTTAGTGTCATTTCTAGGACACTCTTTGGGAGATTTTTACCCCTCTGCAGAGATGTAATCTGCGTATTCTGCAGCTCTATCCAACTGGACCAGGATCTTGTTAGAGAGCTGAAAAACTTGTGCACATGAAGATGACCGATACCGATTGTCAATAGAATACTTACGGAGACCTCGGGATCTAAGAAGACCTGTTGTCGCTCAGACTTCATCGAAAAATAAAACACCAGCTTAAACTAGAGTAAAAAACTAGCAAATATAATAATAATAATAATAATAATAATAATAATAATAATAATAATAATACAAACGGATCACCTACTCGCGGCCAGACGAGCAGACCTTGTGATAGTCAATAAAAAATTGAGAACCTGCCTAAAAGTGGAATTTGCCGTCATGGCGGGCCACAGAGAAAAATAAAGGAAAGCAAAAAGAGTACGTATACCTTATCAGAGAACTAAAAAAAAAAAACTATGGAACATGAAAATAATGGTGATACCAATTGTAATTAGTACGCTCGGATCAATCCCCAAAGGCTTTGTAAAAGAACTGAAAGGCTTAAAAATCAGAGAAGTGGAGACCATTCAAACTATAGCATTATTAAGATCGGCCAGTATGCCGAGAAGACTTGAGATTTGCTGTTACTCAAACTTCAGTGAAAGACTATCAGCTAACGCTGATGTGAAAAACTCCCAAGGACTATGCGGTGACAGAGATGAAACCATCAATCACATAATAAGCGAATGCAGTAAATTGGCACAGAAGTAGTACAAGGCTTGACACGACTGGGTGGGCAAGGTGATCCTCTGGGAAATGTGCAAGAAATTTAAATTTTACCATGCCAACAAATGGTATATGCACAACCCAGCACCTGTCCTAGAAAATTGACACACACAAACTCCTATGGGACTTTGATATACAAATGGATCACCCAATCTCGGCCAGAAGACCAGACCTTATAATAATCAACAAAAAAAAAAAGAATATCTCCAAAATTGTGGACTTTGCTGTCCCGGCTGACCACAGAATAAAACTGAAAGAATGTGAAAAGAGAGATAAGTACCTCGACCTTGCTAGAGAATTGAAAAAACTATGGAACATGAAGGTGACAATTATACCAATTGTGATTGGTGCTTTTGGCACGGTAATTAAAGGATTATTAAAGGGCCTGGAAGATTTGGAAATTGGCGGCCGAGTGGACACCATCTAAACAACAGCATTATTGAAAACGGCTTGAATACTGAGAATAGTCCTGGAGACTTGAAGAGACTTGCTGTCACTCACTCTCCAGTGAAAGACTATCAGCTTACACTGATGTAAAAAACTCTAATGAGTAATAATAATACCTCGACTTTGCTAGAGAATTGAAAAAGCTTAGGAACATGAAAGTGACGATTGTCCTAATTGTGATTGGTGCTTTTGGCAAAATAACAAAATGATTATTAAAAGGCCTGTAGGACTTGGATGTTGGCGGACGGGTAGAGACTATCCAAATGACAGTATTGCTGAGAACGGCCAGAATAATAATAATAATAATACCCAGCTATAGGTAAATAGTAGGACAGACTGATTTCTTCAGCCTTGGTTAGGGAACTAGTCTAGGGGAAGGAAAACTCTGAATTCAAACCTGTTAAACTCCGCTTAAAAATTGACCTTGTGTCATATCCTGCCCGAGCGGAGGGGTTGGTAAATATGATAATGATAATAATAATAATTAGAAGCAGCCATATTATGCAGCCATAATAAACAACACAACAATAATATTATGCAGCCATAATAAACAACACAAACAATACAAGGATCAAAAGAACAACAATAACAAGAAAACAATGGGAAGAAAAGCAATTATATGGATATTTCAAGTGACAAACAAGCGAAATCTCACAGGAAAAGACTTAGTCATGGCTAAGAAAGAGAAACCTTAAGAGAGAAACTGGATATCTTCTAATAGCAGCACAAAACAACATCAAGAAGACAAACAACATTAAAGTAGAAATAGATAAGACGCAACAAAATAGCAAGTGTAGGTTGTGTGTTGATAGAAACGAAACAATCAATCATAGAAGAAGCGAGTGCGGCAAATTAGAGCAAAAAGAGTATAAGACTAGAAACGAATTGGTAGGGAAGGTGATCCACATGGAATTGCGCAAGAAGTTTCAATTTGACCATACTAATAAATGGTATATGCACCACCTGGAGCCAGTCCTGGAGAATGAGACGCACAAACGTCTTTAGGGTTTTTAAGATACAAACGGCTCCTCTAATCTCGGCCAGATGACCAGACCTAGTGATAATTAACAAAAAAAGATAAAAAAATAAATAAACAAATAAAAAAACAAATAAGAATAAAAGAAACTACTGTAGAGTAGAATTTGATGTTCCGGCAGATCACTGGGAAAAATCAAAAGAAAGCGAAAAAATGTTCCGTTATGACACCAAATAGACGCTTGTAATTTTATACAGCACAAATATAAGTTTGTAACACTACGTTGTTTCGAATGGACATATATGGTGGCACGTTTATTTGTTTGTTTAAGTTTTATGGCACATCAACCGTTGTAGGTTATTTAATGCCAAATCCATTTTTATACAAATAAACAGTTCTATTTCCAACAATTCTGTTTTGCAGAACACAGTTTAATTGTCAAAAACAATTCTATATTAAGCTATTCAGTTTAGTCAAACAGTACTATTTAAAACAATTCTCTTTAATGTAAGTATAGTTTTTTTTATTTACACACAGTTAAATGTCAAAACAATTCTATTTCAAACAACTCAGTACGCAGTTTAAATGTCAAAACAGTTCAATTTCAAGCTATTCAATTTAGCATAAGCACGCAGTTTAGTTCTATTTGACCCATAGATAGGACCCCATCAGATGCTACCACTCCAAGCTAGAGCGGATCAGGAAGTGATGGCAATAAAAGGGTATTTCTCATTCCCTAAAGCGCCAGCCTTACTGGAGCCTCACCATCAGATTGTTTAGTGTCATCTTCAGGACACTCGTTGCGTGGGGGGGGGCCTTATCCCTCTACAAAGGAAAAATCGGTGTATTCTACAGCCCCAGCCGACTGGGCAACTGGAGATCTGAGGATACTTGCCGTCGCTCAAACGCCTGTGAGAAACCACCGGTTAACGCTTATGTGAAAATCTCTCAAAGGAGTAAATAATAATAATGATAATAATAAGTCCTCTGCGTGTGTCTTTAATTATTCATTTTTATAGCAATTAATCTAAAATAAATCTTATGTATCAAATAATGAAAATCAAGCTGTCTTGATCTATAAACTTTTTGGTGTAAAGCATGAAGAAAATTAATATTCTAAGAGTGGATAAGAATTTTGGATTTGTAAAAAAATTACTGTGAATGCAACAAACTACCACAGAAAGAGTACAGAAGTAGATATGACTGGGTGGGAAAGGTGGTCCACTAAGAATTGTGCTAGCGACTAAAATTTGTCCATACAGACAAATGGTACATGCACAAACTAGAAACCGTCCTAGAAAATAAGAACTAAAAAAAACAAATTATCCAATCACGGCCAGAAGACCAGATCTAGTTGTAATAAACAAGAAGAAATCAACTTGCCAATATACTTTACCGTTCCCGCGGATCACATAGTTAAGACAAAAGCATATGAAGGTAACAGAGACACCTATCATAGCTGGAGCACTCAGCTATATTTCCAAGGAACATAGAAAAAAAAGGTCAGGACGAGAGGTTTGAGGAAGAATTGAGGCGGTCCTGAGTATAGTATTACTGAGAACAGCAAGAGCAATTGAATCTTGGAGACCGGGAGGGGGCTTGTTGTCACTTGGACTCCACTGAAAACCATTTGTTACCACGAATTTGAAAAAAAAAACAAACAAGAATTGAAATGATAATAATGAAAGGAAAACTTCAAAAAGAAAAGCTGATATTTGATTTTTTGAATAATTACGAATATTTCATGTTATTTAAGCTAAGCTTGATTTTAATACAACCGAATATCTGCTCTTCTCATCATCTTGTCATCTTGTCTCGCTATCAGCACGGATATCCCTGACCCTCGCTCGCCACCCCTCCCTATCATTCATTGCTTCCGGCAGGTCCTCAGGGCTACACCACGTATCCTCACAGAGCTGCTGTATGTAGGTTCGAGCTGGTCACCCTGCTTTTACTTGGCCATGTGAAGGGGTCCATAGGAGTACATCACTTATGAGTTCGTCCCTACTTCTCCAGCAGTGTCCTGCGTGTCTGGTTCGACTAACTTTGATAGTTTTCGTGATGGTTGGTAGGTAGCCGTACAGCTGCAGATTTGTGGGGTGTTGCCTCCAGGACATGTTCAATATTGCTCACAGCATTCTTGTGTAGTTGCCGTCAAGCTTTTTCTCCAGCCGTTTAGCAAGTGTCTATGTAGTGCATTCATATAGCATTATCGACACGATCGCTGCCTGGAAGAAACTGCGTTTCATTTTATCGATCAGGTCTGACTTCCATATAACCAATAGCCTATTGATAGCTATCCATGTCTTTGTTAGTTGCATGTCGATGTCTGCCCCGGTCGATGAGACACTGCTTCCTTGGAAGGTGAACTTGTGTACTAGTTTCAGAGAGCTACCGTTTAGTGTGGAAATTTCACCTGTTTGATTGAAGCACATATATTCCGTTTTGTGTGCATTGACATCGAGGCCTGAAGTAGCTCGTTCCAAATGATGCAACAGGATTTCGGCTTGGGCGGGTGCATTTGCCAGAATCGCAATCAGTCGACGTCAGTAATTGTTTTTGCGGAGTACCTTCTGCTTCTTTTCTTTGTCAGATCGAAACCGTTTTCTTTGATTTTATCGATCGATGTTCTAAGCACGTACTCTAGGCAGATGATAAAGAGGTATGGGGCAAGTGTGTCTCTTTGCAGTACTCCAACTACAATGTCGATGTAGTATGTGTCTTCATCTGGAGAACATACTTTCACTTTGGTGTTTCTACAGAGAATCATTATGACTGCGACGGTTTCTTTTGGTAGGCCGTATGCGAGTAGAATTTGCTCCATCTTCCCTCTGTGAATGGAAACAAAGGCCTTGGTAAAGTCGCCAAATAATATTGTTGTCTGTAGGTTTTTTGCCCGTATGCCTTCAAGAATTCTACGGATAGTAAATATGTGTGAGGTTGTGGATCTATTTCTCCTGAAGCCATTTTGGTTCATCCTAAGAATGTTGTCAATCTTGGGTTCTATGCGGTTTCGTAGTAGGGCATTGTACATTTTGGCTGTTCCGGATGTAAGTGTTATACCTCGGTAGTTCTTGGCGAATCCGAAGTTGCCCTTTTTAGGGAAAGGGAGGATGCATCACTTCACCCATATGTCTATCGGATTTTGATTATAAACTGCTTTACAGTGTCGGAGCAGTATGTCGTCGAATTATCACCTCAAAAAGAATTATCAGAAACAAGGGTTATCCCAAGATACACTAGATGACAAAATATTATCAAACAAGGCTATGAAAAATAAGTAAAAACAACGCAACTTTCAAAAATCGATCATATCTCTAGATTGATCCAATAGTGTAGAAAAAATGTATTTTGAAACTGACAACGTAATTGCAAAAATCAATCCAGCAAATATATAAAAAATATGATACATCTACAAAATAAGACCATCTACAAAGCATACAATTGTGAAGGAAAATTAGTAAACCAACCTTTGTCTCGCGCACAAAGAATTTGTTTAAAAACAAAAATATTTACATATAAACTATTCACTTAAAAGTTATATATATATATATATAGAACTGAAAATGACCAGCTGTCCCATAGAGGCTGTCCTGTCACAACTATATAAACCAAAAACAACACAGCCAAAAATCATTAAAGTTCTCTGAAGACAGAAAAAAGCTAAAAACATACGTAAGAACAAAACAGATAATTAGAAAAAATATAAACCTCTTTGTGGGAGTATTCATTTTTAAATATTTATTTTTCTCTCTTTGGACCACAAAAAAAAAAAGAAAAAGAAAAAATATATATATAAATATTTACCTTTTTTTAGACATATTTAACGGAAAAATTCAATTCTGTGGTTCCATTATAAATTTATTTCGAGTATAATGACCCTCGTCAGAGGGAGATAATACATTTGTGCTTAGAATATGATGTAGGCATAAGCACAAATGTATTATCTCTATTTGAAGTGGGTTATTGTACCCGAAATAAATTCATAATGGAACCGCTGAATTTAATTTTTTCCGTTAAATGTATTTTCAAAATGTTTTCCTCTGCATATGAGTTTGAATATATTTTTAATGTGAAATTAATTTTATATTCGATAGCCGTTGATATTGAGCACTCAACTAGAGATTCCAATTTACCTTGGATTACCACATAACAGTCTAAACCCTAAACTGTTTTCATCGGATCATAAATAAGTAAGTAAAGTTGGCGACCATAGTCGAAGGTGACCCGAAGGCTCCCTTTTCGTTAGCTAGGGAAGGGCGTTACTCCTTTCCCTGGATTGCTCCACTTTACCTTTGACCCGTACCTAATAATACTGAGTGTTAAGCAAGGAGGCATCAAGTACCATTTTTAAAGTCTTTGGTATGACTCGACCTGGGATTGAACCCTGGTCTCCCTGGCCATTGGCGAACACTCTAACCGCTAGGCCAATGTCCGGTGGCTCATAAATACTTGTATACAAATATTTATATATGAACAAGATTTGGCTTTAAATAACCCACAAGAGTTGATATGCTATTAAACACCAACCTACCAAAGAAATAAATAAATCCATTGACCAAAAGCTCACCCACAAATAAGATGTATATTCACTCAGAAGTACAAAACATCAATGGAAATGCTGACTTTACCTGATAGCAACAACCAAACTCTTGCAACCATACCAAATATCTAATTATGAATAGATGTATGAACTGAAACAATATATTAATAATCACACAAGTAACAACCATTCTCCACAAAGATCGAATAAAACAAAAGCGTCTTGTGGCGCAGCGGATAGAGGCGTTGAGTCTCTACGGTTCCAGGTGAACATTGTCAGAAGATAGCAGTTTCAATCCCTACCCAAGCCGGCCAGAGGTTTACTTGGTCAAAAACGTGGTGCGATAGACAACAACTATGGAAGGCAGTAATTACTGGGGATACGGTTATAAGAATCAGCATTCCTATCCGACGTCGCGATTAATTACCTGAAGAAGGCCAGAGGTGAAATTTGGCCGAAACGTAGTGAAGAAGAAACAACGCAAAAACTACCAAGATGAGGACAAAAAGTCTGCAATAAATAAAAATAAAAATAAAAATTAATTCTCAGACTAATGTAATCTTTATAAATACTACGTGGTGTCAGGTCGAAAAACAATGATTGTTAAGCTTAATTACAAATAACGATACCTGTAGTCAATTTAAGTGCCACGGTGTGTCTCACATTCTAACCTTGTTCAATACCAAACAAATCTTATCAATCAATTTATAGCCAACACCGTGATTTATTAGTTAAGAAATTACATGTATATATACCTAGGGATATAAAATAATTACATAGCATTCATTATTACAACGGATGAATTATCCAGACCTGCAAACAATAACGGGTTTTGTTTAAGAACGCAGAATTTGAAATTTTCTCGATGCCCAATCCTTAAAAGAAAGTAATTAAAATATTTAAAAATGCTATTCTCAAGTTCTTTTTTTTTCTTCTTTTTTTTAAAGTTTTGATCAGAGTATAAAAGCCTAATTTGTTAACAAAAAAAGAAAGGACAAACAAATGTTCAGTAATTAGTATAGAACTGGATTGTTCTAAAATCAATATTTACTAAATCTACCAAAAATTAAGTATCCGAAGAAGATCTTTTTATAGATTTTAAAAATTTTATCTTTGTAAGTCTGTGTAAGCTCATACCTCTCATCTCAAAAACCATCCGAGACGAACTGGCATGCGGGACTCTACTGGAGACACAAGGACGAACTCATAAGTGACGTTCTCCTATGGACTCCTACACGGCCACTTACCTCCCATCTCAAAAGCAATCCAAGACGAACAGGATATGCAGGACCCTGTTGGAGAAGCAAAGACGAACTCATAAATGACGTTCTCCAATAGACCCATTTACATGGCCATGCCAGTGTTGACCGACCAACGAGAACTTGACCAGCAACATCTCTGCGCAGTTACAGGATGTAGTTTGGAAGACCTGTCGGGAGCGATGGATAACAGTGACGGATAAAGACAGAGACAGAGACTGGGAAATCCGTGTTAGTAATGCGACTTGTGGTGATGACTATCTAGAAAAATCATTTCTGTTGTTATTCTACAAACTCTGCAGTTTTCTTTGCCCAAAATGCCGTTTGATTTTTGTTTGATTTCTTCGTTTAATCTAAAGAAAATCATTCGTATTAGATGATGAAAATCTACCCACTTTGAATTATTTGGTGTAAAACATGAAACAAATTAATATAATAGGGGTGGATATAAATTTTAGATTTGAAAAAATATATTCTGTGAATGCAACAAACTGCCACAGAAGGAGTACAAAAGCAGACATACCTGGGTGGAAAAGGTAATCCACTGGGAATTGTGCAAACGACTCAAATTTGTCCAAACAGACAAATGGTTCATGCACAATCCTTGTTCAATACCAAACCAAGCATATAAACCTTCGTGGGTCACTTAATGCCAAAGCCATCCTTGTAGAAAAACAGCAGTGGTGCAATTTAACCAGAGCTAGCGTGGATAAAGAGTATTATAACTTTCCGGCAGGTATGATTACGAAAGTGAACGTAATAGGGCAACGCTTATTTAGATGTCGTAGTTCTGGTCTTTAATTATTACACAACGAGGACTTCCCAAAGTGTTGTAGAATTAATACAAATTTTTAAGGTTTCATATTAGAAAATTTATACACTTCCAATTAAATGTTCTTGAAGAATTTGTTTTGTCCGAGAGTTTTGAGATGATAGATGAAGAGAATGAATCATCTAGACCAAAATAAAAAAGGTCAAAATAAATTCCATAAACTGCGCTTGAATAATAAAATGGAAATGGACACGGCAACACGAGTTCAAATCCTGGACGAGACTGATTGCATTTCACATAGCACTAATACCCTTGGGAAAGGTGTGAATCCAATTATTCACCCTCCAGCTATGGGTAAATAGTAGGACAGACTAGGTTGTTCAGCCTTGGTGAGACAACTAGTCTACGAGAAGGAAAACTCTGAATTCAAACCTGCTAAACTCCGCTTAAAAAATTGACCTTGTGTCATATCCTGCCCGAGCGGAGGGGTTGGTAAATATGATATGATAATAAAAAAAATGATCCATCATTTACAAAACCCATCAGAAATTTTTCAAAGAATATTAATTTCATATATTATTAATATTTTGAAAAAAAAAACTATATTTGTCCAAGATTATTCCATTCTATCCACATTTATGTGGATTCATCTTTTGTATTCGCATTTAGTGTTTGTAATAATGTTCAACGTGAAGTTTTAATAGACAAATGACATAAAACTTCTAAAGAAAAAAATCAATGGATTTGTTATCTTTTATAAACGTTATTCACATTTAATTAAACATTACTCGTAAGGTGTATTAGTAGGTCTTCAAGTTGTGTAGATATAAAATAACAAATGTAAAATCTGAACCTGCAAACAGAAATGGGTTTTAGTTTATGAAGACAGAAAAGTGAGAAAAAAATTTAACACAGTTAAAATTTTATAAATGTCAATTAGATTTTTTTTTTCTAGAAAGATAATAATTCAAATTATAAACCAAAATGAAAGAAAAAGAATTTTTTTATTAATTAAATACAATTACAAAGTTTTAAAGTCAGCATTTACTAAATCTATTTTAAATAAAATTGTCAGATGAAAATGTTTCAATGTATTTTTTTTTCTTCTTCTTTTTAATTTTTTGACTCTGTGTAAACTCATTATATTGCCTAAATTATCTTTTAACTCGGTAGAAAAATGACTCCTTATCGATTCTATAAACTGCACAGGTTTCTTTGTCGAAAATATTGTAAAACGTACTGAAGATTTTAGTTTCATATTCTTTTCTCATATAAACTCATCTTTGAATGAAAATATATTCAGTTCTAAGATTGTTTTAAACAGAAAATCACAAAGATAGTCGTAAAAGTTTTAATTAAAAATAAATGAATAGATTAGATAAATTACTTAAATCTGAAAAATATTACTTGATTTAAGTTACGTATTTTTTAAATGAATACTTCATTACTTTATTAATAGGATAATAAATGATAGATGTACAAATAAATCACAATCAATTGAATAAATAAATAAACTAATTAATAAATAAACAAATAAATAAATAAATCGTCACTTTCGTATTGGCACCTCTGGTGGTGTAATGATCAACAAGCTAGACTTTCAAACCTCAACGAGTGAGTTTGAGTCTCACTGAGTGTCCCATTCATTCTAAGCAAAACTGCTTAGTAAATTACTCTTTCAGAAATAATTGCTTTCTTAAGGCTTTGACAATGACTTCCATTATTGTTGTTGTCAAATGTCTTATTGAGTTACCTCCCTTTCAAATAATGATTTTTTTTTTTTACTTTACATTTGGCATGAAAAGAAGTTTCATTTTGGGGTGTAAAAAATGAAATAATCTTGGACAAATATAGTTTTAAAACTTTTCTGGAACGACTGTAATAGTTCCTGAACGCTTGTTTGAAATCGCGCCAAAAATAACTGTACAGACAGATGGACAGACTTTTGACGAATTATAATCAGATTTATCAGTGGAGAGTGATAATCCCTCATCGGAATTACTCTTGTAACCGCTTCCCTTGCTCTCTTCACATTGCTAATGATGATGATAATAATCATTGTAAAAGTAGGTCGAACACTATCATAATGGATGCAGTACAGTATCTTTCCTACCTCATATATACCTCCACCTTTTTCCATATCTATTTATCTATCTATCTATCTATCTATCACCACCTTTTTTCTATTTCTTTTCTATCTTATCTTTACTTCATCCTTTTTCCATATCTATCTATCTATCTATTGGCAACATCCTTTTCTTTCTGATTATTTTTTCTACCTTTTACCTGATTTACTCTTTCTCTTCACTTCTCTCTCCCTCTTTCTCTCTTTCACATACATACATGCACACACACACAAACACACGCACACACTAGCAAGCTAGCAATACTCCTTCGCAATTTTTCTTCGTTTGTGCCTCATTTTATCACTTCTCTTTGTTTAGCTGCATTCTGCTGCTACTGCTGCAGTTAATAATAATAATAATAATAATAATAATAATAATAATAATAATAATACGATGTTTCTGTCTTTGCTTGATATTTTTGAACAAACAAATCGAAAGAAGGAAAAACATGATATGTAAACTTACAATTGATTTACATCCGACAAACTAATGGTAGATTTTTAAGAGCAACAAATGTTTTTTTCCCTTTCAAAGTAGCTATTTTCCCGCCAAAAAATCACAAAAATACTAGGTGTGAACAAAAGTTTTCAGCAATTTTTCGTTTATTGTTTTTCCTTTTTCTTTTTTCAACTGGTTTTCAAGAATTTATTCAGTCTCCAGTTAGAGAAAAAATGGTGGCTCAGTAAATCGTTCCCACTCGTAATATTTAAGTTGAGTATTCAACAGATTCTGTGTCTGTGTTTTTGCTTTCTTTGAAACTATCTCTCTTTTCTCTCTTTCATCCATCTGTCTATCCACCTGTATCTCTGTTCATATCTATCTATCTATCTGTCTTAGTCTCTTTATCTAACAATGTATATCTATCACAGTTTTCTCCCTAGCTAAAGTCTCCCTAGACTTATTATGTAAACCGATATAAGGAAACCTAAGGGAAACTCTAAATTCAAATCATCTGTACTCCGCTTAGAAATAAACTTTGCATCGTATCCTGCTCTGATGGAGAGGTTGGATAAACACACACATACACACACATACACATACATACTAATACATAAAGATACACATGCATACATACACATAAAGTATACATACATACATACATACATATGAACGCAGATGTACGCATACACAGATTTTTTGGTGGGGATGATTAATATGTAACTGTTATTTTTTGTTTTTTGTTTTTTTATCTAATATCGTATAAGATTTACTTTTATATACATTATATAAAAGAAAATCTTATACGATATTAGATAAAAAGAAATAAATAAATAAAATCCGGCTACATCTTAACCATACAAATATACGTCCGCGAAGAAGGAAACGAAAATTGGAATAAAAAGTAAGAATCTCTTTCTCCAACATATTCAAGAAGACTTTTCTTATATATATATATATATATATATAGGTAAAAAAACGGAAATTCAATAAAACGAGGAGGTAACTCCTTAATCTCTTCCCCTCCCCCTCCACCCCACGTGTCTATTCTGTTTTATTTATCCATTGGATCTGAAGAAGTCCTGTTATATTTTTCTACGTGTTTTTGGTTTACACCAGAAACTGAAAAACAGGATTGAAATAAATTTATAATCCTAAATTAACCGGTCTTTGTTTTTTTCTTAAAGATATATATATATATATATATATATATATTGGGGCGGAAGTAAAATTAGGAGTGTTCTCTGATTGATTTTAATTTTACAAGATAAACAAAAAAATAAGATACACATCAATCAGTAAATTTTACTAAATATGGCCACCATTTTTTTTAGTTATTGAATCAACACATCTTTGAAACCCTTTCCATACCGTCAAAATAAATTCTTCAGACATTTTATGCCATTCCTCCTCGGTAGCAGCTTTAGGAGAACCAATATTTGGATGGGAAGTTGCATTTGTTTTGTTTCCTAAGACGTCCCATACAGCATAATCAAGGAGGTTATGGTCTAGGCTTAAATCTTGTTTCATTGCTGTCCTCGTAGTTTTCTCTTGGACTTTCAATTCATTAGCGTGCTTTTTTATTAACGTTGTAGGGTCCTTTTTAATCGCCGTTGCGAGAGCAGTTAAAAAGCATTCTTTTCGTTTTTTTGTTCAATTTCCCATTCCCTTTTTTTCCTTAAGAAGCTCTTTATCAGTAGAAAAATTTTTCTTTGCTTTATATGCAATATACTAAGTAACTTTGGCTTGGTTGTGGCGTTAAGCAAATAATAGATTCTTTGTCGTTTCTTTTCTTGTTCACTCATATTGGGCAGAATTTTAATAATAAAAACGTGCTTGAATAATAGAGCTAATGCTGAAAATTTAGATTTATAGCGTTTTTTTTATTTTCAAAAATTAGACTAATCAGATAAAAAAAAAACGTTTTAAAAAGTGTTACATATTCTACTTCTGCACCCTATATATATATAGTCAAATTCTTCCTGATAATCCAGTAGGTAAAATCTTGGTTAATTGGTCTGACTCAATAGGTTTTACTATTTTAAATCCGGTCTACTTAGTGTATCAAACACTTTTTATGTTTAGTTTATTTGACTCTGGCGGTGTTTTTTTCTTTTGGCTCCGCATCGAAACACTGTTCGATTATTTTCAAACAGTACGGGTTCTGTAAGTCGTTTCATTTTTTTTTTTTTTTTGAATTTTTCCCCAAATATCAGTTTGTACAATTTGTATTTGCATATTGCATCATCTGTTTCTTTTCACACTATCAGAATCTTATGGGTTAATTTATATTTGTATATATATATATATATATATATATATATAAATATATACCATAAAAGGTAACTTCCTTGAAAATAATTTAAAATAAATCAATAAAATAAAAATGCAGCATTCTCCTCTCCCATTGTAGACTTCGCTTTTGCAAAATAATATATAATTCCTGATGTTGCCATCCTTAGAGCAAAATACACACACACACACACACATATATATATATATATATATATATATATATATATTAGACTAAGTCTAATGTAAAGTTGAACGGGTTTCAATCCCGGCTTCGAGCGTCCTACGTGTCTAGCCACAATGAAGAGTTCTGATAGAACGAAACAGTCTGTCTGTGGATGACAATATATATATAAGTGTGAGTGTGTATGCGTGTATATATATATATCATTGCTATGTAATGATTTTGATTTATACAAGTGTATTGAGATTTGATCAGTTCTAAAGCGGGCTCGGTAAAAGGGACACCAACCAACGAGGACTGATTACGGGCTCACCCAGCAAATCATCAATCGTGAACTGAGTTCGATCTTCGCTTAATGTTCCCTTGTTAGGGTCTTGTGTCAGACTAAGTTATCTCTCAGATGTTTGTGTATTTATTTTATTTTTATTTATTTATTTTTTTTCTTCCGCCCTACATCAAGATCTAAGCCGAATTCTAAGAACACGACCTGATAAACAAAGGCGGCCATTTTGTTTATACGTCGACATAAACTTATACACACGAATACATTCGCTTTGATAAAACCCAGTTTATTTATTTATATATACAAGGCACAGACAAAGAGTCGAGCCAGGCCACACGCACAAAAACTCCCTCAACCATACCGTAAACAAACGCACACACACATAAACACATACGCGCATATATACACACATATACACAAATACCCGTATGAACCAAAGTGATAGCTATAATTACAAAGGCCATATATGTATTTTTGCGTGTGTGCATATATATATATATATATATATACTACCTCATACATACATATATACAAGTACATATACACATTCACGCTGTCATACCAACATACGCTTGCACAAATACACACAACTATATGTGGTCTGTATATTGAGATAAACAAATATGTAGGAGGCATTTGTTTATAACTGTCATTAACTTACACTTACGAATGCCACCCACTGATATAAACATATATTTATAAATGCTTGATTGTACGTGGATACATATATATATATATATAACGATTTTGTTTAGGTAAGAGGCTGGCTAGACACCCTGCAAGATAAAAAAAACCAAGGTGGCAGAAGTATTTTGCTTAACGGACATCTAGCACATTATATTTGGGAGTGTTTGACGACTTATTCTTTTTCAAGTTTTCCAACACTTATATATATGCACTTGCAGTTGGTGTGATTACTAGTAATCTTGCTTCAGCTGGTCACTGGATAATATATCATTAAGACTTAGAGAGTCGTCTTCGTGTTGTACAAGCGTTGACCACTATAATACTATTAGGTACCAATTTTCCCTAACGATCTTTTTATCTACCAAACTTTCTCTCAAAAAAGTCCCATGGCGATAGAGGTGTGGAAACGTATACAGACTTGACCAGTTGAAAGCATGAAGTTACATATCTACTCATAAGTGGCAGGAGTCTTAGTCCGATAGAGAGACTCTTGTGTCTGAGCAGCCCTATTTAGGTGAGCTCTGCTCATCAAGAGGGAGGAATACTAATTATTTGGAACGGCAATGATCTATGAAAAATTATGCTGGTGCCATATGCTATATAGTAAAGTTAGCGACCATAGTCGAGGGTGACCCGAAGGCTCCCTTTTCGATAGCTACTACACCAAGGTGTAGGGGAGGGCGCTACTCCATTCCCTGGATTGCTCCACTTTACCCTTGAACCGTACCTTATAATGCTGAGTGTTAAGCAAGGTGGTATCAAGTTCCATTTTTAAAGTCTTTGGTATGACTCGACCTGGGATTGAACCCAGGTCTCCCGGGCCATTGGCGAACACTCTAACCGCTGGGCCATATATATATAAATATATGAATCCTTGATTGTATTTGCATATACACTGATATATATGTATATATATATATATATAATGATAAATGAATACATAATAGATTTTATATATTTAATGCCATGGAAGTTTGTCTGGGACCTTAAGTTTTATAAAGTCTTACAAACAACAATCATCAGGTAGATAACGAAAGAAAAGATGATTGTTGCTCTATCTATTATATATCTATTATATATCTATTTATTTACTACTACTACTATTATTATTATCATTATTATCATCATATGATAGCTCTATCACAGATATTGAGCACTCACCAAATTATATCGCACTTAGTTCGCCACAAACCCACTAAGTGAATTAGTGACAACCAACACTGTTACGATATATATATATATAATAAAAATAAGTGGAAAAGACGATAAAATAACACTGATAACGGATTCAGTTATATTTCTTTCTTTATTAGAAACAGAACTTTCAATAAAGAAAGAAATATTACTGAATCTATTGTGAGTGTTGGTTTACCTCCTTTTCCACTTATTTTATCTTATAGGATTAACCAAAATCCAGCACTTTTCCATATATATATATATATATATATATATATATATATATATATATATATATATATATATAAGCTGGAGTCTCTCGTTTAAACAGGTTTGATAAATGATAAAGACTCGTGTTGTCTACATAATTTCAATAGGATAATTTCCAACTTCCTGACAAGTGTTTTATTTTGAATTGGAGTTGGTAGATAAATTGACCAAACCTTTTGGACCCTTCATAGGCCACCATCAATAGGGGGTTGACAAATATAAAGGATATGTTTTTAAAAAGAGTCTTTTTTTAAATTGTTAAAACATTTTTATACTTGGATACATGAACATATATTTGGATTAAACTGAATATGCAACCGCATAAAACCAAAAATTGAGAAGATACTTAGGAAGAACCAAAATGGATTTCGGAGAAATCGATCCATGACATCACAAATTTGGACTATCCGTCGAATTCTAGAAGGTGTACGAGCAAAAACCTATAGGCAACAATACTATTTGTCGACTTTTCCAAGGCCTTTGACTTCCTACTCAGAGGGTAGATGGAGCAAATACTACTCGCCCACGGTCTACCAAAAGAAACCGTCGCAGCCATATAAAAACACGAAAGTAAAAGTCTGCTCCCTGAATGAAAACATATTACTTCGACGTCGTAGCAGGTGTGCTGTAAGGAGACACATTAGCCCCATAACTCTATCATCTGTCTAGACTACGTGCATATAACGTCTACTGATAAAATGAAAGACAACTGTTTCAAGCTTACAAAGGAAAGAAGCAGAAGATACCCAGCACAAACAATTACGGACGTGGACTACGCCGATGACAGCGCGTCTGGCAAATACACCTGCCGAAGCCTAAACCCTGCAACATAATTTAGAACGAGCAGCTGCTGACATAGGTCTCTATATCAACGCAGACAAGACAGAATACATGTGCTTTAATCAAAGAGGCGACATCTACACACTAAATGGTAGATCTCTCAAACTAGTGGACAAGTTCACCAACTAGGAAGCAGTGTCTCATCAACCGAGACAGACATCAAGCGATGAGCAAAGGCGTGAACAGCTATCGATAGGCTATCGGTCATATGGAAGTCAGACCTGACTGATAAAATAAAATGCATTTCTTTCCAAGCAGCGGTCGTGTCGATACTGCTATATGAATGCACAAGATGGACGCTAAGAAAACTTATTGAGAAAAAGCTTGACAGCAATTACACAAGAATACTGCAAGCAATATTGAACAAGTCTTGGGAGCAGCACTCCACGAAACAGCAGCTGTACGGCCACCTACCAGCCATCACCAAATCTATCCGAGTTAGACGAACCAGACATGCAGGACACTGCTGGAGAAGTAGAGACGAACTCATAAGCGACATACTCCAGTGGACCCCCTCACATGACGAGCAAAGGCAGGACGAACAGATAGAACCTATATAAAACAGGATGTAGCCTTGAAGACCTACCGGGAGCAATGGACGATAGAGACGGGTGGGGAGAGAGGATCAGGTAGATCTGTGCAGGTGGCGTGACATGATGATGATGATGATGATTATGAAACTGAGATATTAAGAAGTAGGCTAATGTTGATAAATTTTGATGATTTTATAACATAATACACATTTTACGCTATCAACGGGAATAGAACATCTTGAAACTTTCTATCTTTTTCATTTTGTTTTAAAACACACAAAAAACGCTAAAGGCATTTCAAAACATTTTAACTATGCTCAAATTAATTCTATTAATTATAGGCTTTTTTGTTTTTAAGTATAGGGCTTCTAGGATTTGTATACGTCGCTCATTAATTCACGTGTTATTGTAGTAGTGTTTTCAACTAGAATTTTTCGAAATCGGATTTGGAGAGAGAGTGACTTTTAAGTTGTAGGGCTATAGAACTAGAGTCATAAAGTTGCATTGTAAGAAGTCTTATAAAGGTCATAGTAGTAAGACCAACATACGTATCATTTTCGTTGGAGACACAGTCTCCCAAAGAACATTTGAATATATATACGACGTTTGTCCTATCAAGAAGTTCAGTGTAGGGGGAAGAGTTACTGGAAATAATTAGGTTGGGAGTTTTAAATTTGTTATAGTAAGTAGTCTTATTTTTTGGTAGGATCAGTTGGGAGGAGAGATTTTGGGATGAGTTTTTTTAATATATGTCAAACTATCTTATAATATATGTTCATCTATCTTATAATATATGTTCATCTATCTCATAATTATCATGAAATCAGTTACCGTAGTAATGATTTATTAGTGGTTTATGGTTTAGGGTATTGTCTATGTTTTGTTATTCAGTTTTCTTAATGAAATATTTAATTTCCATATCAACAATGTAGTTGGGAAACCTATTATCAATAAACGTTGTTTAATATTTTTAGGTTCGTTAAGGAAAATAGTTAGGGGGGAAATAGATCAGTTTAGCTCTTGAAATAAGTGTTTTTATTATGATTTGTTTAAAATCGAAGAGGCATTCACTATAAAACTTGGGGTGAAAGGATTAATATTGTGTTTTTTTTATATATATAAAAGTGGTAGTGGGCAATTTGTAGTACAGAATGAAATAAATGTGCTTAATGCCTTACGATTTATCTGGGTAACTTTAAAATGTATATGACGTTGAGAGCTCTATAAAGTTTTACACACACAAAAAGAAAGAATTTATGCGTTCGTACTCTGATGGGACATGGACATCAATCTCAACGGCACCTACGTTGAAGATTCGGCATTTAACCGACGCCTTCGCAACCGACTGGCTGCGACATAAGGTCAGTTTTTCAGCAGATTTGAAATTTGATTTTTTCTTATCTTAGCCTAACCAAGGCTAAAGAACCCAGTCTGTCCTTATATTTGCTCATAGTAGTGGGGAAGAATAGTTATATTCATGCCTTTCAAAAAGAGTATTAGCGCGATGAGAATTGCTAACTAGTTTAGGATTTGAATTTAGTTCATCAACTTCATTTCGCAGGACATTAACCGTTACGACACAGGTGCCTGTACATGAAAAAAGTTGCATAGAAGAGTTGGCAGCATATGCACAATTAATTATTTATATTGTAATAGAAAAGTTGAACTGGCAAATGAGAGCATTGTAGTTTTTGAATATTCTTCTGAAGACCCTATCTATCTATCTATACTGGGTTTCATCTCAACTTTTTTCCCATTTATTTCTTACTTTAATAACGTTTCATCTTTTTTTCCCTCATATCTATCTATATTGTAATAGAAATATTGGATCAGTAAATGGGTACATTGTAGTTTTTGAATATTCATCTTAAGACTGTGGGTCTATATCTATCTATCAATCTTGGTGAGGCAACTAGTCTAGGAGAAGGACAACTCTGAATTCAAACCTGTTGAACTCTGCTTAAAAAATTGACCTTGTGTCATATCCTGCCCGAGCGGAGGGGTTGGTAAATAGAATATCTATCTATCAATCTCATTATGTTTATAAATATGTAAACACACACACACGTATAAAAAAGTTGACGACCGTAGTCGAAGGTAACCCGAAGGCTTCCTTTTCGATAGCTACTACATCAAGGTGTAGGGGAGGGAGGGTGCTGCTGCTTTCCCTGGATTGCTCCCCTCTATTTTGATACTTACCGTATAATGCTGAGTGCTAAGCAAGGTAGCATCATGTACCATTTTTTGAGTCTTTGGTATGACTCAACCTGGCCAGTGGCGAACACTCTAACCGCAAGGCCAATGTCCGGAATATATATATATATATATATATATATATATATATATATATATATATATATACGCAGTTTCTTCCAAGCTGCGGTCGTATCGATACTGCTATATGGATGCACTACTTGGACGCTAAGAAAACGGCTGGAGAAAAAGCTAGACAGTAATTACACAAGAATGCTGCGAGCAATACTGAACAAGTTCTGGAGGCAACACCCCACAAGGCACCAACTATACGGCCACCTACCTCCCATCACCAAAACTATCCGAGTTAGACGAACCAGACACGCAGGACACTGCTGGAGAAGCGGAGACGATCTCATAAGTGATGTACTCCTATGGGCCCACACATCTGGCCGTTCAAAAGCAGGACGACCAGCTCGAACATACATACAGCAGCTCCCTGAGGATACGGGTTGTAGACCTAACACCTGAAGTTAGACGAACCAGACATGCGGGACACTGCTAAATAAGTAGGGACGAACTCATAAGCGACATATTCCTGTGGACTTTCACATGGACGAACAAAGGTAGGACGACCAGCTAGAACCTATATGCGACAGCTCTGTGCCGTTGTAGTCTTGAAGACCGACTGGGAGAATGGACGGTAGATACTTGTGGCGAGTGAGGGTCAGGGATATCCGTGCTAGTGGCATGACATGATGATGATGATGATTTATATAATGTTGCAGAAAATAAAGAGAAGCTGAAAACGGAGAAAATTTAAGAGATATATTCAACATTTAGTTCAAATTAATTTCCAAAAGTTAAAATAAACATGATTAAAAGAATTTTTAAAAAATTTCTTTTTATTTGTTTTGGTTTTGGTTTTGGTTTGATTTGATTTTATGGCATATCAACCATTGTAGGTTACTTAATGCCAAATCCTCTTTTAAATATATATATTAAATATATATGATTTGATTCGGTTGGGTTTTATGGCATATTAACCATTGTAAGTTATTTAATACCAAATCCTCTTTATACATATATATTAAATATATATGAATTAGTTTGGTTGTGTTTTATGACATATTAACTATGGTAGGTTATTTAATGCCAGATCCTTTTTATACATATGATTTCTAAGCACATTTTATTGATAACATTCTTAAACGATCTGAGCTCATTTTTTTTTGCACACAGTTAAATGGTTTCACTTATTTCTCTCAAATATGAATAATTCTATTTACAATAAACCATTTGTATGTACACAGTTTAATGATTTCAATTAATGCTATTTAACAGTAACAACTCAATTAAACATCAGTCATTTGTTCACTCACTGTTGGATAATCAAACAGTTCTATTTCAAGCAGTTCAGATTAGCATGAATCATTTGTTTGCACTCAGTTTAAATGTCAAAACACACATTTTAAATGTCAAACAGTTCAACTTGACCCATAGATAGGACCTAATCAGGTGCTACTACTCCAGGCCGGAGTGGACTTGAGAGTGATGGCAATGAAGGAGTTCACTGCATTCCCCAAAGCCCCAGCATTACTGAAGCCTCACCATCAGATTGTTTAATATCATATCCAGGACACTCGTTGGTCCTACGCCTCTGCCGAGGTACAGTTGGTGTATTCTACAGCCTCAGCCGACTGGGCCTTTTTTATTGGGAACTTGTTCAATTTTTAGCTCGTGTCTTTAGCACCAACAGAAAAAAAAAAAAAATATATATATATATATATATATATATATATATATATATATATATATATATATATAAACTAAGCTCTTAGCATAACCAGTCTTGGAGAAGGAAAACTCTAAATGTAAACCAGCTGTACTCCGCTTAAAAATTGATCTTATGGCGGATGGGTTGGGTGAATACATTCTGAATAACAATAAAGGGTTATTTACCCAAATTGATGTTCAAATTGGAACTCAGTATTCCCTTTTTAGGTAAGTTTAACCTCTTAAGAATAAATATAATAAAATATAATATGAATGAACTCTTTAATAATTTTATCATAATCTTTTTTATTCTAAAAAAAGTCTAAGTTGATAAAAATGAAGTAATCAATTTTATTATTCGTCTGTTCAGTTTTCAATTCTTGATCTTGTGAGCAAAACGCTGGAAATATTATTTATTCACATTCGATTCTCTCTCTCTCTCTCTCTCTCTCTCTCTCTCTCTCTCTCTCTCTCTCTCTCTCTCTCTCCCCATACGCTGTTCTCTTTCCTTTGATCTGTCTTACTTATTAGTTTAATTTTAAAAAAATATTTTTTTTTCGTTTTAATCCTTTTAAAGAATAATCAAAAAGTCAAAATGCATAAAACACACACACACACACACACACACACACACACATATATATATATATATATATACACACGCGTCTTCAAATCTTATGTCCAGCGTCTTGAATATTTATTGACTACGCTGGATAAACTTGTTTTTCTAAACGTTTGAGACTAAAACACAAACACACACACACACACACAGATATATATATATATATATATATATATATATATATATGTAGAGAGAGAGAGAAGGAGAGAGAAAGAGAGAGAGAGAAAGAGAGTGAGAGAACGGGTGAAAGAGAATAAGAAACGTACAGACAGATAGAGAGAGGTGACCTATATTGTAAAAGCTGTCAAAATTATTTTGCTGCTCATTACGATTAAGCTTGATTCTCACTGGGTACCCTATACGATAGCCGGTAGCAATACAAAACTATGCTTAATCTGCCTGACTTTGTCTGCTGCATCTCTCCCTCTCTCTGTCTCTCTCTGTTTCTCTCTCTCTCTTTCTGTCTTTCTCTCTCTGTCTCTCTCTCTGTCTCTCTCTCTCTATATATATATACATAATTGAAATATCATTGAAGAATGATGAGCTTACGATATATATATATATATATATATATATATATATATATATATATATATATATATATATATATATATATTGAAGTAAATTATAGAAATAAATCTAACAGTTGGAAGAAAATTGGAAAAACAAATTATTCCAAATGTGATGAATTTACTATGATATTAAGTTTTGATAAACCTTCATCAGGACTTTAAAATGATGAAAAATATTGCTTAAACAACCATGGATGTTTTTACAAATATAACATTTAAAAAATAAACAATCGTTTTTCAAGCCACATTTTTTACCATCTTAAAATCCTGATGAAGGTTTATTAACACCGAAACGTTTTGACGTTGACTTTACATCATAATAAATTCTTCACATTTGGAATACGTTGCTTTTCTATTCTCTCTCTCTCTCTTATTCTCTCTCTCTCTCTCTCTCTAAATATATATATATATATGTATGAAAGAAGACTGACAGATAGACAGACACATAGACGAGCTGAATAAGATTATAAACTGAACGAGAGACTGACAATAGATGTATTAGCCCGATGAATAATTTGAAAAAGAAATGGGCACCTCGAGATACACACATGCATCTAAAATCTTTCTTTTTACATCTCTGAAATAATCTTTCATAATTAATCAAATGTATTAATTTCTGTTTAGACTGCATATATTTCTTTCCCCAATTAAAAAGACCTTTAGCTTTTCATATATGTGTTTTGAATAACTTCTCTGATTCAATCTATCTATCTATCTATCTCTTTTTTCTATATATACACAGTTAGATCTTTTCATATAGGAATCAACTGATCTACCTATATTCGTTTTTCATATCTATCTATCTATCTATCTATCTATCTATCTATCTCAGCCTATTCATATCTATCTTGGTCAGCTCATATCTATCTAGTTATCCCCACTATACACACACACACGCACACGCATATATATATATATGTATAGTTATTTAATTGAATTAAAAATAATGGAATTAAGGTGGGTAAATTTTGTTGTGCCAATCTTCGTACTTGGTGCTGGCAATGTCTGCCTAAAAAAGCAATATATATATATATATATATATATATATATATATATATATATATATATATATATATATATAATCGTGAGTATTTGAATGAACATACATCATGAACAATAAACCTGCGTTTCTTTCCTCTTATACGTCAATGATAGCGTGTAAACATAAGTTGCAGAGGTACACAAATATACACAGGGAAATTCACACGTGGGTGGGTGGGTTTGCATGTGTCTACGTGTTTACGTGTTCGAGCAAGTGCGTGTGTATGTGTGTGTGTGTGTGTGTGTGTGTGTGTGTGTGTGTGTGTGTGTGTGTGTGTGTGTGCCAAAAGCGCACGGGGAAGCAGATAAGCAAATAGGTTTGCCGTGTTTATTCTTCGATACAAACTTATCAACTCCGCCCAATGAAGTTTGTCCGACCGAACGAAACCATTGCGACGTCCTCCCGTGTCTTCAGCCTGCCTCACATTGTTGCTATTGGCAACGTAGACAGGAAAGTACTACGTCAGTGTGATAGTGCGAGTAGCACCTAGAGTGGTGTGTGTGTGTGTGTGTGTGTGTGTGTGTGTGTGTGTGTGTGTGTGTGTGTGTGTGTGTGTGTGTGTGTGTTTGTAAGAGAGAGGAAAAGAGAGAGGGGGAGGAGGAGGAATGAAGGGTGGGCTGAAGGAAGTGACTGTTTCGCAACAAAATAATCTAAACAAATCTTAGTTTATTTACCGCTGTTTTACGTCAAAGAAACACTGAATGTGCCAGCTTTCCCTATTCTACTCAGTCTAATAACAACAACAACAACAACAAACACAACAACAACAGCAAATACAACAACAACAACAGCAACAATAATAATAATAATAATAATAAAAAGGAATACAACAAACTAAAGAATAGTCAACCACAAATAGGTAACTTCGCCTACACAAAAAAAAAAAAAACAAGGTGAAAATAAACAAAATGCAACAAAATATAAACAGAGAATTCACTAAAGTAAGTAATACAGGTGTAAAAGGCGAAGAACCTCTAAAAAGAATTTTAAAGATGACAAAGATTACTTGATGCCGATAAAGGTGGCAAACGAGGCCATAAAAGATCTTCTATGAGACTCAAAACAAAATCTCAACCATCATCATCATCATCATGTCGTGCCGCCAGCACGGATAGAATCTCTACCAAATCCTCATTTAAAAATGAAATAATATATGCAAACTGCCATAGCAACCATGACGCAAACAAAACAGCTTTAAGTAACCCAAAAGGAAATGAAGGATACAAAAAGAAATAGAGGAATCCAGAGAAGAAATATTCTTACGGGGATCATTAAATAAGTTTCCAGACTTTTTTCGTATGGGTATTTTTATTGATAGTACACACATGAAACTCTAGTCCCCTTCGAAGTAATCTCCTCCGGCTGCAATGCACTTGTACTGTTCCAACAACTTCTGGAAGGCCCCATCGAAGTCCTCTTGTGTGAGCGTGTCAATGACCTTCGTCACAGCCTCCTTCATCTCCTCAACTGTCTCATAACGACAGCTTGTGAGCTTAGGGAATAAGCAAAAGTAACAGGGAGCAAGGTCTGGACTATGGGAGGCTGAGGAACTGTCTTGATGCCAATCTTCGTCAAATAGTCTGTGAAAAGGATGGAGTTGTGGACTGGTGTATTGTCCTGCTGGAAATGCCACTGACCCGATTTCAAGAGTCCTGGCCTCTTCCTGAACTCCCTTAAAACCTCAACATAGTAACCCTAACCTTAACCCTTTAGCCAATCAACTCTGGTGTATTGACTTCCTTACTCCTCCCACACCTCTCATCATCCCTCACAGACTCACCACCTTCCTTGAATCTCTTATGCCACTCAAAAACTGATGTTCGATTCATGCAAGATGCTCCAAAAGCAGTCTCCAGCATTCCATACGTTTCTGTGGCATTTTTCCCAAGTTTAAAACAGAATTTTATTGCATATCGTTCTTCTAAAGTGTCCTCACGTCCAGATTGCATTTTTGAAATTCACCAGCAGTGACAATCAGACTTTAGTAGGGTGCATTCCAATTGGTGCTGTAGCTGTTCATTTGAACCTGAAACCATAAAAATTGGTCAGTTATCTCATAAGATGTATAGCAAAATACATAGCAATACTGAATTTTCAAGAGTCTACGACAATTTTAAATGCCTGTTCAAAAAAAAAGTCTGAATGCACAACGTACTTAAATAAATGAATATCTGTGCCAACGTAAAAGCTAGTCATCATCATCATGTCGCGCTGCCAGCACGGTTCACCCTGATCCTCTCCCGCCACAAGTCTCTACCGCCCTTTCTCCCGGTCGGTCTTCAAGACTGCATCCTGTATTTGTTCGTCCATGTGAAGGTGTCCACAGGAGTATGTCGCTTATGAGTTCGTCCCTACTTATTTAGCAGTTTCCCACATGTCTGGTTCGTCTAACTTGGATAGTTTTGGTGATGGCTGGTTACTGGATTTGAGTTCAGGCTTTATTTTGATGTCTAAATTGATTATTAAAAATTTTAAGTAGTATCAATTAAAGTTACTTGATTTAGTATAAAAACTGCTGTCTCACATTATTAGGCAACCCAATTAATCCTATTTTACTTTGATAAAAAGGTGGTCAAATCATCAAAAAACTGATTAACACTTGTAATAGAACAAATAGCAAATACATAAGTCTGAATCCTTTACATATATATATATATATATATATATATAATATCGAGACCATTTTTCTCAATAACAACCAGTAATCTATTATCTTTTGAATTCGCCATTTTTTTTTCACTTCAGCAGGTTCAATTTTCAACATGGTAGTTTTAATTGCTTCTCATAGGTCGGTTTTTTGTTATAGTGTTTGCTACCAATGAATAATTTAGTACTTACGATTGTCCATAGTTTTTTGTGTGGATTCAGATCAGGACTTGATTTCATTATCTTTTGTCCTGCAAACCTTTTATGCTCAAAGAATTCACAAGTAAGTTTAGATACATTAAAAAAAGCATTGTCATACATACTCCTTTAACTTTGATCACACCTAGTGTTAAGAAAGAAAGAAAGAAAGAAAGAAAGAAAGAGAATTTGCCGTCAAGATGATTTTGCCGTCTCATCGGACCACAGACTGAAAAAAAGCGAAATAATCGACAAATCTTTGGAACGGGCCAAAGAAGTGAGAAAGCTGTGGATCTGGCCAGAGAAGTGAGAAAGCTGTGGATCTGGCCAGAGAAGTAAGAAAGCTGTGGACAGGGCCAGAGAACTGAGAAAACGGTGGAACTTGGCCACAGAATTGAGAAAGCTGTGGACCTGGCGAAAGAATTAAGAAAGCTGTGAACATGGTGATAGAATTGAAAAAGCTGTTGGCCGCGGCAGAAAAGTGAGAAAGCTGTTGATAGGGCCAGAGAACTGAGAAGACTCTGGATCAGGCCACAGAAGTGAGAAAACAATGGATCGGACCAGAGAATTGAGAAAGCTGTGGACCTGGCCAGAGAATTGAGAAAGCTGTGAACATGGTGATAGAATTGAAAAAGCTGTTGGCCGGGGCAGAAAAGTGAGAAAGCTGTTGATAGGGCCAGAGAATTGAGAAGACTCTGGATCAGGCCACAGAAGTGAGAAAACAATGGATCGGACCAGAGAATTGATAAAGCTGTGGACCTGGTGAGAGAATTGAGAAACTGTGGACCTGGCCAGAGAATTGAGAAAGCTGTGAACATGGTGATAGAATTGAAAAAGCTGTTGGCCGGGGCAGAAAAGTGAGAAAGCTGTTGATAGGGACAGAGAATTGAGAAGACTCTGGATCGGGCCAGAGAATAGAGAAAACTGTGGACCTGGGAAGAGAAGAGAGAAAGCTGAGGAGCTGGTAAGAGAATTGAGAAAGCTGTGGAGCTGACCAGAGAAGTGAGAAAGCTATGGATCTGGCGAGAGAATTGAGAAAGCTATGAACTGGGCCAGAGAAATGAGAAAGCTGTGGACCCAGCCATAGGTTTGAGAAAACTGTGGATCTGGTGAGAGAATTGAGAAAGCTGTGGGCCTGGTCAGAGAATTGAGAAGGAGGTGGACCTGTTCAGAGAAGGGAGAAAGCTATGGACCTGGCCAGAGAAATGAGAAAGCTGTGGATCTGGCCAGAGAATTGAGAAAGATGTGGAACGTAAGAAGTTTATACCAATTATTTTTTTTATACGTTTCGAACGGTACCCAAAGGACTGTAAAAAATCGGGGAATTGGAAATCAGTTAAAGAACCCCGACTATGCCGAGTACAGAATTATTGAGTGCGGCCAGAATACTGTGAAAAGTTCTGGAGACCTGAGATAACTTCGTTTCACCCAGACTCATGAAAGACAACCTAAGAAAGATAAGTCTGAATAAAGAAACTGAATTTCTTTTAATCGCAACACAAAATAATTCCATAAGGAATAGAAAACATTGTTAATACGCAACAGTATAATAAATTTCGGTTATACAGTGACAGAAATAAATAATTTAATGCTGTTTGCATAGTTGTATGGTATCAAGTGTTTCTATCAAATACAAATAATTTTCAAGTTGATCTATTTGACCCATAGATTGGATCCTTACAGGTTGAATCTATTTGACCCATAGATTGGATCCTAACATAGATTGGATCCTAACACTTCAGAGTAGACCAGGGAGTAATGTCAAAGAAGGGGTATTCCACGATCCCTAGAGCTCCAAAATTGAAGTCTCAGAAATGAATATAGTTTAGTATCATATTTAGGACACTACTTTTTATTTTGTTGGGAGGGGGTCTTACTCATTTAGAGAGGATGCTGCCGTTATTGGATTCTCGCAATCGGATAGAGTTTAGTGACATACATAGGATATCTATTTTATGGGGGGTCTTACTCCTCTATAGAGGACGCAGTCGGCATATTCTAAGCCCCACCGACAGGAAGAGATTAGTGAAGTGTTATGTGGTGGGTTGTTCCTTGTTGTCACTTGTTCTAGACTAGAACCCGGGACGTTTTGAATTTCTGTGATACGTTGTCAATTTTAGACAGTGAATAAAAGAACACAAGCGTCTTTTGCTAATTTGTACACTTCATAAGGCCTTGTGGTCGGCTTTAAGGGTGTGCCTTTTTCATGCAGCGGCAACGATCAATGTACAATCCATCTCTAGTCAAATCATTGATCAGTTCTCCATTCTAGTTTCTCTCTCTCTCTCTCTCTCTCTCTCTCTCTCTCTCTCTCTCTCTCTCTCTCTTTTCAAAAAAACAATGCACCTATCATGATTTGTCCCCTGCAAATCATACTCAACTTTAAAATTTACAATTCTCTGGCTACCTTTCGGTGAAATTTGCACCTGGGAGCACTGGCATCATCAACAGGTCATCATACTGCGCAGCTGTCTACGCGCAGTGACCGGGCACATTATGTCACCCATCACTCATTAAATAGTCAGGGAGACTATATTTCTTATAAGTCAACCAGTCTACGACAATGACAGTTCTGAATTTAAACCATCTGTATAAGTCAGTTACGGATTGTTTCTTGCTACTGGTACCCTGTAACCCAATAAAATCTTTTACGTGTTAACTGAAAAAGTGATGAGCACCATCAAGTAGTCCTCCCTTTGCAAAGTGAGATGCCATGAAGGAAGGTTAGTTGGCATAACGTCTCGACGAACTAATAAGGTTATGGAACATAGTCTGTTATCCATTTTCACATACTTCCACGGCCTTTTAGCTGGGCCGTCTGGCATTCGTGTCGGATGGGGTATCAATCAATGGCAGATTCGAGGCCGAAAGGCCCCCAGCTTCGGTTGGGCCACCTTGGGGTGGGCGAGCTGCAACCTTTGTCCCCTATGTATAGCACTAGACCTTGCTGTCTAGTTTAAGCTATAATCCGGCATACGTGCCCGGATCCAAATCTGGATTCGTGAAACTGCTTGCCTCATTAGACCCACATTGCACTTAGTGGGTCGATGAGCAGCACAGACCAGCAGGGTTCGAGTCTGTCGAGTCCTGTCTAGTGGGAGGTAGCGACAAATATCATACTTCCACGGCTTCGAAAGCTGAAAGGAAGTAGGGAAAAACAACAACTGAGGTTCTAATACTTGAAGCGAATTGTGTTTTTGTATTTCAACTTGTCAATCAGACGATCGGCCTTAACCGAAATTGAAGGCGTCAGTAACTACACTACAAGGAGTTTGGAAAGATTCAAAAAGGTTCTTCGATTTGAAAAACAAAAATGTCTCCGTAATTTAAAAAAATCGAATGGGTTATTGATATATGTATTTACCCAAACCCTCACTCTCGAACAGCAAGTGATACAAGGTCAACTTTTTGCTGAGTAAAGCAGAGTTTTCCTTCTCCAAGACTGGTTGCTTAACAAAAGCTAAAGAATACTGTTTTATTGTTTACCTAGAGCTAGAAGGAACAGATGAATTCATGCCTTTCCTAAGGGTATTTGCACTAAAAGAAACGTAAACAGTCCCGTCGAGGATTTGATTGATTAATTGATTGATTTTATTTCTTTGTTTTATGGCATATCAACCTTTGTAGGTTATTTAATGCCAAAGCCATTCTCCTTAAAGAACAGTAGTGGTACTATTTCACCCATAGCTGGGAGGATAAGGGGGTTCATACCTTTCCCAAGGGTATTTGCCCGAAAGTGAACGCAATAGCGCAACTGGAGTACGAACTCGCTTACTACGATTCCGCAGTCCATCGCTTTAACCATTATACCACGAGGACATCTCCTCGAGGATTTGAACTACGGTCACCGATTCCATTTCTTAAGACGATAACTATTACGCGAACGTTTTACTGATTTGGTACTTTTAGTCATGATTCACGAGGCATTGGTTTGTAGATATTACAAATATATTATGGTAAATTAAGTGCGTTATATTTAGTTAGTTTCGGCCAGTAAAAGATGGTTTAGATTAACTTATTTTGCGGTATATCATCTCCTTTTCGAGACACCTCGGGTGGTGTAATTGTTAGCAAGCTAGACTTGTAAACGTTCACGATTGAGTTCAAGTCACATTGGGTTCCCCATTCATATAGATTTGTGTCACACTGAAGAAAAAAGCTTAGTAAATGACATATGAACTCGTTATGGGTTATCTAATGCCGAAATTTGATTCGTTTCTAAAGGTTTGGTTTATTTGTTTAACGGCACATGAACTAGTTATGGGTCATTTAATTCCGAAATTTGATTAATTTGAAAAGGTTTGGTTTATTTGTTTAACAATATATCAACTCTTTATGGGTTATCTAATGCCGAAATTTGATTCTTTTCTAAAGGTTTAGTTTATTTATTTAACGGCATATCAACTAGTTATGGGTCATCTAATACCGAAATTCGATTCATTTTTAGATGTTTGGTTTATTTATTTAACGACACATTAATTCGTTATGGGTCATCTAATACCGAAATTTGATTCATTGTAAATGTTTATGTTCAGTCATAACAACATTTTCACTGTTTGATTGAATTTTTTTTTATTTGTTTACGATCATTTGGTTTCATGCTATTATTATTTTTAGTATTTTTATCTAATTAAAATCATTTAGACACAATCATATGGTATGCCTATTTCTATTTTATAATTATCATCTTTTTTGCACACCGTTATATGATATCAAGTAAGCAATAATCCGTGAATCCCCTTTATCTCTCAGCTATGGGTGAAATAGTACCATTACTGTTCTTCTACAAGGAAGGATTTTGTATTAAATGACCTATGAACGTTTATGTGCCTTTAAATAAAGAAATCAGACCATACTAAACAAATTGATGCTGAGGTGTGCTTGAGTTAAGGATTATTGTCTTAGGAAATGGACTTCACGAACCGACTTCAAATCCTACACAAAACCCTTTGTGCTTCCCTTTGCACAAATGACTTTTCGCTTGACACTATCTCTTCTCTTCCTAGCTATGAGTAAAATAGTTGGATAGTCTGTGCTCTTTAAGTTGGTAAGGCAAACAGTCTAGGAAAAGGGAAACTCTGTATTAAAAAAAAGCTGTGCTCTCCTTAAAAACTGACCTTGGGTCGCAACCTGCCCATGAGAGAGTGGTCGGGTAAGTACAAAGTGAGGTTGACTAATAATTTTAGAATCATGAGAAGCTACTAAATTACTCTCTTATCTATAAGAATTGTTTATTCAATGGAACAAAGGAAGTTATTCAATTCACAGAAAAGTTAAATAAATTAGAAGACAAATTAATCTTTTGCACAGGTGAACATTTCAACTATGCATATAAGGTAACATAAATCCATTTCTATTGTAAATTTCACTGTCTATTCAATCTTATCATTTTGTATTGTTGACACATAATAGGATTCTATCTTTTAATTGTTATATTTCGAAAATTTCTATCCTCACCTTTTCTTTACTATTGTCAACAATGGCCCGGGAGACCTGGGTTCAATCCCAGGTCGAGTCATACCAAAGACTCAAAAAATGGTACTTGATGCCTCCTTGCTTAACTCTCAGCATTATAAGGTACGGATCAAGGGTAAAGTGGAGCAATCCAGGGAAAGGAGTAGCGCCCTCCCCTACGCCTTGGTGTAGTAAGCTATCGAAAAGGGAGCCTTCGGGTCACCCTCGACTATGGTCGCCTACTTTACTTTTTACTTCCATTTTGAAACTATAGTCAAATTCCTAATGACGTGCCATGTGCGATTATAGTCGAATTCCGAACGCTATTGACAACCATAATTGAATTCCTAGCACTGTATCTTGGACAAATACAGTTACATTTCATAATATGTTCGGTTTGCTGGCCCGTATTTTTCAGTCACGAGGAATTCTCAAATGTAGTTTTCGATACTGTTGGGTTACCTTAGGTTCTGCTTATTACCGCTAGATGACGACGCCGTAGCGTTGATATAGCAACACAGCCTAGGATAAAAGAAAAAAAAAGTGCAATGACTGTAGTCTCTTTCGTTCATGGAATGACCCAAAAGCAAGGATCAACTTCTGTCCTTAGTACACATTATGGAACATTCAGCATGCCACTACACAATAGCACTTAGTAGCTGCATGCTAACTCACATACAACAGGCATATATGTATTTACCAACCCTCTCCGCACGAGCAGGATACAACACAAGGTCAAATCTTAAGCAGTGTTTATCGGGTTTTAATACAGAGTTTTCCTTCTCCTCTACTGGTTGCCACACCAAGGCTGAAGATCCCAGTCTGTCCTAGTATTATTCAGTACCTTGAGGGAGAATAAGACCTTTCTCAAGGGTATTATCGCTATGTGTAATGCAAATAACCTCATCTAGGATTTGAACTCGAATCACCGTGTCCATTCCCAACGAAGATAACCATTACACTACAAGCACTTCCTGTATACAACAGGTATATATACAAAGTAAAAATAAACATACTTCTGTCGTAACAAACAGATAATGAGCATCACCGAAGGTTATGAACAGATACTACCCTCTACTCCCAGCCCGACGGCCGAGAGAAGTCGGTTAGCAAAAATCATATGATAATATTATAATTATGATATTATAATCATAATGATGATATTATAATTTCTCTTCTTTCTTAAGGGCAGTCCCCGTGGCGTAGTGGCTAATATACTAGAGTACGACATCATAGTAAGTAAGTTTAAACTCCTGTCACGCTACTAAGTTCAGATTAACTCCCTTGGGAAAGGTAAGAACCCCCTTATCTCCTCAACTATTTGCTAAATAGTACAACAACTGTTCTACAGGGTTGGCTTTGGCATAAATAACCCACGACGGTTGATAGATCATTGAACAAAGACTCCAAACCGAATCTTCTATAACTATTTCTACGACTACTTATTATTATTGAAATAAAATTCAAACATAATAACATATATATATATATATATATATATATATATATATATATATATTTCTTTAAGAAAAAACAAAAACCGGTCACATTAGGATTATAAATTTATTTCCATCCTGTTATGTGTTTTTGATATAAGCTAAAAACACGAAGAAAATTTAACAGGACTGCTTCAGATCTTATGGATCTTGGTGAAGTAACTATTGAAAATGGAGGATCGGGTCTCCTTTGTCAACGGTCGGCCAACTTACTTACTTTAGGGAGGATCGGGCCGCCTTCGTCAACGGTTGGCCAACTTACATACTTTATATATATATATATATATATATATATAAAGTAAGTTAGCCGACCGTTGACGAAGGCGACCCGATCCTCCCTTTTTAATAGTTACTTCACCAAAGTGTAGGATAAGGCGCTATTCCTTTCCCTGGATGGTTCTATTTACCCTTGATCCGTATCTTATAATGCTGTGTTAAGGAAGGAGGCATCAAGTAGCACTTTTTTGAGTCTTTTGTACGACTCGATCTGGAATTGAACCCCGGTCTCCCGGGCCATTAGCGAACGCTCTAACTATTATACCAATGGGTCGGTACAAGGAGTTCAGCCAAGCAAAAAGAATGACAACCTATAAGATAAGACAACGTGTATTTCATCTCTTCACTGCCGACCATACTTTCATCAAGATTTGTGATATTCCTCAAGGGAAAGCGAATAAACAAGATGGAAGAAAACGAGCTTAAAAAAATTAGAAAATTGCGATTGGCAACGTCTTTTCGAGGACGCATTAAATTGCTTGAGCTAAAATAGAAATTTAAGACATTGATTAATTTTGTCGATTATCTGTCCCATATGTCAACCAAAGAGAATTTACAACGTGATTTTTCTGGCGGCTATTTTATTCTATTTTATTTTTTAAATATTAAGATGGCGGAAAGAGAGATGAGCGGTTGTATACAAGCTTTTCGACACCGATATATATATATATATATATATATATATATATATATATATATATATATGTGTGTGTGTGTGTGCGTGTGTGTGTGTGTGTGTGTGTGATCATACAAAATAATAGATGATGCATGCGTGTATATATATATACATATTTATAGATATATATGCAAAAGCATGAGACATGACATATACATATATATGTATGCATACAAACACTCCCACAGACTATATATATATATACACTTTCTTTCTCTCTCTCTCTCTCTCTCTATATATATATATATATATGTATATTCATTTTCATTGCTCGCCTGGTGATCGTTATCATACATGAAACGTAAAGCAGCAGAAATAATTTTTCTTTTAGAATTTTAGAATTACATTTGGTCTATCATTTACCATTTACGCATTCTGAATTGTTGAACTGCCTTAAATAATTTGACATTCTATCTTTTAACCATTAACAAAGTTTATTATTTAATGTGTGTGAGTATATATATATATATATATATATATATTTATGTACACTAGCATACAAACACTATATATATATATGTGTGTGTGTGTGTGTATATATATATACACACACACACAAACATATATATATGTGTGTGTGTGCGTGTGTGTGTGTGTTTCTGTCTGTCTGTGCGTGTGTGTGTTTTGACCTCTCAGAGATTTCGGATAATTATTAAACAGCCTTCATCCTTATTTGCGTCATCTCATTCGTGTATAAGGAGTGGATAATAAAAAATTCAACTTTAAATCCTTCCCTGTCATCTTTATTATTATTATTATTATATAATTAAAAGTAAAGTTGGCCACCATAGTCGAGGGTGACTCGAAGGCTCCCCTTTCGATAGCTACTACACCAAGGTGTAGGGGAGGGCGCTACTCCTTTCCCTGGATTTCTCCACTTTATCCTTGATCCGTACCTTATGAGGCTGAGTGTTAAGCAAGGAGGCATCAAGTAACACTTTTAAAGTCTTATGGTATGACTCGACTGGGGATTGAACCCAGGTCTCCCGGGCCATTGTCGAACACTTATTGTCACTTAAGCGTTAAAGGTATTTCTACCTTGGTATTTTCAATTATTCTTTGCGTCACGGTAAGTTTCTTATGATTAGGTAATTTTCCAGTTTCACATCCCTGCATTATATACAATGATTAAATAATTAACGCTTTAAGCATGTTGCAAAGGCACTTATTATTATGTCAGTTTTTAATAAACACCTTCCAAACTAGCGTTAAACATCAAATTAATACATCATCATCATGTCGTGCCGCTTGCACGGATATCCCTGACTCTCTCTCTCTCTCTCGCCAGTTCTCCCTATCGTTCATCGCCTCCAGCAGGTCTTCAGGGCTACATCCCGTATCCTCACATAGCTGTTGTATGTATGTTCGAGTTGGTCGTCCTGCTTTTGCTCGGCCATATGTGGGGGTCCATAGGAGTACATGCCTTTGCTCGGCCATATGTGGGGGTCCATAAAAAACAATGTCAGAATATTTCTCTGATCACCAGCTGTTTGAAAAACTGTACTCTTAAACGTCTTTAAGTTGTAGTCATACTCTTTTATAGCTCTAAAAATGCATTTACCACGAGAAAGATGTGACACAAGGTCAATTTTTTAGTGAAGTATTGCTGTTGTGAATTCAGATTTTTCCCTTTTTATTGAATGGTTGCATACCCAAGGCTAAAAGAGTCAGGTTTCCTATTTACCAATAGTCGGGAAGGAAAGATAGATTCATGCCTTTTCAAAGGGGATTAGCGTGAAGCGAACCGCCAACAACCTCGTTCAGCGTTCGAACTCGGGTCTCCGGACCCATTTCCTAAGACGATAACCATTTCACTAAGCATGTTTCCAACAGTTATAAGTAGCTGTAGCTGTACTCTATAAAGTCTTCCAGAAATTCATGCACTATTTTTATTACTGTTTCGGGGACATTACAATGGTTGATATGCCATAAACCCAACCCAACCCAACCAAATCATATATATCTAATATATATGTATAAAGAGGATTTGGCATTAAATAATCAACAATGGTTGATAAGCCATAAAAACCAACTAAACCAAATCACATATATTTAATATATATATGTAAAAATAAGTTGGCATTTAATTACCAACAATGGTTGATATGCCATAAAACCCAACCAAACTAAATCACATATATCTAATATATATATGTAAAGATAAGTTGGCATTTAATTACCAACAATAGTTGATATGCCATAAAACCAAACCAAATCAAATTATATATATTCAATATATATGTATAAAGTGGATTTGGTGTTAAATAGCCAACAATGGCTGATATGCCATAAAACCCAACCAAACCAAATCACATATATCTAATATATAAATGTAAAAATAAGTTGGCATTTAATTACCAACAATGGTTGATATGCCATAAAACCCAACCAAACCAAATCACATATATCTAATATATATATGTAAAGATAAGTTGGCATTTAATTACCAACAATAGTTGATATGCCATAAAACCCAACCAAACCAAATCACATATATCTAATATATATATGTAAAGATAAGTTGGCATTTAATTACCAACAATGGTTGATATGCCATAAAACCCAACCAAACCAAATCACATATATCTAATATATATATGTAAAGATAAGTTGGCATTTAATTACCAACAATAGTTGATATGCCATAAAAACAAACCAAATCAAATTATATATATTCAATATATATGTATAAAGTGGATTTGGTGTTAAATAGCCAACAATGGCTGATATGCCATAAAACCCAACCAAAGCCAACCAAACTAGAGTCTGGATGATAGTAAATCCCCTTACTTCGCCAGGGCTCTACTATCTATTTATGCTGATTTCAGTTGAGCCGTGGATTTCTTCTCTTCGTCTTTTCTTCAGGTTTTTTGAGTTATTCTAAGAGGTCCAATTATGATTGGTATCACTGTCAGTTTTATGTTCTATAACTCTCCAACTCTCTTGCAAGATCTTGGTATTTATCAAGTTTTTCGCTCACCTTTATTTTAACTCAGTGATCTTTTGGGACAGTGAAGTCTACCAAATGACATTTTTTTTCTTTTTACTTCTGAAAACTAGATCTGGTCTACTAGTATGGGCTTAGGGATGACTCCGGGAAACCAAAGACACAAAAATGGTACTTGATGCCTCCTTGCTTAAGACTCAGCGTTATAAGGTCCGAATCAAGGGTAAAGTGGAGCATTCCAGGTAAAGGATCAGCGCCCTCAGCTACACCTCGGTGTAGTAGCTATTGAAAAGGGATCCTTTGGGTCGCCTTCGACAACGGTTGGAAAACTTACTTTCTTGCATGTCAAAATCCAAGAATATTTTTTATATTATTAGTATTGTATACATTAAGGAACACTCCTGCATAAGCAGGATGTGACACAAGGTCAATTTTTTTAAAGCAAAGTTTAACATATTTGAATTTAGAGTTCCCCTTCTCCTAGACTGGTTTTCTAACCAAGGCTAAAGAACCCAGTCTACCCTTCTATTTACCCATAGCTGGAAGGAAAATAATTGAATTCACACCTTTCCTAAGATGTTTGGTTGGTTGGTTGGATTTTATGGCATACAACCCTTGTAGGTTATACAATGTTAAATCCATTTTTACGCGAATAATCAATTCTATTTCAAACAATTCAATTTAGCACGAGTACAAAGTTTAATTGTCAAAAACATTTCTATTTCAAGCTATTCAGTTTAGTCAAAGAGTTCTAATTCAGACATTTCAGTTGAGTATTAGTATAGATTTTGTTTACACACAGTTAAGTGTCAAAACAGTTATATATCAAACAATTCAGTTTACCGTAAGTAGAGTTTCAGAAACATTAAAGATTAAAGACAGAAATGAATTATAAATAAAACAAACAAACAGAAAACAAATAACAGGAGGTTGAGTTGAAAGAGATGTTGTCCTTTTATGTATCCTTTGTGGTAATGACCTTAATTTAGGCTCTCGTCACCATTGTGAAATTTCTTGAACCACCGTTGTGCCACACGTTCGTTAGTGGTTCCTAGGCCAAACGCATCATTGATATCACGAGCTGTCTCGGCAGCTTTTCGGCCTAGTTTGAACTGGAACAAGAAAATGGTGCGGATTTGAATTTTGTCCGTGCTGTCGAAAAGCCTGCAAAAAATGAATGAAGAGATTGAGAACGGTAACGAATAACACAATTCGATAGCGCGAAAAACGCGCTTCAAAATGATATATAACATGGCTATATATATATATATATATATATATATATATATATATATATATATATATATATATCAATGAATTAATTCAGAAATCATATATAAAAGTAACATAAGTGAGAAAACGATATTATTTTTGCCCCAACCTAATACAAAAAATATGTTGAGTAATTTTTTTTTTATCTCCAGAGTACGTAAATGTCTAAATATTCTTTTTGATTGCTTACTTGCGTGTCTATCCGGAGTTCCTTTGTCGATAAAAATTGGTTGTTGCCATGGAACTTTTGACTGTTGTTTCGACGAGGAGAATCTGATGTCTGTCTTCTTCGACTATGTGACTGCTATTGACTTATCAAAATATCAAACGTTCAGACCCCACCTGCTCTTGGCGGCAAAAAGGAAAACAGTTCTTTCTGGAAACCATTCAACTCGTGGGTCTTTTTTGTTCTATTTTTACATTTTGTGAAACACGTGGATTAGGGAGCGTTACAATTGTATCATTGTGTCCTGCATTAGTATTTCTATGTGCATATACGGAAGGTTATCGATCGTTAATCCAGTACCTTGCATTTCTTTCTGAATAAATATTCATCCGTGCTTACCACCTGACAGGGTTGGACATAAAGTCTTTTTTGTAACAAGGATAAGGGGAGGAGAAGGTCGCGCCCGAGCCGAGTGCTGGTCATAGATTATTTAGGTGCATTGTGAAATATGCTACACATTGTTAAATCTCCCGGCACTTGTGCCAGGTGACCTTGCTGATCATAGATTCACTTGGCCCGAAGGTCTAGTGCTATGTGAATTTATGCTTGTCATTGTTTGGCCACCAGGCACGAATGCCAGATGACTCGCTGCTAGACCGGAACAGTGAATTAACACTGGTGGCTGAGCATTTCTCACTGAGTAGACTTAAACCTTTTCTCCATTAGTTTCAGGGTGTCTTCCCTCCAGGCCATACGTGTTAGGCAGAGCTGACTTCATCGCTTGGTGTATAAGGTGCGCTCTAAAATGGGGAACGTCGTCGGGATGAAGTATTTTTGTGACGGCCGCGTATGAGTTTCGATCAGTGCGTGGCATCCTAATATAAAATGGCCTTGTGTCAAATCCGGCCAGGAGGGAAGTTGGATAAATATCAAAAAATTTCTATATCAAGATAGTGCGCCAATAATTTGATAAGCTAGTTAGTTATTCGTCGGATTTTGAGTTAAAGGTTTCGCCGTATAATGTTTGCAGTTAATGACAGATTTAAGTCAGCAAGAAAGATTATTTCGTTTTGAGGCAGATACGTGCAGCGTAAAACGATTGTTTCCTCCTTCGAAATTACTTCTCTCTTTTCAAGTATTTCTCTTCTTCTCATACAGAATCACTCCTCATTCGTGCATGTGCGTATATATATATATATATATATATATATATACGTGGTGCATTCAGTATGTATCCAGACATTTTTGTACAGGCATTTGAACATTCAGTATGTTATTGCTATACATCTTATGAGATGACTGACCAATTTTTATGATTTCAGCTTCAAATGAACAGCTACAGCACCAATTGGAATACACCATACTAAAGCCTGATTGATTGTCACAACTGGTGAATTTCAAAAATGCAATCTGACGCTTTAGAAGAACGATATGCAATAAAATTCTGTTTTAAACTTGGAAAAATGCCACAGAAACGTATGGAATGCTTCAGACTGCTTTTGGAGCATCTTGCAGGAATCGAGCATCAGTTTTTGAGTGGCATAAGAGGTTCAAGGAAGGCAGGGAGTCTGTGATGGATAATGAGAGGTGTGAGAGGAGTAAGGAAGTCAGAACACCAGAGTTGATTGGCCAAATGGTTAAGGTTAGGGTTACTATGTTGAGGTTTTAAGGGAGTTCAGTAAGAGGTTCCGTCGGAAAAGGTCAGTACTCTTCAAATCTGGTCAGTGGCATTTCCACCAAGACAATGCAGCAGTCCACAACTCCATCCTTGTCACAGACTATTTGACTAAGATGATAATCAAGACAGTTCCTCACCCTCCATATAGTCTAGACCTTGCTCTCTGTGACTTTTGGTTATTCCCTAAGCTCAGAGGCTTTCGTTATGAGACAAATGAGATGAAAGAGTCTGTAAAGAAGGTCATTGATACGCTCACACAAGAGGACTTCCATGGGGCCTTCCAGAAGTTGTTGGAATGGTACAACAAGTTCATTACAGCCAAAGGAGATTACTTCGAAGGGGACTAGAGTTTCATATGTGTACTATCAATAAAAGTGCCAATACGAAAAAAGTCTGGAAACTTATTTAATGATCCTCGTAGTTCTGAAAAAAATAATTTTGTTGTTTTCTTGTTTGTTTTTTTAAATCCCACTTATTGAATAGC
>OY757918.1:27056028-27131028 GCA_963585895.1 Sepioteuthis lessoniana
GATAATGATAAAACTACATACAGAGATAGAAAGAGAGAGGGGGAGAAAGAGAGAGAGGGAGAGAGAGAGAGATAAATGCCCACTCAAATATACATACACACTCACATACAGACATACGCTTAAATACGTAGATCAATCTGTAGGTCTGAAACCTCATAGTGAAAATGATAAAACTCTAATTGATAATCAAATAACTGCAATTTTAATGACAATTTCTAATTATTATTATCGTTTGTTTATTTATTATTCTCTTTCAGTTTATTATCCTCTTTTTTCTATTTCTTCTTTCTTTTTCTACTTCATTTTTTCTTTCTCAGATTTTTTTTTGCTATATCTTTCTTTCTTTCTTCCATTCTTTCTTTCTTTCTTTCTTTTTTGGGTTTTCTTATTCTTTCTTTCTTTCCTTCTTTTCAGGTTCTTTCTTTCTTTCTTTCTTTCTTTCTTTGGTTTTTCTTATTCTTTGTTTCTTTCTTTCTTTTAAGGTTTTTTCTATTTCTTTCTTTCTTTCTTTCTTTCTTTCTTTCTTTCTTTCTTTCTTCTTCTTCCGACTGTGAGGCAAAGGTGATCAACTGAAAATTTTGCAAGAGCTTAAAATTTGACCATACTAAAGAAAGGTATATACACAAACCAGAATTCGTTCTAAAAAATAAGACGCATAAAATTTTCTAGGATTTTGACAAATGGATCACTTATTTCTGGCCGGAAGACAAAACTTAGCTTTAATAAAAAAAACAACAAACAAACAAAAAAAAACCCTGTCATCTAGTGTTTTTTTTTTTTTTACCTCAGCGAACCACTGAGTGAAAATGAAAGAAAGCGAAAAGATCGACAAATACCTGGACCTTGCTAGAGAACAAAAACTTAAGGTTGGTGATGATACCGAATGTAACTAGTGTGCTTGGAAAGGTCCCCAAAGACATGGAAAATAAACCGGAGTAATTGGAAATCAGTTCAAAAATAGAAACCATATAGACCATAGCAGTGTTAAAATCGGCGAGAATACACAGAAGAAACCAGGAGGACTCCGGAGATTTGCAGTCATTCAGACATCCTGAATGATCACCAACTAAAACTGGCGTGAAAAACTCGCAAGGAATGAAATAATGATAATGATAATAATAATAATAGAAAATGACTCGCATAAACTCCTATGGGACTTTAACATACAAACGGATCACCCAATCCCGGCCAGAAGAACATTCCTCATAATAATCAACAACAAAAAAAAAAAGGGAATCTGCAAAATTGTCGACTTTGCTGTCTCGGCGGACCACAGAATAAATCTAAAGGAAAGTGAAAAGAAGGATAAGTACCTCGACCTTGCTAGAAAATTGAAAAAGCTGTGGAACATGAAAGTAACGATTGTGCCACTTGTGATTGGTGCGTTAGGCACAATAACTAAAGGATTATTAAAAGGCCTGGAGGACTTGGAAGTTGGCGGACGAGTAGAGACTATCCAAACAACAGCATTGCTGAGAACGGCCAGCATCCTGAGACGAGTCCTAGAGACTTGAGGAGACTTGCTATCGCTCAAACTTCAGTGAAAAACCATCAGCTATCACTGATGAGAAAAACTCTCAAGGAGTAAATAAATTAATGATAACAATGCAAATTGGCACAGAAGGAGTACAAGACTAGACACGACTGAGTGGGCAAGGTGATCCACTGGGAAATGTGCAAGAAATTTAAATTTGACCATGACAACAAATGGTGATTGCACAACCCAGCACCTGTCCTAGAAAATGACACGCACAAACTCCTATGGGACTTTGATATACAAATGGATCACCCAATCTCAGCCAGAAGACCAGACCTTATAATAATCAACCAAAAAAAAAAAAGAAAGAAAATCTGCAAAATTGTCGACTTTACTATCCCGGCAGACCACAGAATAAAACTGAAAGAATGTGAAAAGAGAGATAAGTACCTCAATCTTGCTAAAGAATTGAAAAAACTAATTAAAGGACCTGGAAGATTTGGAATTTGGCGCCCGAGTGGAGACCATCCGAACAACAGCATTATTTGAAACGGCAAGAATACTGAGAAGAGTCCTGGAGACTTGAGGAGACTTGCTGTCACTCAATCTCAAGTGAAAGACCATCAGCTTACGCTGATTTGAAAAACTCTAATGAGTAATAATAATAATAAAACGGATCATCTAATCTCGGCCAGACGACTTGTCCTAGTGATAGTCAAAAAGAAAAAAAAAAGAAGAGAGAACCTGTTGACTTTACCGTTTCGGCAGACTACTTGATAAAACTAAAAGAAAGCGAAAAGAGAGATAAATATCAAGACCTTGCTAGAGAATTGAAAAAAAAACTGTGGACCTTGAAAGTGACGGTGACTCTAATTGTGATTGGCGCACTTGGTACAATCACCAAAGAATTAGTAAAGGGGCGGGAGGACTTGGAAATAAGAAGATGAGTGGAGACCATTTAAACTCCAGCATTATTGAGATCGCTTAGAATACAGAGAAGAATTCTGAACACTTGAGGAAACTTGTTGTCACTCAGTCCCCATTGGAAAGCTATCTACTAACACTGGAGTAAAAACTCTCAATGGGTGAAATAATAATAATCATAATAAAAATAAATTGACGATACTACCAAATGGTATATGCACAAAGCGGAATCCGTCCAAGAGAATGAGATGAACAAAATTTCTATGGGATTTTGAGATACAAACGGATCACCTCATCTGAGCTAAACCTCGTAATAATTGACAGAGAGAGAGAGAGAGAGAGAGAGAGAGAGAGAGAGAGAGAGAATCTGCCGAATAGTGGTTGTTGCCGTCCCAGTGGACCAAAGAGTAAAAAATCAAAGAAAACGAAAAGAGAGACAAGTACTTAGACCTTGCCAGAGAACTAAAAAAAGCTATGAAGCATGAAGATGACAGTGATACCAATTATAATTGGTGCACTTGGAACGATCCCCAAAAGCGTGGTAAGGGGACAGGAAGAGTTGGAAATCGGAGAACAAATCAAAACCATCCCAACTACTGTATTGTTGAGGTCGACCAGAATACTAAGAAGAGTCCCGGTGACTTATAGGGACTTGCTGTCAGTCACACTCCAGTGAAAGACCATCAGCTCACGCTGGAGTGAACTGTTTTGTTTTACTGCGTATCAACCCTTTTCGGGTCATTTAACGACAAATTAAACCATTTTGATAAAGGTTTCAAACAATTCAGTTTACTAAAAGTACAGTTTTTGCTAATATACAGTTACATATCAAAATAGTTCTATTCCAAACAATTCAGTTTAGTATAAGTACGTAGTTTAAATGTAAAAACAATCAATTTCAAACAATTCATTTTAGCGTAATTACAGTTTAGTTCTATTTGACCCATAGATAGAACCCTATCAGGTGCAACCACTCCGGACCAGAGTGGACCTGGGCGCGATGGCAATAAAGGAGTACTCTGTATTCCCCAAAGCTTCTCACCATCAGATTGTTTAGTGTAATATCCAGGACATTCGTTCAGGAAGAGTCTTACCCTTCTGCAGGGGAAGAAGTCAGGGTATTCTGCAGCCCCAGCCGACTGGGCCAATTTCGCAAGGACTAATAAATTGAAAAAGTAGTGGAAAATGAAAGTGACGGTGGTATCAGTGGTAGTTATAGCCCTTGGAACGGTCCCCAAAGGCCTGGAAAAACATTTGAGAGAACTGGGACCAAAGAAAGAATCGAGACTATCCATACCACAATACCTTTAAAATCAAAAATACTTAAAAGGGTTCTCGAGATAGGGAGACTTGTAGTCACTCAGATTCCAGTAAAAATCGCCAGTTTGAGCAAGTGTAAAAAAAAACAAAAACCCAACTCACAAGGAATAATATAATAAGTTGGACAAATTGACTTGCTGTCACTTAGAATTTAGAAAAAAACAACCAGTCGTTAATTGTATGCAATATTGAAGAGGCCTGCTGCTACATGACCCTCTTTGAAAAATGACCAGATTTGACTGGTTTGAAAACTCAATATGATGATAATAATTACGATTGTTATAATATCAGATAATGTGCTGTAATGATTATCATCGAAATTCTTTCCATACAATTCCTACTATTACTAATATCGATAATATCGATCCTGTAGCAGCTTAAAAACTCTTATTACAGCGAATAATTCATATTACTTTCTTACAACCGATTTTAGTTTGACTCTTACTATTTATAAAAATTACAATAATTACAATAATATAACATATTCATCACGGCGCCAATTACGACACACTACAAAAGAAAATTTTACAAAACCTTAGGAAAGCAGTGACTAACGTGATAGACAGCGACATCGGAGTAAGCGAGTTCGATCTCCAGTAGCGCTCTAACATTCACTTTCGGACAAATACTCTTTGGAAAAGTACGAACTCCCTTTTTACCCCCAGCTGTAGATTAAATAACATCACTGCTGTTCTTATTCAAGGTTGATATGCCATTAAACAAAAAACAAATCGTAGTTGGATTAACCATTTAACAAAAAAGTATGTTGATATGCTATTCAACAAATGATATGCCAATAAACAAAACAAAAAATAATGTAGGTTGATAAGTCGTTAAATAAAAAAAAAAGTAGGTTGTTATGCCATTAAACAATAAACAAAACATACGTTGATATGCCATTAGATAAAAACGAAACAAAACGAAGATTGATATACCATTTAACAAAAACCAAATCAAACGAAGATTGATATGCAATTAAACAAAAAATAAAGCGTAGGTTGATATGCCATTAAAACCAAAACAAAACAAAGGTTTATATACCATTAAACAAAAACAAACGTATGTTGATATACCATTAAAAAAAACAACGGTTGATATGCCATTAAAAAAAATGAATCAAAATCTAAACAAAAGCGACAATGAAGGTGTTTGAAGGGAAAATAGCTATTTATATAGTTAATCACAGGGTATTTAAAGAAATATTAACGTGGGACTTCGTTTATGATATTAGGATTTTATAGTCTCTATATGTCCACTTTTTCTGTCAATACATAACGTGAATCTTCTGCTGGTGGTTTCAATCATATCAGTTCTGTTTTTCTCCTCTTATAGAAATAATAACATTTTTTAATCACCTGTAGAAGATCCGATAATGTGTTAACAAAAATGCTAAACATTTGGAGATGGAAATTATATTATGGCGATACTCCCATAAACATGTTAATATTTTTATCACATTGGTTTTGGTTTAATTTGGTTTGATTTCTTTATTTAATGGGATGTCAACGTGAACGAAATAGTGCGATTAGATATCAAACTCACTTACAACATATTAGACACAAGGCCACGGGTACACCATCTACCCTGTATTTCTCCGGTTAGTAAACATCAATGAATATAAATATACCAACAGAAACAATTTAAATACTTGTAAAATTGTGGAATATTAGATTTAGGGAGTATTTTCACGGGAGCACTTAAAAACAATTTCCAGGATCCATAAAAGTAGATGGCAGAAAGTGAACAGAAGAACCGAAAAATAAATGACTGTATTGACATGATATTCGAGGATACTCAGGAAAGTGCTGGAAACATACTATTAGTCAGTTCCCAAAGATAATCACCAAGAATCATTGCTAATATACGATTATTATCTTACTCTTTGACATGGTCTTGTTTGGTTTTACGGAATATCAACCATTGTAGGTTATTTAATGCCAAATCGATAGGGGGTGTCCTCGTGGTGTAATGGTTAAAGCGATAGACTGCGGAATCGTAGTACGCGAGTTCGTACTCCTGTCGCGCTATTACGTTCACTTTCGGGCAAATACCCTTGGGAAAGGTATGAACCCCCTTATCCTCCCAGCTATGTTCTTCTAGGAGAATAGCTTTGGCATTAAATAACCTACAAAGGTTGATATACCATTAAACAAAGAAAGAAACCAAACCAGCCAAATTGATTTTTATACATATAAACAGTACTATTTCAAATAATTCAGTTCAGTATGAGTACATTGTTTAGTTCCATTTAGCCTATAGATAGGACCCTATCAGTTGCTACCATTCCGGGCCAGAGTGTACCTGGAAGCGATGGCAATGAAGGGGTATTCCGCATTCCCCAAAGCTCCGTCATTACCGGAGCTTCACCATCAAATTGCTTAGTGTCTTATTCAGAACAGTCGTTGGGGGAAGTCTTACCCCTCTGCAGAGGTGCAGTCGATGTATTCTACAGCCCCAGCCGACTGGGCCGTACTTTGTGAGTTTTTTAAATGGGTGATTTTTCATTGAAGTCTAAATGACAGCATATCAGCTCACGTATCAAGAAATCTTCAAAATATTCTAACTGATTTCAACGGTGCTATGGTCTGTATGGAATCGATTCTTTTCATGTTCATCCACTTTCTTTTCCAGGTCTGTAGGAACCGTTAGAAGGGTATTTACTTCAATTCTTAAAATCATCACTTCATGTTTTAAAGCTTTTTCAGCTCTCTGGCAAGATCCTGGTATTTGTTTAACTTTTTGCCTTCTTTTACTTTTGTTGTGATGCTGACAAAAGAGAGACGCAGGGGAACGTCAAAAGGTCGATAGAAAAACATATATATTCAAATAACAGAAACAAGATACAAGTGAACCTGGTTAAACTGTAGTTAGTTGATTGGAAGCTGGGGGTCCAGTGGGGTAGTGACTATCCGTCCAGTACGCAGATAGTATCACACGTGATTATGTCACGCTGATTTGGTTAACTCATCTAACGCTCTCGTTGACGTATATTTATGGAGGAGGGTGAGTACATTATGTTGGGAGTACAACAATTTTCACTCCATTGTTCGCTGGAATGGCAAAATTCACTAGCTGATAAGTTCTCTTGTTCTTGTTGATTTGGTTGGGGTTTGGTCATCTGTTTGTATTTCTAAGTCCCAAAGAGTTTTATATGTCTCATTTTCTATGATAGATTCTGATTTTAGTCTTTTGCTCTATTTCTTGTCAATCACCTTTCCCACCCAGTCATGCTTAACCTTTTATTCTTTATGTGACAGTTTGTTGCATTCGTTTATCATGTCCCCACATATCCTACACATGTTATTTTTCTGTAGTAACTGGTGGTTTTCTTATTACTTACAAAGCTTTGTTTAGTCCGACACACGGGGCTCAGGTTGCTTTCAGCATCTACGCTTCCTAAATGGTCACCCATCCAAGTACAAAGCAGGTTCATTCATTTGGGTATCTGTCATCGTGGCATGTTTGTGAGTTCTTGTTTTTGTGTTTCATGCCTTTATTTCTCGCGAATCTGCAAGATTAACGAGGTTTGGACAATCTCAGTTCTTTTCCGAGTCTTCGATTTATTAATATTAACGGCATAGTACCCGTCAAAAATGGTGTGATTATTTACGTATGAATGAACACAGAATTAAAGAATCTGTGCATTCTGCCAAAGATCAAATGGTCACTCCTCGGTGTTCCTTCGCGGATTATTAAAGTATCGGTCAGTTTTGACTAACTTGATATTTCCATCTTCATTTTTTCATGGTCTTCAGGGGGGAAAACATTATTGTCGTAGTGAATAAATTCGCTACTAAATGGAATAGAACATTTTATACATAGTTGTCTCAGGAGTAATTTATTTCGGATTCGTGGAACTGATTATTGACCAAAGCTGATTCTTCTTCTTCTTCTGACTGCACTCACTATTATTATCCCTATCAAATTTAAAACTGGCCCGTTACAAGATTCGAACTCATTACGGAAACATTTCTTTATAATATCAGCAACAAAACTTCAGAATTAATAGCAGCAGTAACAGCTGTATAAGAAAAGTGACTATCTATCAATCTATCTATCAATCTTTTTCATTCTATACCGGCTCATTGGCCTAGCGGGTAGAGTGTTCGGGTTCAATCCCTGGCCACGTCATACCAAACATTTTTAAAATGGTACTTGATAACTCTTTGCTTAACACTTAGCATTATAAGGTACGTATCAAGGATAAAGTGGAGCAATCCAGGGAAAGGAGTAGCGCCTTCCCCGACACTTCGGTGGAGTAGCTATTGAAAAGGGAGCCTTCTGGTCGCCCTCAACTAAAGGTCGCCAACTTTACTTACTTTTATCTCATTCTATTCATCTATCAAAATTTTGACTAGTCTAAACCCGTCACGAGGCGCACACATGCTTACTTACCTCCAGATCGCACGTTCGAATCTGGTCAAGATTCGCCTACTTCCGAAATTACTGCCGAAAAAATACACGAAAAAATGTTACACTTTTATTTATTTATTTATTTATTCATTTATTTATTTTCTAGATAATCCTATTTACCAACCCCTCCGCTCGGGCAGGATATGATACAAGGTCAATTTTTTAAGCGGAGTTTAACGGGTTTGAAGTCAGAGTTTTCCTTCTCCTAGACTAGTTACCTAACCAAGGCTAAAGAACCTAGTCTGTCCTACTATTTACCCACAGCTGGAAGGAGAATAATTGGATTCATACCTTTCCTTAGTGCTATGTGAAATGCAATCAGTCTCGTCCAGGATTTGAACTCGTGTCGCCGTATCCATTTCTTGCGATGATAACCATTACACCATGGGCACCTCCAAAATACATATTTATTTTCTAGATAATAGCCAGTTAATCTTTATTTATAATCTATTTGGACTTCCCGGCTAATCTACATGCTCATATAGCTGAGTTGTTACAGCAGTTGGCTAGTAAAATTTTGTATTAGTTGAAGGTGATATGAGTTCAAGTTTCACAGCGAGTCCATTTCTTTTTTTCCCCCGATGAACTCTGTTCCTCGTCGACGTATTATTGTATTTGACAGATTGAGTATTATCACCAGCACAAATACAAGATATTATCTTCATCTCTCTCTCTCTCTCTCTCTCTCTCTCTCTCATATCAAATACAAATATAAAAAAAACAAGGTATTCAGAGGATGAAATGATTTGGCGACGTTTCGGTTTGTACATTAAACCATCATCAGAGCAATGTGATATTGAATCTTTCGAATTATATTCAATTTTTACAATGAAAATGGTTTGATATAAAAACCGAAGCTTTTAATGTTGGCAAATTATTCAGTCATACACAAAATCATCCTCCGAATACTTTTAACATATATATATATATATATATATATATATATATATATATATATATAATATTAGAAAATGTTTAGCATCATCATCGATGTCGCAACAAAACAGTCTTTTTCTCTTTCTCTGTGAATAATAATGATGATAACAATCCACTGGGAAATGTGCAAGAAATTTAAATTTGACCATACAACAAATGGTATATGCACAACCAGCACCTGTCCTAGAAAATGACACACATAAACTCCTATGGGACTTTGATATACAAACGGATCACCTAATCTCGGTCAGAAAACCATACCTTATAATAATCAACAACAACAACAAAAAAAAAAAAAAAGAAAATCTGCAAAATTGTCGACTTTACTATCCCGGCAGACCACAGAATAAAACTGAAAGAATGTGAAAAGAGAGATAAGTACCTCAACCTTGCTAGCGAATTGAAAAAACTATGGAACATGAAGGTGACAATTATAGCAATTTTGATTGGTGCTTTTGACGGAATTTGGCGGCCGAGTGAAGACCATCCAAACAACAGCATTATTGAACACGGCCAGAATACTGAGAAGAGTCCTGGAGACTTAAGGAGAATTGCTGTCACTCAATCTCCCGTAAAAGACCACCAACTAACGCTGATGTGAAAAACTCTGAGTAAATAATAATAATAATAATAATATGTTGTTGTTGTTGAAGATGATGATGATGATGATGATGAAATATGAGTTTTACATCATCAGTATCGATACCATTACAAGATAGATTTAACTCCTTTTTTTCTCTTCACTTAAATACTATGAATAAATTTGATGATGATGATGATGATGATGATATAACAGGTCTAAAATCATCATCAACGTCGCTACAATAAACAGTTTCATTCTCTTTGCTATAATAATAATAATAATAATAATAATAAATTCTGGACATGAGTGCCCCTCTTCTCTTTCTCCCTCTCTCTCTCTCTCTCTCTCTCTCTCTCTCTCTCTCTCTCTCTCTCGTCAGAGTAGACATTAAACCGAGAACAACAATATCACAGACTGGTCGGCCGAAGATGAGGAGGAGGAGAAGAAGGATGATGGAAGGAGGTAAACAAAAATGAAATAAAACCAAAGGGCTGATAAGGGAGAGGAGGAAGTGGAGGAGTGGGGTAACTGCTGGTAGGGGTATGAATAGGAAAAGGAGGTGGGAGGTGGATGCCCGGCTAGGAGTGTTAAGGTGGGGAGGAGAAGGGGGTGTAAGAGAAATGATAAATACAGATTGATCAAATATACGCAAAATCGAACAGGCGAACGACTAGAACAGCCGTATCGATCAGCGAGCCGTTCATTCTTTCGTTCGTTCGTTCGTTTGTTCGTTCGTTCAGGGAAAAGATGGAGAAGGTGCACCATCAGCAAATGTGATTTCTTCGACCTCTCTTCTCCGCTATAAATAAATGGTCGGAGAAGAAGAAAAAAATGTTGGTGTGGCTTGGTGGTGGACAGGACCTCGTCTAAACCTTCTACTCTTAGAGGCAGACAACCACCCAATGGACAATAGAAGTCATGATAATCCTCAGCTTTTCTTTAATAGTTCGTTTGGCCACTCTGCGGAGCTAGGTAATCGGCAAGTCCTATAACGTTGTCGGTGCCCGTCTTCAAAGTCGAGGCTAGAATTTTGAATGCTGATTTTCAAGGTAGACAGGTAGACGGACAATGCCCACTCGAGAGAATAGGGAATCACATTCTTCTAACGGCCAAGTTAAGCAAAGCTTTGTAAATTAAAAAAATAATTTTGCTTAGACAAAATAGTCTCTTGAAGGTAAATATATCTATCATACTATCACCTAGATAGACTGATAAAGAGACATAAACAAATTGGGATCGATAAACAGGTTAAAATAGATCGATAAGGGCACCTCTGGTGGTGTAACGTTTAGCAAACTGGACTAGCAAACCTACATGAGTGAGTTCGAGTCTCATTGGGCGCCCCATTCATTCGGCCTTGTGCCTCATCAAAGCAAAGAGCTTTGTAAATTACTAAAATAGATCGATAAACTGATAGATATAAACAGGGCAGATAAGTAGATAAATAGATAGGTAGATAAATAGACAGATAGATAGCATTAGATCGATATATATATATATCTTTATATATATATATTTATATATATACATACACACACACACATATCTATCAATCTATATATATGTGTGTGTGCGTGTGTGTGTGTATATATATATAGAGAGAGATAGATAGATAGATAGATAGATAAGAGAGATAAATAGATAGGTATTGTTACAAGATAGATAGATAGATAGATAGATAGATAGCAATTACTGCAGAAAGGAAAGAGGGAATAGTTAAGTTAGCTGACCATTTTTACAGTACTGGTTGCTATTATCAATATAGACTCCAAACATAATGGCCTAATGCAAAACTAAAGTTGGTTGGATAAATGCATGCATTCCTGCCTTTCTGGTAAAAAATCTAAGACGAAGAGTTCTTTACTAAGTTTTTTTTTTGGGGGGGGATGAAACTACAATAGTAGAATTCATGATTTGAAGTTTTATGTCATTTTTAATATTATGACTGCAGAGTATAGTTTTCAGCCTTACACGCCAAGTTATAGTAAAGTTTTCTAATATTTTAATGAATGGCGCAATTCCCTGTTCAGAGAGTTTGAAGCTATTTCGAAATTCTCAGGAGAGGGAGGAGGCATGCTTAGCGTAATGGTTATCGTTATAGGAAATGGATTCGGTGGACCGAGTTCAAATCTTAGACAAGGCTGTTTTCGGTTTGGGTTGGTTTGGTTTTGGTGGGTTTTAATGGCATATCAACCTTTGTAGGTTATTTAACGCCAAATTCATTTTTATGTAAACAATCTGTTCTTTGTAAAACAATTCAGTTTAGCATAAGTACAGTTTAATTGTCAAAAACATTTATTTCAAACTATTCAAGAAGTTATATGTAACAATTCAGTTAAGTGTAAATACAGTTTTGAAGTCGAAAAAACAGTTCTATTTCAAATAATTCAGTTAAGCATAACCACGCAGTTTAAATGTTAGTACGGTTTAATTGTCAAAAACATTTCTATTTCAAGCTATTCAGGTTACTCAAACAATTCAGTTTAGCATAAGAATGCTGTTAGTTCTATTCAAACCATAGATAGGGCCTTATCAGGTGCTACCACTCCGGGCCAGAGTGGACCTGGGAGCGATGGTAATGAAGGGGTACTCTGAATTCCCCAAAGCTCCAGCATTGGTGGAACCTCACCATCAGATTGTTTAGTGTCATAACAAGACACCCGTTTGGGGGGGGGTCTTAACCCTCTGCAGAGAAGCAGTCGGTATATTCTACAGCCCCAGCCAACTGGGCAAAAGGCTGTTTTCGTTTCACTTCACGCTAATACCTTTGTGAACGGCATGAATCTATGTTATATCTCCAGCTATGGTTAAATAGTACTGTAGACTGGGTTCTTTAGCCTTAATTAAGCAACCGTTCTTGGAGAAAGGGAATTTCTGAATTCAAATTCCGCTTAAAAACTGACATTGTGTCATATCCTTCCCATAACAGATGGATTGGGTAAATACATACTTCTAAACTCCTATAATTTATCTTGAAGGCAGGAGAATGTATCGATCAAAATACCTTTTTACAGAGAAAGAACAAAAAAGACGAATAAAAAATGTGTTACCTTGATTCCGAAAATCGCTGTATAAGAATTTTTTAAAAAATGGAACTGTAAGTTAATTATTTAAAAAAAAACAGTTATCGCTAACGAGTTAATTTGATTCTCACTGAAAGCTTTCTGATTGGTTCGGTTTCTTTGTTGAGTAGCGTATTAACCTACGAGGGTTATTCAGTGCTAAAGCTATTCTTGTAAAAGAACAGTAGCTGTACTATTCAACCCATAGCTTGGGAGGTGGGAATTAGGGGGTTCGTAGCCAACTACAATTTGTATCATCATCACTTGGGGTTTCAAAGCTTTTTCAGCTCTCTAGACAGGTCCTAGTATTTGTTTAACTTTTCTGCTTTCTTTTACTTTCAGTCATCTGAACGGCAAAATTCACAAGCAGATAAGTTTCTTCTTCTGGTTGATTAATAGTAGGCCTGGTCTTCTGGCCGGAATTGGTAATCTAATTGTATTGTAAAGTCTCGACTGGGGATCGAACTCACAACTATGATGACACAGTTCACTACGTTAACCATTATGCCACCGAGACTCTCCACACGCAGTAATAGTGGTCTTATGTAAAAATAAGATATTGCCTGTAATGGAGCCTCACCTTGGACAAATGTTTAGCAAGTGAGTCATTAAGACTGTTACAATTAATTTACATCAGATCCTTTCTAGCCTTCTAATACATCTTGTGGATTTGTTTCAGACTAAGCTAAGTTTTGTATGTATCTATATATGGTACAGAATATTTGGAGGGGTGGAGGAGAGGAGTCCGGACTAAAACATCGTAGTTAGCAAATTCGCGCGACAGTCGGGATATTATGTTCACTTTCGGATTTATATCCTTGAGAAAGGCATAAAACTCTTTATCCCTGCCCAGACATAAGCCCCATTGTTCCTCCCAGCTGTTGGATAAATAGTATCATTGCCGTTCTTTTACATGGATGGCAATGATTTGAATAACTCACGAAGGTTGATATGCCATTAAACAAAGAAACCAAACAGGAGTACAATACGTGGGGTAGTAGTTAATAATCAAGTCTCGTAAAATCGTTACGACGGTTGTGTTTGATCGTTGCAGAGTGACCTTTGGTAAAATTAAAAGTATGTGTTTTTTTTAACTCATCCGCCACGAGCAGGATGCCTCAAAATGTCAATTCTTTCAGTGGAGTACAGCTAGGTCGAATTCAAAGATTTTCTTCTAGATTAGTTACTTTACCAAGGCTAAAGATTTCCGTCTGACCTACTATTTACCCACAGCTTTAGAGGAACGGTTTAGCGGATTCGTGTCAATCGCAAGAGCATTTGCACGAAGTTAAACGGAATCAGTCTCATCCAGGATTTGAACTCGGGTCACCGATTCCATTGCCTTCGACGATAACCGTTATGCTAAGCGCGTCTACTCAGACGAAAAAGTTGCTGGATATCTCAACCATAGCGCAATAGTCTCGCTTTAAAAAGTTCATTTCTCACTGAATGCTCTAAACTTGTGCTCTTGAACCAGACTAAGCCAAGTTTAGTAATTACGTCAGAAATTTGCTTTATTTATTTTTATTTATTTTATTTCATTTCATTTTTATGGCGTTTGTCGGTGTCTTGAACTGAGCCAATTTCTCACACGTCTGCGAACATCGGCGTCCATACTCAGACGCACACACTCACACACACTTGCACACGCGTACACACAGCCACACACACACACACAGCCACACACACACACACACACACACATATACTCAAGGGCGCTAGTTGGTCAGGAAATATTAAATAAAGGAAAGGGGGAAAGTGGGAGGTAAATGAGAAAGGAAGAGACACCATAGCGCGAACGTTCTGATTATAGAGTATAATGAACGTCTGCAACACCCATTTTTCTTTTTTCTCCGCGTCTATAAAAATCCCTTATTTATTTATTTATCTTTCTTTTTTTTATTCTTTTCTTTTTTCTCTCCTCACTCTACTTTCGTTTCAATTTCCTTCCCTCTTTCTCTTTATTTATTCTCTCTTTCTGCGTATGTTGGTGTATCTCTCTATGACAGACGCTACTGTGTGCTTTCGTACGTGCAATGTAAAAATGAAAATACATCTCTCGAATTAGTCTGGCAACATGACATAGATATGAAGCATATGAATAAGAATCGAACTCGCTTCAGTAATAACAATCTGTGAGATGAGCTTCTAATCTGGTTTAGTTTGGTTTTATGGCATATCAACCATTTTTGGTTATTTAGTGCCAAATCCTATTTTAACATATACATTAAATATATGATTTGTAGACACATTTACATGATACACACAGTCGAATAATCAAACAGTTCTATTACTAACAATTCAGTTTAGTAGAAGTCAACAAAGTTGAATGGTTCCAAGTATTGCTATGTATCGCTAACAATTCAATTTAACATCAGGCAATCGTTTATACAAAGTGAAATGATCAAACAGTTTTTTAAGGAATTCAATTTAACTTGTCATTTATCTGCACTCAGTTTAAATGTCAAACAGTTTTATTTGACCAATAGATAGGTTGGTTGGTTGGTTGGTTGGTTGTATCAACCTTTATAGGTTATTTAACGCCAAATCCATTTTTATGCAAATAGTTCTATTACAAAAAATTCAGTTTAGCTTGAGTACACAGTTTAATTGTCAAAAACATTTCTATTTCAAGCTATTCAGTTTATTCAAACTGTTCTAATTCTGCTAATTAAGATTAGTATAAGTATAGATTTTGTTTACATTGTAAAAAGTCAAAACAGTTCTATATTAAACAATTCTGTTTAGTGTAAGTAGTTTAAATGTCAAAAACAGTGCCATTTCAAACAATTCGGTTTAGCATAAGCACGAAGTTTAAATGTAAGTACAGTTTAATAGTGAAAAACATTTATTTCAAGCTATTCAGTTTAGTCGAACAGTTATAATTCAAACAACTCCGTTTAATACAAACATGCAGTTTAGTTCTATTTAACCCATAGATAGGACTCTATCAGATGCTAACACCCCGGGTCAGAGTGGAGCTGGGAACGATGGCAATGAAGGGGTGCTCCGCATTCCCCAAAGCTCTGGTACCACTGGAACCTCACATCAGATTGTTTAATGCCATATCCAGGACACTCGTTGAGTTGGGGGTGTTAACCCTCTGCAGAGGTGCAGTTAGTGTATTCTACAGCCCCAGCCGACTGGGCAATCATGAATATAGGGAGTGGGTGAATAATAACTATAGAACTTAATACAGTTGAAAACTGTAAGACTAGCTTATTAAACAGATGTTTACAAATATTAGGAGATTCATTTACATTATTTACATGTTGTCCTCGTCTTGATTGTTACAATGTTTCGGACGCTCTCGCAAACTGTAGGAGAAAGACGAGCTAGACGTCCTAGGCAGTGTAAGGGAAGTAAGGACGAACTCATAAGCGAACTTTTTCTGTGGACTCCTACGCATGGACACACCCATTGCTGGCCAATCAGCAAAAAACATGCGTTCATCAGTTCTGCGGGGACACTGGTGCCCTCTAGAGGATTTGCTAAATGTGATGACTAATATGTCATCCCATTTGACAAATCCTCTCGATGGAAGGTAAAAGAGAGTCAAAGGAATCCGTGCTGTCGGCATGCTTTGATCATAAATGATACTCTCCTTCATATTCTGATGCATTTTTAAACCGATTCATAGACTGATTTCAACGGCATATCAATCGTCTAGGGTTATTTTATGCCAAAGGAATGGTGTTCATTGTACGTCCATATTTACATTTTTTCTGTTGTTATTTCTTAAGACATCTTTTTTATTTTTGCATACAGTTATGTAATATCAAGTGTTTCTGTCTTATACAAATAATCTACACACAATTGTATGATTTCAAATATTCGTACCTAATACTAATAATTATATGGTTTCTAGTAATTATTTCTAAGTCATTTATTTGAACACAGTTATATGGTTTCAAGTTACTAATAACAATCCTTAGTAAACAATTATAGCTTCAAATAACTATTGTTAAAACAAATAATTTACTGTTATATCATTGGGTGTCTCCATATATGTGGGACCCATGTGACTACTAATAACTCTACTAATAATAATGTTGTGTTCTTTTTCGTTTCAGATTTGGAAATAGTATACTATAACAACTAATACTGGCTCATTGGCACTTGATACCGTCTTGCTTAACACTCAGCAATATAAGGTACGTATCAAGGGTAAAGTGGAGCTATTCAAGGAAAGGAGTAGCTCCCTCCCCTACACCTCGGTGTAGTAGCTACTGAAAAGGGAGCCTTCAGGTCACCCTCGACTACAGTCGCCAACTTTACTTTTTACTTACTTATAACAACTAATAATCCTCGATCACAATAACTTGGATTAGAGAGGAAAAAATATTTTGCATCACTATTTATTTGGAGACAAAATGTTTCAAAACTGTCTCAAAACAAAGCAACCCATTAATATGATAATGATTTATTACTGAGAGAAGAAACTCAAAAAAAGATTGCATGTCCTGGAAATTGATATAATAACTATTAAAAAAACGTTAATTTGATGTCTCCAGCTCAAAGGATACATTTTTTACAGGACGTGTTCCAAATTAGCGCCATTGCGTTTTTCTCAGTGATAAATGATAATCATATTAATGATTCTATTCTATTCTATGACACTCTGTATATCAAGCATTCCCAGCTAATGCAAATAATCTACACACAAATGTATGGTTTCAATTATTTCTACGTAATACTATTAATTATATGGTTTCAAGTCATTATTTCTATCTAATTATAGTCGTTTATTTGCACACAGTTATAAGATTTTAATTAACAAATAATAATCTCTACTGAACAATTATAGCTTCAGATAACTACTCTTATTGTGAATAATTTACAGCTTTAGAGTATCAAGCATTTCTATCGAATGCAAATAATTTTAAAACAGATCTAACTGACTCATAGATCGATCTCTAACAGGTACTACCATTCCGGGTCAGAGAGAATCTAATGGCAATGAAAGAGTACTCAAATACACCCCATTTTGGTGGATCGGGCTATTATCCCTCTGTAATGGATACTGTCAGTGTATTCTAAGCCCTACAGTTTCAAGCTGATTCTGAAACTTTCTGAATCCATTCCATCACAGTCTAGTCGGCTGGGGCTATAGAATACACCGACTGTATCTCCGCAGATGGGTAAGACACTCCACCCAATGAATGTCCTGACTTGACATTAAATCATCTGATAGCGAGGCTCCAGCTTTAGAGATTTAGGGAATGAGGAGTGCCCCATGGTTGGCATTGCTCCCAGGTCTACTCTGACCCAGAGTAGTAACACCTGAAAAAGTCTTATCTATGGGTCAAAGAGTATGAGTATGAGCACAAACAAATGACGGATGTTAAATTGTGACTGTTATATAACAATACTTGAAACCATTTAACTGTGTGCAAAAAAGATCGTTTAAGAATGTTATCTACAAAATGTGTTTACAAACCATATATACATTTAATATATATGTATAAACAGGATTTGGCATTAAATAACCTTCAATGTCATAAAACCCAATCAATCCAAATCATATATATTAAATATTTATGTATAAAGAGAATTTAACATTGAATAACCTACAATGGTTGATATGCCATAAAACCTAACTAAATCATTTCATATATATTTGATATGCACGTATAGAGAGGATTTGGCATTAAATAACCTACAATGGTTGATATGCCATAAAACCAAGTTCAAACCAAACTCAAACCAAACCAAACCATTCCATTGATACAAGGTTTATTAGATAAGTTTCCAGACTTTTTTCGTATGGGCACTTTTATTGAGAGTACACACATAAAACTCTAGTCCCCTTTGAAGTAATCTCCTCCGGCTGCAATGCACTTGATGTACCGTTCCAACAACCTCTGGAAGACCCCATGGAAGTCCTCTTGTGAGAGCGTGTCAATGACCTTCGTCACAGCCTCTTTTATCTCCCCAATTGTCTCATAACGACAGCCTGTGAGCTTAGGGAATAAGCAAAAGTCTCAGGGAGCAAGGTCTGGACTATAGGGAGGGTGACGACCTGTCTTGATGCCTATCTTGGTCAAATAGTCTGTGAAAAGGATGGAGTTGTGGACTGGTGCATTGTCCTGGTGAAAATGCCAATGACCCGATTTGAAGAGTGCTGGCCTCTTCCGACAGAATCTCTTCCTGAACTCCCTTAAAGCCGCAATATAGTATTCCTTCTTGACTGTCTGCCCAGGGGAAACCCAGTGCATGTAGATCATGCCAGAGCTGTCCAAAAAAGGGATCATCAAAAGTTTTTGGGTGGATTTGCTCTGTCTGGTCTTCTTGGATCTGGGAGAGCTAGCATGCTTTCCCTGGGAACACTGTCTCTTGGTCTCTGGGTCATAGCAGTAGATCCAGCTTTCATTGCATGGCATTTTTCCAAGTTTAAAACAGAATTAGACGTCATAGGGGTGAAATAACCAAGAAGGTGAATATGATGTGAAGTATTTCAAAACATGAGCTAGAGAATGAGATCATTCTATCCTCATAGATTAAATGAAGAGTTTGGCAAGTATTGATTAAAAAATTGCATATGTAATACAAAATATTATCAGGACAATGAGCAAGTGGTTGAAGGCGTTAGCTAAAGGATTATTCATTGTTTGAACCTATTTGCAAGTCTGGAATTCAATCAATGGACACATTAGAAAGAAAAACACAATTTCAAGTGTGAAAAGCTTGGGTGAATTATTTGATACGATATGTTCTAAGTCATGAACAGCTGAATGAGAACAGGTATGGTCTCCGTAGATTAAATAAATGGTTTGGAGATTTATGATAACGACAAAAGATACCTGAAGAAGGTCGGAGGGTACTGCCGCCGAAACGATATGAGTATAACCGTAGTCGTTGTCCAGGGTGACCCGAAAGCTCTCTTTTCAATAGCTACTACACCGAGGTGTCGGGGAGGGTGCGACTCCTTTCGCTGAATTGCTTCGCTTTACCCTTGATACGTACCTTATATTGCTGAGTGTTACCCAAGGAGGTATCAGGTACCATTTTTAAAGTCTTTGGTATGACTCGACCTGGGATTTAACCTAGGTCTCCCGGATCATTGGCGAACACTCTACTCACTAGACTAATGAGCCAATGAAGGTAAAAACCGACAATAGTCAGAATTCTGTAAATAACAACTTCTCGGAAACATAGACAGATACTATCGAAATATTTAATTTCAGTTGATATTTTCACAGCTTATCTTGTAAGCTTAAAGATCTCGGGCACTGAGAATTAAATTTACTACTACAATAACAACTGCCTGTAAGACTAGTTTGCTAAAAGGCGTGCAAGATAGTTTAGTCAGGCACAGTAACATAAAAAAGGAGCCCTCAGTAACGATCAAACTCACACTCGGTTAACACTAGACCACTAATGAAAGATAAATCTAATTTTCAACACTCTTTTGTTCTTTCTTATATATATATATATATATAAATATATATATAAGAAATGTTTTACGATGAAAAGTTTGGTCGGTGCTATTATAGCAGAGCACATATAAACCTATACAAGTAAAGTTGGCGACCGTAGTCAAGGGCGATCAGAAGCCTCCCTTTCCAATAGCTACTACACTAAGACATAGAGGAGGGCACAACTCCTTTCTCTGGATTGCTCCACTTCACCCTTGATACATACCTTATTATAATACTATGTTTTTAAATCTTTATTTTGACTCGACCTAGGATTGAACCCAAGACTCCTGGACCATTGGTGAACACTGAACATAGTGAGTCCGTTACTTATGTTTCATGTGTTTTTCACAATCTTTAGACGGTCATGCTGTAAAAGTAGCCAGTCTAGCATCTATATACCATGACTAAAACTGACGCTATGTAGAGGCTAAACTGGTCGCTTTTACCAACCGACCGTCTAAATATTATAGTAAATACATGAAACTTAACTAACAGAAACATATATATATATGTGTGTGTGTGTGTGTGTGTGGACATGTTTGGCGTAATGGTTATCGTCGTAGGAAACGAAACAGACGGGGCGGGCTAAGTTAAAATTCTGGACGAGACTGTCTCAATTTTGCACTAATGCTCTTAGTAAAGGAGCATGAATTCTCCATCCAGGGCACCTCGGGTGGTGTAATGGTTAGCATGTTAGACTAGCAAACCTACACGAGTGAGTTCGATTCTCATTGGGTGCCCCATTCATGCGGCCTTGTGCTACATCTAAGCAAAAAAGCTTAGTAAATTAAATGAATTCTCCATCCAGCTATCAGCAAATAGTCGAGTAGACATGACTCTTTAGCCTTGACCGGACAGCAGTCTAGGAGAAGGACAAACTAAATCCAAAACTTAAGCTGTGCTTCTCGGAACGTCAGTGGTTTACTATTCTTGTCATCGACTTGTTATCAAAAATATGGCTAGGGCGAGAGAGAGAGAGAGAGAGAGAGAGAGAGAGAGAGAGAGAGACAAAGAAAAAAGAGAAGAGAGTTTGGAAAATCAGATTGACATGTTTTTTAGTTGTCTTGTGTAGATAGACAGAACATATAATGCAACGGAAAGAGGAGAGATTATTTTCTTTACGTTGCTGAATTAGATTTATTCATTTTTTTTTTTTTAATCCATGTCTGTTAGTATTTAACATTCCTCTAGAACTAATTTCACGTGAAAAGACTTTATATTGTAAAAACGGTCAATGTTTGGTTTATTCGTTGTTGTTATTTTTAATGCCAAAGCCATCCTTAAAGAAGGACAGAATAGGTACTATTCAACCCCCAACTAGAAGAAAAAGGGGTTTATACTTTCTGCAAGGGTATTTGTCCGAAAGTGAACGTAATAGCGCGATGAGAGTTCGAACTCACTTACTACGATGACGCAATCTAGCACATTAGCCACTACACCGCAGTGACTCCCACGCCTACAAACTATCAACTTATGAGAGATAAGGTCTCATATTAATGTGATTTCTATGCATCATCGTTGTGAGAATTTTTTTCTTTTCTTTTTTTTTTTTTTTTTTCACGTCCTGTCCAGAGTCAAGAAAATAGTTCAAGAAGATGAACTGATACCACACTTTAATCTCTGTTCGAAGTCCAGGGAAAGTGTATTAAAGTGGAAAGAGGTTGCATCTTCGGTAAATCAGTATAGGAAATACCTGAGCTTAAATAGCAATAATCATACAATCTTACAAGATGTGAGGATATGTATGTCATATTCGTATTTGCTTTATGAACCATTAACATTCGTGTGTAAGTCGACCCTTTATTTATGGTCTTAAAAGCATTTATTTGTGGAATTCATTTTTGAAGCCAACAACTGGGCTTAGTATACACATTAATATTGAATTTTAACCTCACAAAGTCCTTCTTTTTATCTGTTTATTTAATTTTTTTTTTCTTTTCTTTTCTTTTCTTTCTTTCTGCTTAGAGTGATACCCGCGACGACATCTTATTAATCGAGTTCGAATTCCAGTCGAGCAATAACGTTCACTTTTGGACTAATGCCCTTGAGAAAGGCATCAATTTCTAAATCTTTCCAATCATAGATTAAACAGCAAAACTACTGTTTTACTACAAAAATGGTTTTGTTATATAACATATGCCATGGAATTTCGGTTCGTTCCTGGTGACCCCGTATGCTTGGCAAGCTGTCACATTTTGATTAGTAAACAGGACAGCACGATCAGGGCACTCGGGTCGAACAGGTGTGTAACCGGAAGGAAATCACGTGATGAGAACCACGCAATGAAATTTAGACAGAGTGCAGAGAATCGCAGTCGAGCGAAGGACACGCAACCGAACAGAGGTGTCTCTGACGAGCTTTCAAGGGGGTACAAGCGTTGGCACCCCCAGGCTCCAGGAAGAAGATATGGAAAAAAGAAAACCTCTCTCTGAGCATATGTCTCTCCACCCATCTCCACACACCACAGAAACATCAACCCTTTCAAGAATAAAGTGTGAGAGATACATATTTTTATAAAGAAGTGTGTTTCTTCGTTTATTGAAGTTCGTAAATAATCTTTGATTATGTTTCCGCTTATATTTATTTTTGTATTACGGCTATACAACAGTTTTAGCATTAAATAACCCACAAAGACTGATATGCTATTCAAAAAAAAATCATACCAATAATCATTTTTGCTTTATTTTTCATGATTAAAAATCAAGTCTTCAAAAGTCGACAAATACATGAATATATACGGTATATATGGATATAAAATATATGCCAGTGTTCTGCATAGGGGCTGAGATAAGTATGTATATTCCACTGTTGATAGCGATAAATGTTTGTTTTTATTAAGTTTGAACATAAACCTTCACCTAATATTAGGGAACCTGTGGACCCCTACACATGAACGAACAAAGGTTGGACGACCAGTTAGAATCTATATACAACAGCTCTGTGCCGATACAGGATGTAGCCTAGAAGACCTCCTGGGAGCGATGGACGATAGAGACGGGAGGCGAGAAAGGGTCAGGGAGATCCGTGCTTGCAGCACATGATGATTTCTTCACCTCCCATTCTTCTTCTTATTATTTTTTCTTCTTCTTCTTCTTGTTTTACTTTTTCAACTCCCATTCTTCTTCTTCTTCTTCTTCTTCTTCTTCTTCTTCTTCTTCTTCTTCTTCTTCTTCTTCTTCTTCTTCTATTACTCGTTTTACTTCTTCACCTCCCATTCTTCTTCTTCTTCTTCTTCTTCTTCTTCTTCTTCTTCTTCTTCTTCTTCTTCTTCTTCTTCTTCACTGAGTTCACATGCGAGGACCAAACTCTTCCGACCTTGTCTGTCGGCCCGTTTGCATTTAATCTGATCATGTCTGATCTCTGGTTTAGATGAACCAAAGACTCAACGACACGAGTTTTGGCGTAATAAACTCGTCTGATATAGATGACGATGACTGCGAACGGGGATCTTTTCATGGGATTCAGCCATTATCATTGAATGTAATGTTATGTAATTCGTGGAAGAAAACGTACGATACAGAAAACGAACAAACAAAATGATAATAATAATGATAATAATGATAATAAGAACCAATCATATCACAGCGAGAATAGATAACACGCAACAAAATAGCTAGAGTATGCGGTGACAGAGATGAAACCATCAATCACATTGTAAGCGAATGCAGCAAATTGGCACAGAAGGTGTACAAGGCTAGACACGACTGGGTGGGCAAGGTGATCCACTGGGAAATGAGCAAGAAATTAATATTTGACCATGCCAACAAATGGTATATGCACAACCCAGCATCTGTCCTAGAAAATTGACACACACAAACTTCTATGGGACTTTGATATACAAACGGATCATATCATCTCAGCCAAAAGACCAGACCTTATAATAATCAACAAAAAAAGGAAAATCTGCAAAATTGTCGACTTTGCTGTTCCGGCACCCACAGAATAAAACTGAAATAATGTGAAAAGAGGGATAAGTACCTAGACCTTGCTAGAGAATTGAAAAAACTATGGAACATGAAGGTGTCAATTATACCAATTGTGAGTGGTGCTTTTGGCACGGTAACTAAAGGATTATTAAAGGGCCTGGAAGATTTGGAATTTGGCAGTCGAGTGGAGACCATCCAAACAACAGCATTGTTGAAAACGGCCAGAATACTGAGAAGACTCCTGGAGACTTGAGGATACTTGCTGTCACTCAATCTCCGGTGAAAGACCATCAGCTTACGCTGATGTGAAAAACTCTAATGAGTAATAATAATGATATTAACAAGAAGAAGAGTTTTTGGAAAAAAAGAAGATAACCTGTGGACTAGTGGAATTTGCTGTTCCAGTAGGCCACAGAGTAGAAATCAAAGAGAACGAAACGATAGACAAGTACTTGGACCTTACCAGGGAACTAAAAAGCTGTGAAACACAATACTAACTGTAATTCTAACTGTAATGGGTGCAATTCCCAAAGGTTTGTTAAGGGGGCTGGAAGAGTTGGAAATCTGCGAACGAGCCGAGACAATCCAAAATACAGCATTGCTAACATCGACCAGAATATTGAGAAGAGTCCTAAAGATCTGAGGAGACTTGAAGTCATTCAGATTCCAGTGTAAGACCACGAGTAAACGCTGGTGTAAAAAATTCGCAAGAAATAATAATAATAATAATAATAATAATAGACCATACCAAGAAATCGTACATGCACAACCCAGCACCTATCCTAAAAAATAACACACATAAACTCCTATGGGACTTCGACATACAGACGGATCACCGAATCTCGGTCAGAAGACCAGACCTAATAATAATCAACAACAAAAAAGAGAAATTGCAAAATTGTCGAATTTGTTGTCCCGGCTGACCACAGAATAAAACTGAAAGAATGTGAAAAGAAGCATAAGTACCTCGACCTTGCTAGGGAATTGAAAAAAACTGTGGAACATGCAGGTGACAATTTTACCGATTGTAATTGGTGATTTTGGTTCAGTAACTAAAGGATTACTAAAGGGACATGGAAGTTGGCGGCCAAGTGGAGACCATCCAAACTATTACATTATTGAGAACGGCCAGAATACTGAGAAGAGTCCTGGAGACTTGAGGAGACTTGCTGTCACTCAAACTCCAGTGGAAGACCATCAGCATTAGCTGATGTGAAAAAAATATAATAATAATAATTATTATTATTGAAAGAAAGGGAAAAGAAAGATAAGCACCTTGCTGGGGAATTAAAGAAAATGTGGAACATGAAAGTGACGATTATACGAACTGTAATTGGTGCTCTTGGTACAGTCACCAAAAGATTGGCACAAGGACTGGAGGAATCGGAAATAACAGGACGAGAATAGACCATCCAAACTACTACATTGCTGTGATTGGCCAGGATACGGAGAAAAGTCCTGGAGACTTGAGGACACTTGCTGTCATTCAAACTCCAGTAAAAGACCATCAGATAACATTGATGTTAAAAACTCTCAAGGAATAAATATTAATAATGCGAAAAAACGGTCGTAGGAAAAATAAAGACATTTGGTAGACAGCAGAAGTACGAAGCGAAAGAGGACGAAATTAGTAGTTGAAGATATGAAAATCATTTGAAAACAAAGGATATTAAAAAAACAAAACAAAACAAAAAAAACACTGTGAATTACGGGTGGGAGAGAAGCATGAGTCTAGTAAGTGTTTTCTAAGCTTATCTTAGTAATGCACAAGAGTAGAAATATAGGGCACTCAATGTGTATCAATCTCACTAGAGGAGTAATTTACTAGGCTTTTTGCTTAGATGTGGAACAAAGCCGCATGAATGTGGAACCCGGTGTGAATCGAACTCACTCGTGAAGGTTTGCTAACTATTACACCATTCGAGGCTCCCTAGTCATTTTCTAAGCTTTTTGCTTAGATCTGACACAAAGTCGCATAAATGGGGCACCCAGTGTGAATCGAACTCACTCGTGAAGGTTTGCTAGCCTAGTTTGCTAACTATTATACCATTCGAGGAACCCTAGTCACTTTCTTAGCTTTTTTTCTTAGCTTTTTGCTTAGATGTGGCACAAAGCCGCATGAATGGGGCACTCAGTGTGAATCGAACTTTCTCGTGAAGGTTTGCTAGCCTAGCTTGTCAACCATTACCACACTGTCACTAAAGTAGGAATAATTTGGAAATCTTTGTTAATTATTATTTCGTATTGTGATATTTTGGTATCGGCATTTCATAATATAAGGTAAGCTTGACATAAACCCGTAGATGAGGATATTAGTTATTTATGACGATTGAATTCACTGCAGCTGTTATTTATTTAGCTCGAGATATAAGAGTTATCGTGGACTCGGCTACCCGGGTTGAAACCCTAAACGAGGCTCTTTGCATTTCACAATGAGTTTCAACCATTGTAAAAGGTATGAATCCAACTATTCTCTCTTCAATTTTCAGCAAACAGTTGGGTAAAGTGAGCCCTCTAACCTTGGTATCGTAATTCATCTAGGAGAAGGAAAACTATATATTCAAACCAGTAGTAAACCTGGAGAAGGATGGGCTGATACCAGGATATTCATGTCAAAGACATGCTCTAGGAATACCCTCCTCGACCAAATCAGGTAACGAGATCAGTGAGTGAGCGAACTCTACACAATATCAAAAGAAGTTTCGGAAGTTCTTCAACTCAAGGAAAACTAGTTGATATTGGTGTACTGAGAGGCAAGGGAAGTAATTTGAAGAAAACGTTTCATTATTGTTCATTTCTGTCTTTGTAGATACACGTTCATCACGAAACTAACTCATTCATCCCATCACTTCTCAAACAGAAACATCATGCATTGGAAGGCAGAATAAAGAATAAGTTCCCATACGCATTATACTGAAAATCATGTCCCCTCTTGCCTCATGCTATGTACCATTTTACTATAGGGATTAAGATATGTCTGGGGAGTACCCGTAACATAACAGTTATTATCATAGTTAATGGATCCGACCACCCAAGTTCAAACCCTTGACGAAGCTGGTTACATTCCTCGTAGCGCTAATCGACAACTCTTTAATATCGATGTGGTAACTGATCTAGAAAAAAAACCCTCTGAATTCAGATATGTCTGGGGAGTACCCGTAACATAACAGCTATTATCATAGTAGATAGATCAGACGACCCGAGTTCAAACCCTTGACGAAGCTGTTTACATTCCACATAGCGCTAATAGACAACTCTTATCGATGTGGTAACTAATCTAGAAAAAAAAATCTGAATTCAGACCTGTTGTATTCTGTTTAAAAATAGACTTTGTTTGCATTCTGCTCGTCACGGAGGGAATGGATAAATAAAAACATAGTTTGGCGCAAGGCCAGGAGGATGGGGCACCTAGTGAGGATGAACACACTAATGATGTCCTATTACTAACCATTACATCGCTTGCCCTGCCCAGAAGACCAAGAATACACCGACTGTATTCCCTAGAGAGGGATTAGTGTTCTTTGAAATAAAAAGTGTCTGTGGGATGATACTAAACTACATCCGGTTGCGAAGCTCCAGTTCTGAGGATTATGGAGTACTTCTTCATTGCTATTATTCCCAGATTCACTCTGACCCCGAGTGGTAGTATTTGTTAGGGTATCCATATTAGGTTCAAATAAATCTGCTTGAAAATTATTAATATTCAGGGTTTTGTTTCTAATTAAATGGCAAATCAACTTTCATGGGTTATTTAATGCCAAACCCAACACATCGTTGTAGAAGACCTGAAGGGTACAATTTAATCCATTGCTTGGAGGATAAAAGGGGTTCATATTTTTCCCTAACGGTATCAGCCCGAAAGTGAATGCTATAGTGCAACTGGAAATCGAACTCGTTTACTACGATTCCACGGTTCAACACTTTAAACTTTTCGCTCTGGGGTCTCCTCCTAATTGATAGTCAATAGGAATCACTGAAGCCATAGGACTGTGTGCAAATTGTTAATATTAGATTGGAATACTTGGAAACATATAACCGTGTGCAGATTAATTTTCATTAAGAATAGTTACTTGAAACTATAATTGTTTACAAAGGATTATTATCAGTTACTTGAAACCATGTAATTGCTTGCGAAAAAGAATTAAAGAATACAATAATGGTGGACATAACGTAAAACCAGCCAACCAACCAACCAATATACTAGCCGATCATCCAACGAGCAAGAATTGAACTCATTACTATATGGTCTGCTAATCTAACTCGCGAACGATTATATCACGTGAAACTGCTTCCTTCCTCCCCCCCAAGTTATGATAAGTTTACTTTAACTTGTTTTATTTTGTCTGGTTTATTCATTCATTTATTTTTGGAGAGTGTTTACAGAGGAGACTGACTTTAGCGTGGAGGGTGTCGTTGCTCCAGTGGTTATGCTATCGTTTGGCAAAGTTCTGTTTTCTTTATTTTTATTTTATTTTATATATTTTTTTTTTTTTGGTTCGTGCAACTAACATCAAAGACAGAAACGAGAAGGCAATTTACCAATATACATTGCTTCCTCGCAAATAAAACACTCTTTGCACTCGAATAGAAACAATAGTATAATGATATCAACAAATGCGTCATTCGGAAGACAAAAACACTTCAGGATGTAACATCTCTCTCTCTCTCTCTCTCTATATATATATATATACATATTATTCATACACACGCACACACACACACACACACACACATATATATATATATATCATTCACATATATATATATATTTATGAGAAAAATATATGGAAAAGTGGATAAACCGAAACATTGACAACGGATTCAAAAATGGTTCCAATCACCAATTGCTCCTGGTAGGTCCTCTAGACTGGATCCAGTGTCCACACAGAGCTGATGTATGTAAGTCCTTGCTGGTCGGCCAAGACTGGTGTGTCCGTGTGTAGGGGTTCATGAGAGAAGGTTGCTTATGAGTCGTCACTAACCATCCAAATAAGACAAATAAGACATGTTGGTCATTATTGGAGAATTAAGGGCAATCCCATAAGTGAACTTTTATATATATATATATATATATATAAATATCATTCATATATATATATATATATATATATATATATATATATGAGAAAAACATGGAAAAGTGGATAAACCGAAACACTGACAACGGATTCAAAAATGGTATTTCGTCTTTATTTCAGAAAGACTTCGTCAGAATCGATAGACACGGTGACCCAATTTCATGTAGACATTATTGTTTGTATTTTACTTAGCGCTTATACTTTGGCTGTTCGCCAATGGTCCGGGAGACTGGGGTACAATCCCAGGTCGAGTCATACCAAAGACTTTTAAAAAATGGTACTTGATACCTCCTTGCTTAACTCTCAGCATTATAAGGTACGTATCAAGGGTAAAGTGATGCAATCCAGGGAAAGGAGTAGTGCCCTTCCCTACACCTCGGGTGTAGTAGCTATTGAAAAGGGAGTTTTCGGGTCATCCTCCACCACGGTTGCCAAGTTTACTTTACTTTATCTTTTGGTATGAACCCAAATGTTCTCCCTCCAATAGTAGGACAGACTGGATTCTTTAAACTTGTTATGGAAGCCGGTCTATAGTAAGGAAATCTCTTAATTAAAACCGGCTAAACTTCGCTTAAAATTTTGTTTTACGTTTTTACGTACAAAGATGATATGTAAAGAAAAGTGAAAAGAGACTGATTCGCGGGTGTACAACAAAAGAATTAAGTTTATTAACAACAGGCATGGACATTCGTCTAATTCACAGGAACAGAATTTTTTTTTAACTTTGCGATCACCAGTTAGTTGAACGTCCACCATATGCCATGGTCGTATTAAAGTCTATTTTTCTGTCTCACATGTCTCCGTTCTTCCGGTCACCACATATCCTACAATGCATTGTCCTTGGAAATTAACTTTATATTTATCCCTCAGGAGGAATAACTTTGATATTTTTCGTTTGGTCTGATCCCTAACAAATGCATATTGTGTCTCATCCAGCAAGTTCGGAAAGGTTGGATATATATATATATATATATATATATATATATATATATATATCATTCATATACACACACTCATATACATACATATCATTCTTGCACGCACATATGTACACATACTTATCATTTATACATAAACGCACATATCATTCACATACACACACACACACACACAACCACACACACGTGTATATTTTACGATATTTGATGTTATCAAGACTTTTAATAACAACTCGTGAAAATCGCCATTACCATTCAATTGACACATTTTTCGGAAAAATACAAGGATGTTTACTCTAAGTTTTGGTGGCATATAAGATCCCTTCCGTTTTTCTCCTAAAAGATTATTTAGACTATCTCTCTCTGGCCTTATGTGAGATACTTAGGTGTTTGATCGTGGATCAATAGAGATGCCGTTGATTCCTATTACTTAAATCTAGCCAAAATATTAAATGTAAAGAGGAGGCCTAAAATGCTTAAATCTCAAAAGTACTTTTATAGTGAAGTTAGTGACGAGGGCTTGAGACTCCAACCCGTAAAACCTTCTTAAACTACAGCAGGAGTGGTCATCATTTACTTTGCTGAGTCTAGTTTCGTATGAGAACAAATCTATCAGACATCCTGTCAGGATTGAACTCACAATGGTGTGCTAATCACACCATGTCAAGTACCCACTGGCGTAATGCAGTTGATGTTATAATCTCCACAAGGAAACAGATAATAAAAGGGGGTGTCCACGAGGTGTAATGGTTAAAGCGCTGGACTACGGAATCGTAGTACGCGAGTTCGAACTCCAGTCGCGCTACTACGTTGACTTTCGGACAAATACCCTTGGGAAAGGTAAGAATCCCCTCATCCTCCCATCTATGAGTTAAATAGTACCGCTACTGTTATTCTAGAATGATGGTTTTGGTATTAAATAACCTAAGAAGGTTGATATGCCATTAAAGAAACAAAGCACGAAGGACAGATTATAAATCTATATAAAAATGAATATATATATATATATATATATATATATATATATATATATATATATATATACTACAGGAAAAACATCATAAAGCTGACGTTTATAAGGACGCTAAAAATAATATCTATAAAGATTAGGTAAATATTAAAAGTGTTTATAATAAAATAGGGCTCATGCTGAAGAAATGTCTACAACAATATACAAAGAAATTCTATGGAAATGTAACACTTTCATTTCCCATTCAGATAAGAAGACTGTTTGTGTTTCACCTTGTGCCAATGCCTTTTAAAAAAAGTATTGATCCATTTCTTTTCTCCCCAGCAACACCTGGTAAAAATTTTGGAATTAGCAACCTTGGAAGATGTTCACTGAGCGTGTTTTTTTATTTACCAGTAAATAAGCTAATAACGGATAAAACACAAAACATTTGATCTTTAATAGCTGAACATTCTGACTTCTTAAAATATTTTTAGACAAACCAGATTAAATTGTTTAAATCAATGTTGTAATTTCATTCTGTGTCAAGTTTGGGAAAATATGGATAATCAAAGATTTTGGAAAAAAAAAATGGAATAATTTTGTAATTTGCTTTCCTGAAACAAATACTAGCAGAAGCTAGGATATACTTATTAAAAGACGGTTCTTGCACACTTCAACAAACTGTTGGTCATTCATAATTGAAAGGAAACATGGCGCTAACAAAAGAACTGTCGACGGAAACAATGGAGAGAATCGTGAAATTAATTCAAGAAGACAATCCATAGTGGTGTGTGGTGAAAGATATTGGTTTTTCCCTATCAGCAGTGACTTCTGCTTAAAAAAAACACGCTGATAAAGAATATTTGTTTTAATTTCTGAAATGCATGCCTGTCATAAGTAAGTAATGTTGACGACCGAGCTCGAGGGCGATTCGAAGGCTTCCTTTTCAATAGCTACTAAACTAAGGTTGGCGATAGCGCTATTCCTTTCTCAGGATTGCTCCACTTTACCCTTGATACGTACCTTATAATACTGAGTGTTAGGCAAGGAGGTATCAAATACCATCTTTTGAGTCTTTGGTATGACTCGACCTGGAATTGAACCCAGGTCTTCCGGCCCATTGGCGAATTATTTTTTTGTCAGAGTATTCCATAGTTTTTATCTCAGTTTTACGAAAAAAGCTTAAACGCACAAAATAACAAAGAAGAAGGGGTATATAACTGGAGACTACAAAAGGACCTTTTGGATGGAAATTTTTTTGTATAAAGCCATAATTAAAAAATAATCATAGGGATTAGAAATTTATACTAGGGTGACAGAATGAAGATGGAAAAGAGGATCATATAATTATTCATATTTAAAAAAAAAGGAATTTAGTAATACCACTAAACTATCGAACTATAGTTTGTTAGAGATTAAGTAGATAGGATATAGCTTTGGCATATTAAATTGGCAAACGGTAAAAAAAAGTTCAACCATATAGAGAAAACCAATAAAAGTAATTGCTGCTTGTACTTTGATGAAAAATAATCCCGATTAGAGAACTCGGATGTTAGTCCCAGCAAGGGGTTGAACAGGTTAGTCTTGGCATTAAATATCCAGATACAGATACAGACATCTAAATAAATTTTTACTATGCTATTTGCACGCAGACCTCTCTGCATAAATCTCAAAATATAACATTCTCTTATAAGTCAAATCCTTTTTGTTTGGATATTTTGAAGATGAATAGAAAAAGCATGCCACTGAAGCATTATAATCCGTGAGTGAAAATTTATGCATGGTATAGTGAATGAAATAATTAATGTATTGGTTGTTTAAAAATTCATATCATTTCATTTTAAAATGGCTGCTATGTTCACCTAACCGCTTTTCCTGCGAGCCTTGAGGAATCCAAGTAAAGAATCACTGCGATACTGGAGACAGACTGATATCCAAGACAAGTTGCAGTGTGTTCGGCAAGAACTGGACTACCAACTTGAAGTGTGCTGTGTCACGGGCGGTGCATATATTCACAACGTGGAAAATCGTTCCAGAAATCCTCATATCTTTTTTAATTTCTCATTGAAATTTTAATGATTAAATCTTATTTCGCTCAACATTGATATGCACTACATGGACGCTAACAAAACGGCTGGAGAAGAAACTAGACGGCAATTACACAAGAATGTTGAAAGCAATCTTGAACAAGTCCTGGCGACAACACCCCACAAGACACCAACTATACGGCCACTTGCCTCCCATCACGAAAACTATACAAGTTAGACGAACCAGACACGCAGGACACTGCTGGAGAAGCAAGGACGAGCTCATAAGTGATGTACTTCTATGGATCCCCACATATGGCCAAGCAAAAGCAGGACGACCAGCTCGAACTTACATACAGCAGCTATGTGAGGACACAGGATGTAACCCTGAAGACCTGCCAGAGGCGATGAATAATAGGGAGAAGTGGCGAGAGAGGGTCAGGGATATCCGTGCTAGCGGCACGACATGATGATGATGATGATGATTTATTTAGATATTTACGTCCCAAATGATAGCAGCCATTTCATAATGAAATGATATGAATTTTTCTGAAACACTCAAAAATCAAATAGCAGTAGCAGATCAACATCCCTCTCAGCTTCAGTGAATTTTAAGAATCGATGCCTATATCGGCTGAACTAGATTTGCTGGTGAAAAGCCGAACGACAGCATAATGGTTGCTTTTGCTATCGAGGTGTTTATACAGAGGACCTGCAATCAAGCAAACAGTTAAATATACACATATACACGCAACCACCCACGGGAATCCAAACCTGGACAAACACTCCTTTTATACAAACACGGACAGAGTGGATTGAAATTTCAGAGTACCCTCCCGTTCTGTCCACAAAAAATGTACACAAGAATAATAAAACAAAACGAAAAAGTGGAAAACAAGCAATGATCACTGACGCGATCGGAAGTCGCACTTTTGTATAAGGGAAACATATTAACTGCTTGCACTTTGACCCAGATTTTACCAACTACAGAAAACCATTTCTTGACTTAAAATATCTGAAATCTATGACGACCAATTCGTTTTAATTTTCTGCCATAATTTTTCGCTTAAGTAGAAAGTACCTTGTTTGACACACACACACACACACTCACACAGAGACAGACAGCCACACACACACGCACACACACAAACACATATATATAGGTTTGTCTATACATCAATATAGAAATCTGGAATTCTCTGCTTTCCAGGTTATATGGAAACTATCACTATGTTGTGGGACCGATTAAGGACGTTCAAAAATCGTATATCAGACGCACTTTAAATCATTTGGTTAGACTTTAAAAATATGTATGGCTCAGTGAGGCACCTGTTAATTCAGAAAGCAATGAAATTCTTTTGGATTCCAGAAGACATTAAAAATATCTTATCAGTGTATTTGAAATGAACATATATGAGGTTTTCTAATTATAAACATTTAACTAATTGGTAAAAATTGAATATTGGCATTATGATGGAATGTGTTCTCTCTCTCTCTCTCTCTCTCTCTCTCTATCACTTTTCGTTTTGGTAATGGAAATGACATTGAACAGTTCTGAAGATACCAACAATAAGAAAACGGTCCCATTTATAAAGGTTTTCATGGATGATATAATCCTAATCATAGAGTTGAGATCAAATGCAAAACAACTGCTGACCCACCCACGAGAGCTCTTCAAATGGGTAGCGATGAAAATAAAACCTTCAAAATGCAACTATCAAGAATCAATGGAAGCTGTAAATAAGCTCTCTGTCGATGGGAACGAAACCCCACAATTCGCAAAAAAGTATTGAGTCACTGCCGTTACTACTCTCTACTTCTTATTGATCGATATCGCGGGCAAGATCGAGTCAAACAACTAAGGAATGGATGACACTTCATTGATAACTGTGACTTCTTTGAAGACAAATTGGGGTGAATTTATTAGGTTTTAATTCTTAAATTCTCATGGCCAATACAGAATTAGTGTGTATCTGAAAAAAATGATCGGGGGTACTGCAGTCCTTAATGAATATGGCATTATACAGTTCGTCAATGAAGCTGAAGTTTCCGACGTCGTCACTTGTTGAGAAATATATAAATTTGGTAATTTGCCACTCTTTCTTAAATGATGCATGACTCCGACCCACAGGAGAAAATCTCCTAACCCTCCGTAACAATTAGTCGGAAAATGGAATGCGAAACTAGCAGTAGAGAATTCAGAGACAGTCCTCAGGATGAAAGATGTAATTGGCACTGTGAAAAATGGACGAACATGAATAGATCTTCATCCAGTGTTTGGGGTCCGAAGAATCTATATTGAATAAGCAGAAAATGGTTTCAGATGAAATTCATCATCTTAAAAAAGAACAAGCGTATAACAACAGCAGTAGGACAATGCAAACAAGGTCCATAGATAAAGTTTGAGAGTACAAAAGATAAAACTGTCACATGAAGAAACATCAAACGGATGCAGGCTAAAAACTTAGGTTTCCATAAGGCAGTCTACGACATTTCACCAACACCAGTCAACCTACATCTATGAGGCTTAGCTACACCCTATCAATACAGGGCATATGAGAAAACCACCAACTTCAAACATATTTGGCCCTATCAGCTGGGGCCGTAGAATGCACCGACTACATCTCTGCAGAGAGTTAAGACTCCCCCAAAGAGTGTCCTGGATATAACATTAAACAATCTAATGGTGAAGTTCTAGTAAAGATGGAGCTTTGGGAAATGCGGAGTATCCATTTATTGCCATCGCTCCCAAATCCACTATGGTTCAAATAAAATTGTTTGACATTTAAACTGAGTGCAAACAAACAACTTTTGCTAATTTGAATTGTTTGAAATAGAACTGTTTTTTTATCTAACGGTGTGTGAACAAATGACTGTTGGGTCGAAAAAAAGGCCCTCCCTCTCTTTTTCATTATTTCCTCTTTTGCTAAACGCTACGAAATAACCAACATTCTGACAAAATTTTCGGTGAAATAAAGACGAAATATTAATTGAATCCGTTGTCTGTGCTTCCTTTTATCCACTTTTCGACTTTTCCTCTTATTTTTTCACATTTTTTCATCATACAAGGTGTGAAAGCACGTGCGACACCCTGCCCTCATCAGCCGCAAACCTGGAGTGATAACACAGTTTCGGTAGCTCAAGGCGGTAATGCCACTCCTGGCGCTACCAAGCAGCTTTTGCCAACGGACAGGGTATTTAAAAGAATTATATATATATATATATACGCTAAAAGAAGAAATTACATTGTACGTTCATCTTCATTTTTAGTGCAGTTTGTGATTTTTAAAAACGCGTTTACTTTCAGCCGTTGATGTCATTACGCGCTTGCAGTAACCGTTTCTTGATGTTACGTAATTACACAGGAATGGCGATTCAGCGTGCATTTCATTCATGCTGAAGACTATATATATATATATATATATTAGGTTTTTGGTATTTGGTTAGAATTAAAGTTTTCTTTCTAAACCGCTGGCACTACTAGTAATCGAAAGCTGACCATATATATATCATCATCATCATCATATCGTGCTGGCAGCACGGATATCCCTGACCCTCTCTCGCCACTCCTCCCTATCGTTCATCGCCCTAGGTAGGTCTTCAGGACAACAACCTGTATCCTCACATAGCTGCTGAATGTACGTTCGTGCTGGTCGTCCTGCTTTTGCGCGGCCGTGTGTGGGGATCCATAAGAGTACATCTCTTATGAGTTCATCTCTGCTTCTCCAGCAATGTCCTGCATGTCTGGTTCGCCTAACTTGAATAGATTTCGTGATAGGGGGCAGGTGGCCGTACAGTTGGTGTCTTGTGGGGTGTTGCTGCCAGGACTTGTTGAGGATTGCACGCAGCATTCTTGTGTAATTGCCATCTAGTTTCTTCTCCAGCCGTTTTGTTAGCGTCCATGTAGTGCATCCATATAGCAGTATCGATGTGACCGCTGCCTGGAAGAAACTGCGTTTCATTTTATCGGTTAGGTCTGATTTCCATATAGTCGATAGCCTATTGATAGCTGTCCATGCTTTCGTTAACCTCGTTTCGATGTCCTTTTCGGTTGATTCAACGCTGCTTCCTAGGTACGTGAATTTGTCTACTAGTTTAAGAGGGGTTCCTTCTAGAGTGGAGATGTCCCCTGTTTGGTTATAGCACATATATTCCGTTTTGTGTGCATTAACATGGAGGCCTATGCTTGCTGCTGCTCGTTCCAGGCTATGCAGAAGTGTTTCGGCTTGGTCAGGTGTATTTGCCAGTATCGCTATGTCATCGGCGTAGTCGGCGTCGGTAATTGTTGTTGCGGGATATCTTCTGCTTCTTTTCTTAGTCAGTTCGAAGCCATTCTCTTTGATTTTGTCAATCGATGTTCTAAGTACGTAGTCTAGACAAATGATAAAGAGATACGGAGCCAGCGTGTCCCCTTGTAGTACTCCTGCTACAATGTCGAAGTATTCTGTGTCTCCATCTGGTGATCGTACTTTTACTTTAGTGTTTCTATAGAGAATCGTTATTGCCGCTACGGTTTCTTTAGGTATGCCGTACGCTAGTAGGATTTGTTCCATCTTTCCTCTGTGAATGGAGTCGAAAGCCTTGGTAAAGTCGACAAATATTAATGTCGCTTGTAGGTTCTTTGCCCGTACACCCTCAAGGATTCTGCGGATGGTTAGTATTTGTGAGGTCGTAGATCTATTTCTTCGGAAGCCATTTTGGTTTTTTCTAAGTATGTTGTCGATTTTGGGTTCTATGCGGTTTCGTAGTAGGGCATTGTAGATTTTGGCAGCTATGGATGTAAGTGTTATGCCTCGGTAGTTTTTGGCTAATCCGAGGTCTCCCTTTTTAGGGAAGGGGAGTATGCATCCCTTCGTCCATCTATCTATCGGATTTTGATTGTATACTGCGTTGCAGTGTCGGAGCAGTATGTCGTCGAATTGTCTGGTCTTCCATACTTCCGGGGGAATTTCGTCCAGTCCTGCAGCTTTCCTATTTTTAATTTTTCTGAGAACCGAGTCGAGTTCTCCTTGTGTGAACGGTCCAAGTTTAATGTCTAATTGTTTGCTAATTATTCTGGTGATTGGTTCATGCGTTATTTTTGGTGGGTTTCCAAGTAAGTTTTCGAAGTGCTGTTTCCACAGTTTTATTCTTTCTTGTTGGTTTGCTGCTTTAAGTTTTGCTTTGGTTGTGTTCTTTCTTCTGCTCACTTCGTTTATTGTTTGCCAGGCAATTCTAGATTGTCTATCTTCTACCGATTCTCTGATCTTATCTATCTGATTTTGAATGTATTCTGTCTGTTCCTTTATATATATGCCTGCTAATTGATATTGTGCCGTTTTTAGTTTTAAGGCATTTGTGTTTGTTGGGTTTTTTCGATAGTTTTTGGAGGCTGTTTTCACTAGTGCACGTTTTTCTCTCACCGCTAAGGTTTCCCATGGGACTCTATATTTAGTTTTAATTTTTGTTGGAATGTATTTTGCTGCTGCCTCAAGGTGTGCATTGACAAAATTTTCGTATTCGTCGTTTGGTGTACTTTTTTCCGTCTTTTCTTGTAGTGTTTCGATATATATATATTAGTAAAAAGACGATAAGCAAAGGAACGATACCTTAAAAACGTTTAATAGAAGTGCTTGAATGCCGGCAAGCAGAAAAGCATATATTTTTTTAATTATTAACCTCACAATCCCTAGCTCAGCTGCTACTAGTATATTTTTAAACCAAACACACAATCATCAGACAGAACTTCTCGTGAAGAAGTACAAATTTTGAAATATAGGCATCGAAAAAAATCATTAAATACATCTCTGTATCCATGTTTTGTTTTGTTTTTCTTTAATTGTCACTTATTAAAAAAAAAAACTCCTGTCTGATGATCAAGGAAGTGTTAGTTTAGTTAGTATTTTTGTTTAATGGCATATAAACCTCCGTGGGTTATTTAATGCCAAACTCATACTTGTAGAATTATATTTGTACTTTTTAAACCATAGCTCGGAGGATATGAGGGTTCATAACTTTCCCAAGGGCATTTGTCGAAAAATGAACGTAACAGCGGGACTGGAATTCGAACTCTCTTACAACGATTCCGCAGTCCAACACGTTAGTCCCTACACTACGAAGAACACTTTCCCGGATAATAAAACGTAAAGTATATATACATATATATATATATATATATATATATAATATAATAATATGATATTAATAATATAATATTAATAATATAATAATATATAATTAATATATAATATATAATATATATAATTAATATAATATATATAATTAATATAATATATAATATAATATATAATATAATATATAATATATAATATAATATATAATATAATATATAATTAATATAATATATATAATTAATATAATATATATAATTAATATATAATATAATATATAATATAATATATAATATATAATATAATATATAATATAATATATAATTAATATAATATATATAATTAATATAATATATATAATTAATATATAATATATAATAATTAATATATAATAATTAATAATATAATATTAATAATATAATAATATAATATTAATAATATAATAATATAATAATTAATAATGTATAATATATATATAATATATAATATATATAATTATAATATATAATATATATATATATAATATATAATATATATATATATATATAAGCTTTATCATTGATATTTAGCAATACTGCAATATTTGGTCATCCATTAACTCACCAAGTGAGCTAGAAAGAACCATAAACCACTTATATATATTTATATATATATATATATATATATATATATATATATATATATATATATATATATATATATGTGTGTGTGTGTGTGTGTCTGTGTGTATGTGTGTGTGTGTATGTGTGAGTGAATGTATATGTGTGTGCGTGGGTGTGTCTGTCTTCTGTGTCTTTATTTCTATCTTTTAGGCTTTCTTTGTATGTTAACTGTATTGTTGTGTGTGTAGGGGTACGTGTGTGTGTGTGTGTGTGTGGGTGGGTGTGTTTGCTAAAACTAATAATTAACTTTGACAGGGCCCCTGCTGCTTTGACAACATTTTTTATCAGCCTAAAACTTTGATGACGTTTTCGTGAGCTGTTAACTCTAGAGTATATATATATATATATATATATATATATATATATATATATATATATATATATATATATATACTGTAACCTGAAAAAACCTTACTGAATGAGAAATACCCAAAACGGAGGTTGGAAATTAAATGGAAATCTTTATGACATTAAGAAAATATAATACTCGCCAGCGACGTGAAGAAAGTAACCACTGCTCGTGGTGATTACTTAACATATTTTGTAATATACTAAGTTTTTTTACTTAGATGTGGCACAAGGCCATATGAATGGGGCACCCAGTGAGACTCGAATCCATTGAAGGTTTGGTAGTCAAGTTTGCTAACCATTACAACGCTAAAGGCGCTCAGTTAGCATATTTTACCCCTTCACAATAGTGTCCATTGTATTTATGAGGAATGGGACATACCCATTATTGTTCATAAGTAAGGTATATATATATATATATATATATATATATATATATATATATATGATATTTTTCGCTGCCTCCCACTAGACAGGACTCGACACAAGGTCAATGACCCGAAGGCCGATTATATATATATATATATATATATATATATATATATATATATATATATATATATATATACTTTTTGAACGAATCGATTTTGGTATTACAGGGGATTGTGAAAGTGCAAGTACAACCTCCACAGCCACAAGACCAAGCACTGAAAGATTTCTTCTTGTTTTCTTAAATGAAAATTCATCTTAAAGTAAAATTTGAGGACGTGGAAAGCATTAGAGGAAATACAATGTGTCAGCTTCACAAAATATCGAAAGAGAAATTTTAGAGAGGCTTCGACCAATGAAATCTCACAGGAACAAGTGTGTTGAATGTGAAGGGTGCTTTTTTGAAAAAAGAAGAAACCTTTTTATCAATTGTTCAATTCTATATCGGTAATAACACCTTATACTTTCTAAACAAACATCATATATATATATATATATATATATATTAGTGTAGGTTGTTTTTTCATTTTTCTTAAATATTAAAAAATCTCACTTACTGAAAGTTGTGTATGGATCTATTAAGTACTCATACAAAAAATTAGATCAAATAGTTCAACGGTTTTTTGAGCGTTTGATGTCAAAGATCGTTGACAAAAACATACTGAAAATTCCTAGTTTTTGCAAGATTTGGCTTGAATATTAGTGGGAAAACCAAATAATGTTAGTATTTAAATCAGGGAATGTCCTTTTATTTTATAAAAATGATATTAAAGAAATGATTAATCTTCAAATTGAAAATCTCCCCCCACCTCATTTTCATTATCTGCTTCTATAAACTGCTTTTTAACGTGATGAATTAAGCAGTAATATTTGAATACCTTAAAAATTGAATTTTTCTGTTGAAAATATAACAAACAAACAAAAAAAAAAAAAGAAAAACAAACACTATTTTAACAGAGCTTAATATATAGGGTCAAATTGCTCCATATAAAAGCCCTTAGACAAAAATGCCGTTCTCAATTTCTGACTCAAAACTTTGGCTGTTATGTGTTGATGCCTTGCTTCAAAACTATTTGCAGTTTGTGAAGCTTCCGTTGTTAACTTGACTGCCCGTTTCTTGGTCTGATAATGTGAGGGCAAATCTGGCAAGTCAAGCTTGGTTCCATTTAACAATGATTCTCAAAGTTCAGATTCAGAAAAATCTTCCATCATTAGTTGTTCAAAAATGCCACATTATGTTAAATATATTAATTGTGTCCAATGTGTGGCATCAAAATTAATAGTCGGTATTCTTTTTAACCTTTTCCTGGTTGACTCCCCACTCCTGAAAGAATATAAAAATTAATTGATTGAATTTTTAAAAAATTCCAATATTTACTGTTTTAATAATTATGGTGAAATTAGATAAAATCTTTAAAAAGGATTCTATGAATTGGAATAATTAAGTCAGTGATATATGAATAAATAATTACTTACCTAATTACCAAAATTCCTTTTAAAGCTTCTTCACTTACTTCAACTTCCTCAGATTTGACCGTGGAATATAGAAGGTTTTCTGGCAGTAAACAAAATGTATTACCTTGTATATTTCTTAATGCTATCTGTTGGATTTCATGAGGCTGCTCCTTAATTCTCTGGGTCATATTTAAAATGTGAAGTTGCTGATTGTGGAATTTATTATTTCTTTTCATTTCAAACCAACAAGTGGCCTACACATTTATGATAAAATTTATTAAACTGTGGAGTTTTGTTGTGAGCCTTTGTGGGTATGCACCACGAGTCCATAAACACATGAGCCTGATGGCCAAAGTTAACCATCTTGCCTGTTTTAAAGGACCAATTTTCCAGGTGGCATATCTAGAGTCAACCTTACATTTAGAAATACCCACTGCGTATTTATACAGGAGTCTTTGGTCACAAATGAGATCATGTATTTCATCAATTTTCGAAATTGTATCCCGAGAACTGCTAATAATGGAAAATGATATTTGGGGTAAATCATGTCTATCTTTTGAGCATAATTTCCCCAGGGGGCCACTGAATGCTGCAGGGCCTTTTGCGCAACCATACATATTTTTAAAATGGGCTTTGAAAGGTAGTTCATTATGGTGCAGAGAGGAACCAATTGTGTGAAGATTAAATTTTTTTTTCTAAAATTGCAACCATTCCACCTTCACAACCTGTGTTGGTATTAGTGTTGTCAACAAGGATAGCCTTAATAGTGTTGTCACTGTTGAATTCATGCAAAACATTCACCACTTGCTCTGCATGAACAGCACCTGTTGCACCAATGTTAGGAAGAACTCTATGTGTCAGATATTTACTTTCATATGGTGTCTCCTTTGTAAAAGTTAAATGGCGTTCTGGTCCCTTAGTTTTTTTCCATAGTTTTCTGTCCATTGTCCTCCACAAATTTCCTAATACAGCAATGTGTCCTTATCCATTCTCCCATCAACTGCAATGCATATAAGATTTTCCATACTTTGATCATGCTTTTGTTGGGCAGTTGTTTTTACTTTAGTCTTTGCTCTGTCAACTTTACATTTATCAATAATAATATCGTTTATATTAATACTGGCTATAAGAAGGCCCATAGCCTTCAAATCCAAGAGCAAGGCATTTGCAAGGCTGGCTCCAAGATTAGAAGATATGTCTCCCTGACAAACTTAGGAGCATATCTTGGGAATTTGATAAGGCTATAAGGCTCTTTTGGATGACTCTTTGGCTGCAAGTATTATTCTTCTGGTTCCTCTCTTGGGGATGAGTAGGAGGGGGAAGAAACATTACCCTGGAGATTTGATGATGAAGCTGTTGGTGTTGAATGTAAATTTTTCTTGACCCTTCACTTTCCTTTTTACTTTTTTATAGCACTTTTATCTACCGTATCTAGCTCGTAAACAGTTTTTTTAGTGAATAAACACTAACTTTAAAAATATTATCAAATCAGAATAATTATATAAGTTATATTTTTTAATAATTAAATCTATTTTAATGATAAATTCAAGAGACATACGTGATAATTAAAATCGTAAACAGTAAACAAAGATAAAACAATCGTCTAGGGGGAAGTAATTTCAATTGGTGAATACCATAAAAAACTTACAATAAATAAAACGGCATATGTAAATAGTTATTTGTATATTAAATTGAATATTATAATGTTTTTATTCCTTTTTAATTTTCATATTTTCATTTAATATCTAAAGAAAAGGAATATTAAACTTAAAAATATTTATTATTAAATGTATTGTCTTATTTTATTTTTGTTAAAACTCGGGTTTTATTGAAGCGACGCGAGTTGCCCGTGACACCTATACCGTGATACAAATTCCAATTTATTTGGTCTTTAAGATTGATTCCGTAAATAAATACAAATTTTTGAAGAAAGATATATCTTGTGGTAACTTTTGACATGATTTTGCAACTTTCTTTAAATACGATTTTTTACAGTTCCAAAATCGACCTACCCTAATATATATATATATATATTGTTGTTTGGTTTGGTTTTAAGGCATATCAAATATTGCAGATAATTAATGCCAAATCCATTTTTATACATATAAACATTTCTATTTCAAATAATTCAGTTTGGTATATCTACACAGTTTAGTTCTATTTGACCCATAGTAGGACCCTATCAGGTGCTATCATTCCGAGCCAGAATTGACCTGGGAGAGATAGCATTGAAGGGGTACTCTGCATTCACAAAAGCTCCAACATTAGGGGAACCTCACCATCAGATTGTTTAGTGTCATATCCAGGACACTCGTTGGTGGTGGGTCTTATTCCTTTGCAAGGTGCAGTCAGTGTATTCTACAGCCCCAGTCGACTGGGCAAATATATTTGATGCAACTCGTATATAGTGAAAAGATGAGAATAAGCAATAGTTTAGAAACGTTTGAAAAATTAAAAAATTCTCAAATGCTGGCAATCAGAGCAATACAAACATTTAAAGAAATTACACTTTTATTATAGTTTCATTACTTTAAATTTCATAGAGCAACTATGAAATTGAAGATTTATTTATCAGATATATGAAACTCAGAGTATTGAAACAATAGTGACAAGGCGAAATTCAAATTTTTTTAGGTAACATATATATGCGTGCGTTCGTGCGTATGTGTATGTGTATGTGTGTGTTTACATGCTTATATATATATATATATATATATATATATATATATATATATAAGTGGAAAGGTGAATAAATCAGACTGTTATAAAGGGTTTAGTAGATATGTTTTATTCTTGATTGAAGAATTTCTCCTTTAATACAGAAAGAAATATCCCTATTAAACCTTTGTAAGTATCTGATTCATCCACCTTTCCACTTAATTCACCACAATCTATCATTTCACTATATATATATATATATATATATATATATATATCCAAAGAAGTTCAGAATGATTCAAATTGAGAATATATAAGAGAATTCTTATAAATCTCCAGGAGTGCTCAATGTACGTGGCGCATTCAATAAGGTTACAGACTTTTTTGTACAGGCATTTACAATTGTCGTAGACACTTGAAAATTCACTATGTTATTGCTATACATCTTATGAGATGACTGACTAATTTTTTATAGTTTCAGGTTCAAATGAACAGCTACAGCAGCAATTGGAATACACCCTACTAAAGCCTGATTATCACGGCTGGTGAATTTCAAAAATGCAATATGGACGTCAGGACACTATAGAAGAACGATATGCAATAAAATTCTGTTTTAAAGTTGGAAAAAATGCCTCAGAAACGTATGGAATGCTCCAGACTGCTTTTCGACCATCTTGCATGAATCGAGCCTCAGTTTTTGTGTGGCATAAGAGATTCGAGGAAGGCAGGGAGTCTGTGAGGGATGATGAGAGGTGTGGGAGGAGTAAGGAAGTCAATACACCAGAGTTAGGGTTACTATGTTAAGGTTTTAAGGGAGCTCAGCAAGAGATTCTGTCGGAAGAGGCCAGCACTCTTCAAATCGGCTCAGTTACATTTCCACCAGGACAATGCACCAGTTCACAATTCCATCCTTGTCACAGACTATTTGACCAAGATGGGCATCAAGACAGTTCTTCACCCTCCCAATAGTCCAGACCTTGCTCCCTGTGACTTTTGTTTATCCCCTAAGCTCACAGGCTGTCGTTATGAGACAATTGAGGAGATGAAAGAGGCTGTGACGAAAGTGATTGACACGCTCATACAAGAGGACTTCCATGGGGTCTTCTAGAAGTTGTTGGGACGGTACAACACGTGCATTGCAGCCGGAAGAGATTACTTCGAAGGGGACTAGAGTTTTATGTGTGTACTATCAATAAAAGTGCTCATACGAAAAAAGTCTGGAAACTTATTTAATGATCCTCGTAAGATAATTGATATATAAATTTATAAATTTCTGACAGAGCAAATTCATATAACTGGAAGAAAAACTCAGAAACCATCATTTGGCTATTATAAATTTATTTCAGCTGGTCTCGCCAGATGAGAATACAACCTCTTCAGATAATGGAAAGAAGAAAACATTTTTCAATATTTTGTCAATGGATTCTTACTCGTTTATAAAAGAAGGAAAAAAAAAACGAAATAAATGTTATATAGTTAAGGATTTATTTTTTTATGTAAATCATTTTTCGTTAATTATATTTTATCATTCAGTTTGGTTTGGCTTTGAACTATTCGGGTTAAGAGTTCAGAGTGTATAGTCAATTGGCGCAGTTTACGCTCGTGCGCAAAGGATATGACAATCACCATTGTCATAATAAACCCCAGACAGGAAATGAGGATGGGGTGTGAATGACGTCATGCCCGGAAGAGATGGTCCTGAGAATTTGAGGATTTTGAAAAGAGTCAGCTGGGAAGTTGACATTGGACCATGGAGGCAGGTAAGTAAGTTTCTACCATTTAGGCAGAGAGTTGAGATTTGAAATTTTGGGCCGTTGAAGATATAGTTCAAGTTTTCGGATCTCTACCGGCAGAGATGAATTGAGATCTTTAACACCACGAAAGTTGGGGGTGAAGTTAGCATAGTATGATTATGAAAGACTTTTAAGAATTGTGTCTCTTTCCTCGTGTCTAAGAACCAAAGTCAGAGATTAATAAACCGTTCGTACCTGAAACAAAAGAGTCGCCTGCATTTGTATATGTGCCGTTGGATTGATATCATTATGATTATGGTTGTGGTATACAACATAAAGAAAGGAAGAAAGAGTGAGTGACAAAAGGTATGAGCTTGAATTGGTGTCAAAACCGGATGTATTGTTAAAGTTTGGTGTCATGCATTGTTATGTAGCTAAAAAAAAAAATTCAACAAGACTCACAAAACCTTCAACAACTAATATCTTGTCAATAAATTAAGCTATTTTATTTCAAGAGAAAATTTGTCTATTTATTTATTTACTTATTAAGGAAAACGTGGTGACAAATATTATTACTAATATCAAACTTATCTTTAGTTATATTTTTTAGGGTTTTATTTGATTTTTTTAAAGATTGAAATTTAGTTTTTATCTAATGTCTTAATATTTATGCATGTGTTTTATATATTATATTTATATTTTCCAAATATCTTTTATATTTTCTTATCCTGAATACTGGCATTCTGATTACCGTTAAGTTATTAATGTCCTTATGATAATCAATCATTTATAATATATCAGTTTCTTCCTTTCTTTATTCATTTTTTAAACGATTCCATTGAAAGAATATTTTTGAAATTTTTCCTTCTCTACGTTATGTGATGACTATCTGAAGAGGTTTGTTTCTTACATAGACTTACCAGCTAAAATAAATTTATAATAGCTAAATGACGGTCTGTTTAGTTGTTTTTTTTAAATTATATATATATATAAATATTTATATATTTAAATATATATATATATATATATATATATATTTAAATATATATATATATATATATATATATATATATATATATATATATAAGGTATTCTTCAATCCAGTAAATCCAGAGTTGGGAACAATTCCGTGAGGATAAATAAATTATCAAATTTCGAATATTTGAATATTCCTGGGAAAGAGCTCAATGTAAATAAGATTCACAGAGCAAATAATTTTATTTTCTTATTGGAACTGATGAAGTCCTGTGAAAAATTATTTTAGAGTCTTTGATTCATATCAATGCTCTTTACAGGATGGAAATAGATTTATTATCCTAATATGGCCGATTATTGCTTTTTTTTCTTGAAATTATATATATATATATATATATATATAATTGTCTTGATAATTTTTCTAATGATATTGTATTTCCATTGATAGCGTTTTGTTTTAAATTCGTTCGATGTCATTAGCATCTCAGTTTAATCCAACGATAAGTTTACGTAATTTTTGCAATGTTATGAAAAAAAAAACTTTTAGAAATATCTTTACACTTGTAAAAAAAACCCGGATAATGGCCTATGAAAGGTCCGAAAACGGGACAATTTCGGTAAATTCATCTACCAAATCCAACTTAAAACCAAAACACTTGTCAGGAAATTTGAAAGGATCTTGATAGAATTATATAGATAAAATGAATTTTTATTATCTAATCAAACACACTTTAATAAAGGACTGCTGCGCAACCACACACACACACACACACACACACACACAATAAGCTCCACTCCCGGGGGTTGGGCACTCTGGCGAAGAAATTAACGGCTTTCACTCGCGTAATGCAAAGCTCGTCTAATGAATTGGGCCATCTGGTATGGCAAAATGTAAACAAACGAAAGTTAATACATAAGGTGTTATAAATAGCGAGCTGATGTATGTCGCCAGTTGGTTGCGCGGTAAGATATTAAATCTAACGTACAGTTTGGCGGGTTTCTATCCCAGCTTGAAGTGTCTAGCATGTCTAGCCACACTGAAGAGTAGTGATACAACGAAGCAGTCTGTCTGTGAATGACTATATAGATATATGTGTGTGTGTGTGTGTGTGTGTGTGTGTGTGTGTGTGTGTGTGTGTGTGTGTGTGTTGCATAGTAGCTCGTACCACATGACTTCCGGTATTGCAGAAGTATAAAAGACGCCGTGTTTCTGAAGCAAGCAGAAGCAGAAAGAGAAGCAGAGAGACATCTCTGGAAGGACGTCGGTCAGTAGTAAGACCAACTTCGGACGTAACACCTACAGCGCGAGACTTATAATACTTGTCGGACTGTACCACTTGAGTTAATAAACAATTAACCTATTTCACTGTGTATTTTTCCTTACCACGATACAACAATATGAAAAGCATTAATAAAAGGGATTAATAGGAAAATTCCTTTGTAATTACTTTTTTTTGTAGTTCTAATTTATTCTCTGCCAATTTTGACCATAGGTCATCGTATGAAATTTAAAAAAAAAAGACTTTAAAAGTTTTTAAAAGAGTTTGACAAAACTTCACGAAAAATGAACCAGTAACGTAGTATACCCATTTGTTAAATGAGGATTATTTTTTCATACAATGCAAATGATTTGAGCTGAGGATTTTATGATCCCTGCGACTCGTGATCACCTGACGCCCTTCACACGACGAAGGCAATTTCTGAGGCCTGGCTGGGACCGTTTTCTAACTAACCGGGGCTGTTTTAGTTGAATATTTATTTAGATATTTGTTTATTTGCAGAAACCCATTTGTCTATTCTATTTCAAAGCGGTATACCGAGGAAGGTTTAATTTGATGTAAAGCCATTAGGGGTCAGTGTTAGGAGACTTTTTATCTGTTTATCTTTATATGTTTCTATTATCGCCATAATATTGACCGATTTGTTTTTTCATCCATTTTGTAATGGCGACTTTTGCTTCTCAGTTAAATACGTGATCGTTTGAACGAAAATGTTGTTCTATGGGGAGTAGTTTAGTACAATTCCTAGATTGAATTCTGTGTCTGTGGAAGTTTGATTTAAAATAAAATGGCAATTTTAACTTTCCAGTGGATTGGTCGATGCAGCTTGGGCAACCTAATAAATAAATTACATGTTTGCTTCTGAAATTTGATTTGTGGTAAATTTTAAATATTCTATGAGGTGTAAAGTTAGTAAATAAATTGGTAAATTTCAGGTGATTACAGCATAGGTTGTTCTTATATGGTTGACAAAATTTACTGGATTCTCTTGTGGGCTTCATAAGAATTACATTATCAGCATGCTGTTGCTTCCTATCTTTCCTTTGAAGTTATATGGTCGACGACAAACAAATATACAGTAGCGAGCAAAAAGAACAGAACAATGTTGAATAAAAGCGTAAATGTGAAATAACTTTTTTATTTCAAAGCTTCATAGAACATTTTATCAAGGAAGAATAAGGATAGAAAGGTAAATTATAAAATTCCAATTTATAAAGCTCTATAAACTTATTTTGATAAAATTATAAGAATAATTATATATCATTAAAAAATAGATGATCAAAACCCTCAGAACGATCAACAAAATCATACTATTATAAAGGATACGTCATATCTAAATGAAAATAGCGTTTATAATCCATTAGTACTTGATGTGTAGACCTTTACTTTCAATAACAGCTTGACATCTTTTGCTACACGAGCAAATTTATGTCTTGCCTTCATCAACGGACATTTTCTCCCATAATTCTTTCAAATTAGTTCATAGCTCTTCGACGTTTCTTGGATTCTTTTCCTTTGCTCATTCATTTAGTAACTTCCAATCATTGTCTTGGCTTTGAGCTGGCCACTACATAACAGTAACATTCTCCTCAGAAAGAAGTATCTTAGCAGACTTCGCTGTGTTACACGGAGCGTTATCTTACAAAAATGCTGCTGGTTCATTAACTGCAGTTCACAAATTAAGTACATGTTTCTTTAAACAGCTACGTTAATTTTACCGTGTAGCCTGATAATAGGTCCTGTAGCAGTACAGAAATCATGCCAAACATCATCACACTTCCTCATCCAAATTTAACGCTGCTTTTAGTGCACCGAGGCGAATATCGTTCCTTAGGACTGCATCGAACGAACCTTTTCCCGTCACAACCGAACAGGTTAAACTTGGACTCATCGCTGAAATAAACACAATCCAACTGTTTTTCAGTCCATATGACGTGTTCAGTGGCAAATTTCAATCGGCTCATTTTGTTCTTTTTAGAAATGTAAGGCTTCGTAGAAGCTACTCGACTGTTCAAATTTATTTCATTAAGTCTTCGAGAAATAGTGTGCCTTGATATTTTAATGCCAAGGTTATCATTAGCTCTTTTAGAGATAGCGGTTGCTGTCGCAAATCGAACCTTTTTTGATCTATTACCAATCCATCTATCTTCCCTTGCTGTAGTTTTCCAACGCCTGACAGGTGGTTTCTTCACTTCACATGACTCAGTTTCCTCAAGTTTTCTTAAGATACTATGAATAACACTTTTAGATTTCCCCACAGTCTTTGAAATACTCGTATCCTCAATCGAGAGTTTATCTTCATTACGTAACTTGACTATCAGTTTTTTAAGTTCCAATAATTTCACAGATTTTTTCACCATGTTTACAATGCAAGAGTCGGTGTAATTTAGTAAAAAAAACAAACTATTTTATATTCTTACTTCGTAAAATCTTTTTTAATGATACAAAATAATTATTAAATTTACGGATTTATATAATCATTCGGATGTCTTTGATCATCTATAGTTTTCGAATGTTACATAATAGTTCTTATAACTTTATCAAAATAAGTTTATTGGGCTTTATATTTAGGAATTATATAATTCACCTTTATATCCTTATTTTTTCTTGATAAAATGTTCTATGAAGCTTTAAAATAAAAAGTTATTTCACATTTACACTTTTACTTAACATCGTTCTAATCTTTACGCCCGCTACTACACATTGTTCTTGAAATATATCTTTTAAGTTGTGGTTTAATTCCAAAATGTCTCAACGATTCTTACTTATTTAAGCTAGCGTAGGTTAGTGTTGTTAAATATTGTCAAAACACACACGAAAGAGCTCGGGACAATTTTGGTAAATTCATTCACCAATTCCAACCTGAAACCAAGACACTTATCAGGAAACATGAAACGATCTTAATAAAATTATATAGACAAAATGTGTTTTTATTATTTGATCAAATTTATATATATATCTATATATATATATATTTGCACTTTTACGTTTCAGTTTAAGGTATTCTGTCGATGTTTTTTTCTTTTGACTAGGCATTACGGTGTGGTTGATTATTTTCCTGCAGGATGACGTTTTAGTCATTTATTGAATTTTTCCCAGATATTAGTTTGTGTAATATTTTTCTATTTACAAATTGCATCATCTGGGTTTTTTCACACTGTCAGAATTATAGAATAGGCATAAAAACAATATATATATATATATATATATATATATATATATATATATATAATACATCATGTCAAAAGGTGATGGTTCCTCACACAGAAACAAAATAAATAAATTCCAGACTGTATATTGACCGTCCTTTGAAGTTCACGCTTAGCAGTCAGAAAATTTAGGCAAAGGTTCTTTTTTTTAGTAGGAAAGGGGTACTTCTCGGATGGGAAGTCAAAGGGTACTCGATAGGTAGAACGGATTCGAACGACAAAGTATTTGTTTGAGCGGAAGAGAGATTATCCGACCACAAACGGGACAGTAAAAAATTTTGGATTTCCCAAAGCGAAGAGTCTAGTTGGTATCAGAAACGAGCTACTAGAAATATCTAATTGTCAATTTCTTTTTTCTGTCTCCATCTTGCTTCAAAAATCAATCGTATTTTGATTAATTATCGACGGACAAATAAAATAAAACAGAAATTCCTTGTGTTGGTGTCGGTGAGTCTTAATGTGATTAGAGATATATCATACATCAAGAAAGAAGTTGCGAACCTACTTCAAAAGAACAAACGAGAATTTGACCACCCTTCACCCCCCAAAAAAAAACAGGTCAAGAGCCACTCTCCCAAAAACTTCACTTAACATAGCAGTCCGAAAAGATTATCCATCACACAATATTCCGATCACAAGGTACACAGTCATTTATTTTTACTGTTACTGCTGTACAGAAATAGTGAGGTGAACAGGAGACATAATTCGTCTTTGTGCCACCTCCACTTACACACAAACACACACACACATATACACACACACATATATATATGTGTGTGTGTGTGAGTGTGTTAGAATCGGGTAGAGCAACGGTGCTTGACAACAGTCAGTTTCTCGTCTGTGCGTTCGTCTGACCAAGATAAACTTATTGGCGAAAATTTGACAGTTGGCAAGTACAGCTGATTCTACGTGTACGCCATTGTAACTTTAATATATACAGTCTATCAATGATATATAGCATTCTTTATTTATAAATATAGTAATCTGCATTTTATTTTTATGTAAATATATACATATGTGTGTGTGTGTGTGTGTGATAAGAGAGAGAGAGAGAGAGAGAGAGAGAGAATAAGAGATTGAATAACAGTTCTTTATAATAAAAGTACGTGACTAAAAACGTGGTGTGTCAAGCGATAAGAAAATCCAACGTGGTTTACATTGAATGAGACACCGAAAACAAAGGTTTTGAAATCGTGTCATCCTTTAAAAGTAAAAATTAGGCTGATAGCTCAACACTGTTTAATTTTTAATACAAAAAGTAAAAGGTGCCAGTAACCTAAAATCGCGGGGAAATTCTAAAAAGACACAATGCATTTTAATGAGTTGTCCAACTCGTGTAAACTTAGTTCATTAGAAAAGTTGTGCGTAACAGAATTCTCGGAATAAAACTATTTGCTAAAAAAATCACTTAGTGTTGGTGTTTAGATGCAAACACAAAAACAAGTGACTCTTTATTCATCTGCCGTCCGATTAACGAAAGAGTACTGAGCACTTTTCTCAGTTTTTTTCTCATGTTATTTTTCTAACGTATATATAGATAAAAAGCCACCTGTATCGCAGTGGTCTTTAACAACTTACACCAATACGCTAGTGTTATTCTTAATTTGTGATCTAGAAAAGCTAAATAATGGACAGATTCAAAAATATATATATATATAGAGAGAGAGAGAGATAGAAAGAGAAAGAAAGAGAGAGAGAAAATAAAAATAAGTAGATAGATTGATAGATAGATATGAATTATTTATATCCTAAAATAAGTAAATATATAATTGAATAATGAATACCTTTAGTTTATTAAAAACCACAAAACTGCTTATACATACTTTCACAAAAACTCAACCATGAATGTATATATATATATATATATATACTAATGCATTAAATATATAGATTTCTACATAAAATCCATATTTCCTACGCGACATACATCTCAAATTTATAGACTCTTCCAAGTTCACGATAAGATCAAACGTCAGCATTTACGTCGATATATTTGGGCGTACGTTCTTTGGCCTAACTCAGCCCTTACACATTTACTCGCATCAAGTCTTTTGCCTTCAAGAATTATCAATAACCAATATCAAATGACGATCAGATCGATAGATTGGTATTTGAGGTCAAGCAGGAATCACGATTCCTTTAGAAAAACCAAATGTCCAGAATGTAACGATTAAGATGCAAGTGTGGCGTAACGGATGTAGGCACAGAAAATGGAATAGGCGAACTGTATAGATTCATTATGTAGAAATGCGTTTTTGAGAAAAGTATCAGACTACTCTCCCATCTCCTGGCAAATAACACAACACTAAAAGACTTTGGTGATAGCAAAGTAAGAAGGCTCCACAGAAAATATCTTAAGTCAGATCATGGGAAAATAAACCAGCTCCTGCATCTGACTTTGCTTATAAGTGTGGATAAATACACACTACAAATAGAAATAAGATCTATTATATCCCAGTGGACGGAAGTGGCTGGCCTCGATACTTTGAATTGAGGTTCCGTGCTGATTAACTTGGGACGCCAGTCGAACAGACAATTTGCATGGAGCGTTAGTCGGTGGACAGTAGTCGGTGTATAGTAGTTGGAAGGACCTCAGTGAGAAGACTTTACAGTTATATCTTGGCCGACAGTGTACGAATAGTAACTATCTTTTGTTCGTCTTATTTTTCAGTTATTATGTTATTTCGATTAAATGAGATACTTATGCTTTTGTTAAATTCCTTGTCTATTATTTTCTCTTCTTTTTATACACATTACAAAATGTTAAAAGTCGGATGAACATAAAAAACCAATAGTTAGGTAATTAAAGATTATAAAACCTCTCTGTCCTTCTATCTATCAATATATCCACTCCTCTCTCTCTCTCTCTCTCTCTCTCTCTCTCTCTGAATATATATATATATCATCACCATCAAGTGGCGCTTACAACAGGGAGTTTTCTTATTTTCTCTCTCAATCCGCCCCTGTCATCCATCACTCCTAGTTCATCTTTAAGACTGCATCCCATGTTCACGCTAAATTCTTGCTGGTCGGCCAACAACAACGCTTTCATAAGAGAACGTGGCTTATAGTTTGGTTTGGTTTTATGGCATATCAACCATTGTAGGTTATTTAATGCTAAATCCACCACATACATAAAACAGTTCTATTTCAAATAATTCAGTTTAACATAAGTACGCAGTTTCAATGTCAAAACAGTTCTATTTCAAACAATTCAGCTTAGCTTAAGGGAAAACTTTGGACCTACACTCACGCAAATAACGCTTTAAGCACGAGTAGACCACATCCTCATGAATAAAAAAAATGGACTAATAGTGCACTGAATTATGAAGCATATTCCTCTTTTAAAGGAATGTCTTCTGATCAACGAATTGTCACGGCAAAGATACATCTAAGCTTACGCAAGAATGCAGCGCGAACAACCGCAACTGCACACTATGACTGGTCTCTGCTTAACAATAGGAATATTAGTAATAGGGATAACAGTAAGAAACAAATTCGATGAACTGCAGGAGATGTCAGAAAACCTTACTCGGAATGACGAGTATGAGATCATCGTCAATGCCCACATATAAGCAGCAGCAGAATGCATACCAACCAAACTAAGAGCAAAACTTAGAGTTCCCTGGGAGATATTAGCAGTTAAGGAAAAACGTGACGATGTGAAAACTGCACCCCTCTGCAATAGGAGAAACCCAACTAACGTCAATGCTTAGAAACTTGAGAAGGTACACAGTGAAAGAACGCATACCTAAAAGAACAAGCAAAATGCATCCAAGACCAGATCAATAAGATTAGACTTGGTCGAAGATAGACAATCTAGGATAGCATGGCAGACAGTAAATGAAGTGAATAGAAGGAAGAACACCGCTAGAGTAAAACAAAAAGCTATCAGCAAGAAGAATGAATACACTTGTGGAAACAACATTTCAAGAATCTACTTGAACCTATCACGAATATTATTAGCAATGAACTAGACATCAAACTAGGACAGTTTATGCAAGAAGAACTCGACTTAGTACTAAGAAATATTAAAAACAGGGAAGTTGCTGGTCTTGATGAAATACTTCCAGAAGTATGGAAAACAAGGATATTCGACGATATACTGTTCCGATATTGCAACGCTGTATATAACCAGAATATAATAGACAGGTGGACAAAATGGCTGCATCATCCTTTTCCCCAAGAAAGGTGACCTCGGAATAGCGAAGAACTACCGAGGTATAACAATTACTTCCAAAGCGGCCAAGAATTACAATGCTTAGCTACTCAACCGCATTGAACCTGAAATTGTAAAAGTTCTTAGAACCAAAATGGCTTTCGGAGAAATCGTTCCGCGACATCGCAAATTTTGACGATCCGTCGAATTTTTTAAGGTGTTCGTGCCAAAAACCTCGACACTATTATTTGTAGATTTCCCGGGAGCATTTGACATCATACACAGAGGGAAGATGGTGCAAATACATCTGGCCAACGGTGTCCCCAGAGAAACCGTCGCTGCCATAATAATGCTATATAAAAACACAAAAGTAAAAGATCCCTCACCGGATGGAGATAGATTTTTTTGACATTGTCGTAGGTGTGCTGCAAGGGGACACATTACCTGTTTATCATCTGCCCACGCTACGTGCTTCGAACGTCGATATATTTAATGGAAGAAAATAGCTTTACTTTGGCAATGGCAAGAAGGAAACGATACCCCACACAAACGATTACGTACGCGGACTACGCTGATGACATAACGCTTATGGCAAATACACCCGCCCAGGCCGAATCCCTTCTGCATAGTCTGGAACAGGTAGCAGGTGGTATAGGCAAAATAGAATTCATGTGCTTTAATCAAAGTGGTTACATCTCCACACTAAATAGTAGGTCTCTGAAACTTGTGGACACATTCATCTACCTCAGAAGCAGCGTCTCATCTACCGAAAATGACGTCAACACGCGAATTGCGAAGGCAGAGACAACTATCGATAGGGTATTGGTCAGATGGAAGTTAGACCTATCAGACAGAAGAAAACTCATTTTTTCCAAGTGGTGGTCGTGTCAATACTACTATATAGAGGCACTACATGGACGCTTTCTAAACGTACGAAGAAAAAACTTGAAGGCAATTGCAAAAGAATACTTCGAGATGTATTAAACAAATCTTGATGGCAACATCCCACAAAACAGCAACAATACGGCTACCCATTTCTTATCTCAAAAATTTTAAATTAGACGAACAAGACATGTAGGACAATGCTGGGGAAATAAGGACAAAGTCATAAGCTATGTACTTTTGTGGACAGCTTCACACGGACAAGCAAGGGTTGGGCAACCTGCCAGAACCTATCTACAATAGCTCTGGACTGATACAGGATGTAGATGGAGGACCTGCCGGGAACGATGGATGATAGAGACACATGGCGAGAGAGGGTCAGGGAAACGCTATATATATCATATATCATATATATATGATATACATATATAAGTAATAAAGTAAAGTTGGCGACCATAGTCGAGGGTAACCCGAAGGCTCCCTTTTCGATAGCTACTACACCAATGTGTAGGGGAGGGCGCTACTCATTCCCTGGATTGCTCTACTTTACTCTTGATCCGTACCTTATAATGCTGAGTGTTAAGTACCATTTTTTGAGTCTTTGGTATGACTCGACCTGGGATTGAACACCATTGGCGAACACTCTAACCCCTAGGCCAATGTCCGGTATATACATATATAGATACACATAATTTTTATAGAAAAGATATAGACAATATATATGCAATATATGCCCAATATATATACATTATATATACTATATATATATATATACAACTTATATACAATGTATTATATAAGATATATAATAATAATAATATACATAGAATTTATGATATATATATATAAATTTCAATATTAATTAGAAATCTAATAAAACCCTAAAATATTTAAGTAAAGATAAGTTTGATTATCATAATTGTTCATTACTACGTTTTCCTTAATAAATAAATTAATTAATAGATTAATGAAAGAGCTTAATTTATCGATAAGATTTTAGTTGCTGAAGGATCTCTGAGTCTTGTTTTAATTTCCTTTTTTTATTATTTAAGGATATGTGACACAAAACGATAACATTACATACGGTTTTGACACCAACTTCTAACCCATATCTTTTTTCCCCCCACGTTTTCTTTCATTATTCATTTCTTTTTAAACGAGTAAGAATCCTTTGAAAGAATACTTTTATATTTTTTCTCTCCATTGTGTGATGGCTAACTGAAGAGGTTGGTTGTTCTTACGGAGTGGCCAACTGAAATATTTTTATAATAGCCAAATTATGGTTTCTTGTGTTTATTAGCACACACACACACACACACACACACACACACACACACACACACACACACATATATATATATATATATATATAGAGAGAGAGAGAGAGAAAGAGAGAGAGAGAGGAAGATCGAGTCAGACGTTATTTCAACAATATAATATACCAGCTATGGGTTAAATACTAACACTACTGTTATTCTAGAAGGATGGATTTCACATTAAATAACCCAAGGAAGTTGATATGCCATTATATAGCAACTAACAAACAAACAAACAAACTATATAATAAAATAAAACAAGAACAGACCTGTCGATATAAGCTCACCTGAAGATCGAGCACTTGAAACTCAGAGTCATGATTTCTTTAGTGCTTTTTTCTCAATCGTATTATAGTGATATTGCCCTGCATTTAGAACGGTTTTAGCTGTAAATGTTAATTATAATTTTGCGTATATTATTAGTGCGTATATTTAATAATCTCTTGACTTTTTTAATGTCTATTATATATATATATATGCATATATATATTCACAGAAATATTCCAATTACTATTGATTGTTATTATATGATGTACCTCTGATGAAAATGCTTTTATTATCAGTGGTTCCCAACAAATATCTTAAAAGATACCTTCTTTTTGTCAACATGTATACATACCAATAGTTAGCTTACTCTCTTTCTCTTGGTATATATATATATATATATATATATATATATATATATATATATATATATATATATATATATATATATATATATTTATATATAATGGGAATTAGAAAAGTCAAGTGGCCTCCAAATATACATATGTAAAATCTCTTTGCATAGACAAAAATCTACACAATGAAGTGATTGACGTACCTGTTTATATATATATATATATATATATATATATATATATGTGTGTGTGTGTGTGTGTGTGTGTGTGTGTGAAGATTCCTGAGAGCTGGGGATGTGATATTAATTTTGAAGCCAGTTATATTGAGGCAAAATTTAAAACTTGACCGCGTAAACAAGGTGAAAATGAAACAAGTGTATATAACATTTTATTATCACAAATAGAATTCATGTTTAAAACCGAGTGCCTGCTACCACACCCAACACAATAAGAAACAAAATAACACATTTGTTGAATTGGTAAAAACATTCTAGAAGGTATATTAGGAATTCTGAGATAAGCACTGGAAATAATCCAGTGGAAAAATACAAGAACTGCAATTAACTGGTTTTGAAGTATCAGGAAGAATAAGTGCATCCTCATTCAATTTGATATCAAGGAGTTTCTAATCTTCCATCCCTGAAGACCTCCTTGATAAGCCTTTAGATCTAGCTACGCAATTTACAAACATTGAAGAGGAATAGATAAGAATAATTAAACAAATCCAAAAGACTATATTATACCAAAGTAGTGTAGTTTGGCCAAAGAAAGGGACACCTAGTAAATTCGAATGTTAGTATGGGAAATTTTTGCAATGAAGTTTGTAGAAATCTGAAACTATTTTTATTGTTTATAGCTTTGAAAGATTTACTTAACTTTATCGGGATGTCCCATATAATATATATGATACATATATATTCAATGTACATGTACAATATATATATATATATATATATATATATATATATATAGTAAAGTTGGCGACTGTTGTCGAGGGCGACCAGAAGGCTCCCTTTTCAATAGCTACTACACCTAGGTGTAGGGGTGGGAGATACTCCTTTCCCTGGGTTGCTCCACTTTACCTTTCATACGTACCTTATATTGCCGAGTGTTAAGCAAGGAGGTATCAAGTATCACTTTTAAAATATTTGGTATGACGCGACCTGGGATTGAACCCAGGTCACTCGGACCATTGGCAAACACTCTACCCACTAGGCCATTTTGCTTTAGTTCAATGGCATATCAATCATTATTGGCTATTTAGCGCCAAATCGTTTTTTTTTTGTTTTTTTTTTTTTTTGCATATGTACTAGATATATGATTAGTAAACACATTTTGTAGATGCACACAGTTAAATAATCCGACAGTTTTATTTCAAGCAATTCAATTTAGGATAAGTCAACAAGGCCAAATGGTTCCAAGTATATCCAAGTATCACTAACCATTCAATTAAAGATTTGTTTTTTGTTTACACACAGTTAAATGAGTTAGCAGTTCTATTTCAAGTAATTCAATTTAGCATAAGTCAACAAGGTCAAATGGTTCCAAGTATATCCAAGTATCACTAACCATTCAATTAAAGATCTGTCTTTTGTTTACACACAGTTAAATGTGAAAGCAGTTCTATTTCAAGCAATTCAATTTAGCATAAGTCAACAAAGTTAAATGGTTCCAAGTATATCTAAGTATCACTAAGCACTCAATTGTTTACACACAGTTAAATGTGAAAGCAGTTCTATTTCAAGCAATACAATTTAGCATAAGTCAGCTAAGTTAAATGGTTCCAAATATTGCTATGCATCACTAACAAATCAATTATGCATAAGTTTTGTTAGCTTGTTTGCTTAATAGCATATCAACCTTCCTGGTACATAAGTGTTTTGTTAATACACAGTTAAATGATCAAAGAGATCTATTTGAAAGAATTAAATTTAGCATAAGTTGTTTGTTTGCACTCAGTTTAAATGTCAAACAATTCTATTTAAGCCATTGATTGGACTCTATCAGGTGCTACCACACCAGGCCAGCGTGAACCTGGGAGGAATGGCAATGAAGGGGTACTACGCATTCACAAAAACTCCAGCATAACTAAAGCTTGGCCATCAGATTGTTTAATGTGATAACGGGACATTCGTTGGAGGCGGTCTGACCCCTTTGCAGAGACGCAGTCGGTGTATTCTACAGCTCTAGTCAAGTAGGCTATATATAATATATTCATTTTAAATATGATATATATGAACACAATGTATATATATATATATATATATATATATACAAGATATATATAATATATATATTAAGTATCATATATATAAAAAAATATACATATTTTTTAAAAAATATTGACAATATATATGCGATATATGCACAATATATATATATATATATATATATATATATATATATATATATATATATATATATTTATATTTATATATAACTTATATACAATGTATAATATAAAATATATAATGATATACATAAAAATTCATATATATATATATATATATATATAATGTATATATATATGAATATACTATATATATAATATATATAATGATACAATATATTATGAAGTATGATAATATATATATGCATAGATATATGATATATATATAATACATACATACATATATATATATTATCTTGCATTCCACTGATGAAATCGCCTTTTCATTAAAAGGTCCGTTGAAATAAATTGATTATGGACCTAGTCTATTTCCTACGACGATAACCATTACACCACAGGCACCTGAAAAAACAAAAAAACAAATAATACTCCATCTTATACAATTTTAAACTTTACACCAATCAGATTATATGGAATATTTGTTGATATTCCATATAATCCGATTGGTGTAAAGTTTAAAATTGTTTAAGATGGAGTATTATTTTTTAAATTCATTCTTTAATGAATGAATAAAAAGTACACGGACCTCCATGTTAGTAGGGTCTGTCTGAAGATCGTGTAATCAAGCAAGTGAAACTCAGAGTAACGAGTCCAACATCTTGTGACAGGGTTAAGATTTTTAGATATATATATATATATATATATATAGAGAGAGAGAGAGAGAGAATAGACAATTATAAAAGAAGTGCTTTGATCTTTAGGAAAAATTAATTGGCTGGTTAGTAATTAAGAAAGGGTTTCTGGTACATTAGGATTCTCAGGTGTATAATGAATGATTTTATTATAGAAGGTTGGTTTTATGGTATGTTAACCTTTGTTGGACTATTCATGCTGGAGTCATTTTAATAATCCTGATCTCTAATTATATACGGTAGAAAAAATATCTTCACAAACAGGTAAACAAATCATACTTAATACGTTATATCTATGGTTTTAGAGCCAATTTTTGAAATCTTGCTCAAAATCATTTTAAGTATTATCTCCAACAGATCTATTTTACCAATAGATGCTATTCAAACAATTACTACTACTCTAGTTTAGAGTGAACCTGGGAGTAATAGCAAACAAAAAGTGAGTTGATTCTTCTAGAGCTCCAGGATAGCACCACTGGATATAGTTTTTGTGTCATACTCTAGGCGGAAGTATATAAGAAGGAAGCACAAAAATCTCACTCTCTTTTACTTGCAACATGCTTTGAAACGAGACCTATTTCTCATCTCCTATTTCATCATTATTTTTAATAATACCCTGTTGGTTGGGGCAGTAGAATACGTCTACTGTATCTCCGCTGAGGAGTAAGACCTCCCACTCTCAACGGGTGTTCTGGGTATGACGCTAAACTGTAATTGATGGTGAGTCTCCAGTCCTGGAGCTTTTGAAAATGTGGAGTATCCTTTCATTGGCATTAATCCAAGCTCTACTCTGCCCCGGAGTTGTCGTACCTGTTAGGGTCTCATCTATGGGTCAAATAGAACTATTTCATAACTTACTAGAGACGATTTAACCGTGTGCAAACAAATATTTAATGCAAAAATTATTTGGGCTACATAGGAATACTTGAAACTGTGTGCAAACAAATGAATGATATCAAATTAGACAGGAATACTTGAAAATCAACATTTGTAATGTTAAATAGCAATACTTGAAACTATTTAATTGTGTGCAAATAAATTAGCTCTAAGTTGTTTAAAAATATAGTTAACTACAAATCATTCGCTAACAAATTATATGTATATTAGATTTGGCAGAAAATAGCCATCAAGAGTTAATATGCCATTAAATAAAATACCGTAACCAAACCTAATAAAGTGACTATGATCTTTACCATGAAATGTGTTGGGAATGGTGTTGCAATATAAAGGCATTGCCGATGGTCTTAAGTAAGTTGGTGACTGTAGTGGAGGGCGACCCGAAGGCTCTCTTTTCAACAGCTACTACACCAAAGTGTAGGAGAGGGTGCTACTACTTTCTCTAGGTTGCTCCACTTTACTCTTGATACGTACCTTATAATGCTGAGTGTTAAGCAAGGAGGTGTCAAGTACCATATTTTAAAGTCTTTGAAATGACTCGACCTGGGATTGAACCCCGGACAATTGGCGAACGCTCTACCCTTTATGCCATTGAGCCGGTCATGTTCTTACTATAGAAAAATAAATTAAAATCATGAGAAAATAGATTGTTTGTGGTCAGAAGTAAAAGGAATCGTTATTGACAAAGTAGGGATAATACATGTATATCTCATATATAGTACATGTATATAATAATCAATGTAATTTTGGTAAAATAAGTTACTTAATCTAGTTTGTGGAAATGTAAGGATCAGTTAACTGAAATTGATCGCTTAATTCAGAGGTCGTTCCCTCAATTCTTCTTGCCAAGAACAATGGTGAAAAAAAGAAAGGAAATAATGAGACACAAATATTAAAACGATTTAATTTACTTTTGATAGACAAAGCTTTCTTCTAATTATTATCTATTAGCGAGTACGAAAAAAACTTTTTGTCTGTCGTAGCTATTTCAGGAATTTTAAATAGCTGTTTAGAAAGGAGTCGCAAATATATATATATATATATATATATATATATATATATATATATATATATATATATATATATATAATGATGAACTTATGCTCGCACACAAGTATATGTATATGAGTCAAATTTAGGAGAGTCACTTAGGAAATCGCATTTAAATTTTTTGAGTAATATATATATATATATATATATATATATATATATATATATATATATATATATATTCTCAAATAGGTAAATTTGGAATGACTAAATGTTAACAATACTTATGTGTCTGCGTGTGTTATGATTTATGAGCGTGTGATATTGTTTCTTTGTATGCGTGTACGTCTGAGTACATGTGTGTATGTGGGATTGCATGTATATTGATACGGCAGTCTTTGTATCTATATAAACATTTCTTGTATATACCAGTTGATATTTAGGATACAAATACCCTATTTGAACAAAATCTTCTAATCTCTCTCTCTCTCTCTCTCTCTCTCTCTCTCTTATATATATATATATATATATATAAAAGACCAGAAGGCTCCCTTTTCAATAGCTGCTACACCGAGGCGTAGGTAAGGGCGCTACTCCTCTCCCTGGATTACTCCACTTTACCCTTGATACATACCTTATATTGCTCAGTGTTAGGCAAGGAGGTATCAAGTACCATTTTTATAGTCTTTGGTATGACGCGACCTGGGATTGAACCCAGGTCTCCCGGACCATTAGGTGAACACTCTATCCATTTGGCCAATGAGCCAGTCTGATAAGAATAAATGTATATAAAATCTCGATGATCCACAGCCATCTACATCCGCGATTTAAATAAGCAAAAAGAATGTAAATATTGATAAATTTATCATAAATTGGTTTATTTTCTACTAGCACAAAATAATTTTAATAAGAGTATTTATTATTTAACCTTACAAAATCATTTTATTTCATAGCGTCTTAGACCAAACTACATTCTCAAATAAAGAGTCTGCGATGTACGGTAAAAATCGCCAAATTGTAAACATCTACATTTACAAGTATGTATGTACATGCATTCGTAAATTTAGATCACATTTTTTACTGTATTATATTAAAAACTAAAATTTATTTGTTTATAAGCTTTAAATAGATTCTTATTGATCACATATTATTAAAAATGCATTTATAAATAAAATACAGAACTGGGAATGATTATTTGCGGTTTAGGCTATAAAGTAAATTCGGAGACAAGTAAATATGACTTGAGTCGTTTTTCGACTTAATTCGCCTCTCCTGGAACGAATTGACGACATAAGGGGAGATATACCAGTATCTTACAAGGAAGACCGCCCAGGTGTTTATCCCTTTAATGAGATTTCTACTACAGGGTTGGGTTTCGGAATGCTTTCGCGTTCATCTGAGGCTCACTACGACTTTTTCACATTAGTTTTAACTGGCGGTTTTTCACTGAAGTCTGAGTGCCAACAAGCCTACTCAAGTTTCCTGAACTCTCCCGAGTATTCTAGCTGATCATAACTGTGCTGTGGTTTGAATGGTCTCGATTTCCTCTCCTCTTCAGTTTTCCTTGTCACTTTTGAAAGCCATCCGTGGACCGTTCCAAGAGCATCAACTATTATTGGAATCACCGTCCTTTTCATTATTACGAGTTTTTCACATCGACCTTAGCTGATGGTCTTTTCACTGGAGTCAGTGTGACAGCAAATTTCTGCAAGTCTCCAGAACTCTCCAGAGTATTTTAGCCTATCTTAACAATGCTGTGGTTTGGATAGTCTCGATTCTTCCGATTATAATTAGTATCACAGTTTCTCTCATGTTCCACAGTTGCTGTTTTTTATTCTCTAGCAAAGTTCTTGTATTTGTCCTTTTTTTTTTTTTTCGCCTTCACTCTGTTATCTGCCGAGAAGGCAAAATCCACCAAATGACATTTTTTTTCGTTGTTAATTAACACTAGGTTTGGTCTCCTGGTCGGGATTAGGTGACCTGTCTATTTTATGCGTCTCATTCTCTAAGACGGATCTTAGTTTATGCATATTCTATTTGATAGAATGGTCAAATTTCCAGGGGATCACTTTCCCCACCCAATCACACTTAGTCTTGTACTCTTTCTGTGCTAATTTGTTGCATTCGCTTATAATGCGATTAACACTTAAAGCTCTTTCTCCACATAACCTAAACTTTCTAATCATTTGCATATTATTAATTCTCGCTTTAATGTAATTAGTCCTTATAGTATTATTTTGTGCTGCTATTATTGGCGGTGCCCGTGGTGTAATGGTTATCGTCGTAGGAAATAGACACGGCGACACGAGTTCAAATTCTGGACGAGACTGATTGCATTCACATAGCCCTAATACCCTTGGGAAATGTATGAATCCAATTGTTCTCCCTCCAGCTATGGGTAAATAGTAGGAGAGACTAGTCCTTCAGTGAGGCAACTATTCTAGAAGAAGGAAAACTCTGAATTCAAACCTATTAAACTCCGCTTAAAAATTGACCCTGTGTCATATCCTGCCCGATCGGAGGGGTTGGTAAATAGGATTAGAAGGGGACAAATTTCTGTTTTGAGTTTTCTCTTGTGCAATCTTGTGAATTTGTCGCTCGAAATATCCATACAGTTGTTTCTCTTTCTTATTCTATTTTCTAGTTTTTGTTGCTTTTCTATATGTTCTCATATTGCCCACAGTGTTACTGGCTGCTGTGATTAGTATTTTTTTTCTTTTTTTTTATTGTATTCTTTGAGCCCTTGTATTGATGCGACTACGCAATCTTCAGTGTTGGCGAGTCTTCTTCCTCCTTCTCTTCTTGACGCATCAAGTCAGTCTACATCATCTCTCGAATATAATGCTGTGTGTATCGTCATCAATTTTCTTCTCTTTCGGTCCATTTGTCAGAGTTCCTCCTTTGTCTGTTTTAAGAATAGTCCGAAGTATTTTACCAGGGGGACGGCCCAGATGTTTATTCTTCTGATGAGATTTCTGCTGCATAGTTTGGTTTCGAGAATCTTTTTCGTTCGTTTGAGATTCTCTTTTCTTATTTTTTCTCTCATCTGTTTGTTTGACGGTGCCCAATTCCAGTATTTCCAAGAACTATCTTTCTCTCTCATATTTTCTCTCTGCAGTATATATATATATATTTCTCTCTGCAATATATATATATATATATATATATATATATATATATATATATATATATATACCAAGCCCTCCGCTCGGGCAGTATATGACACAAGAGCAAATTTTAAGCGGAGTTTAACAGGTTTGAATTCAGAGTTTTCCTTCTCTTAGACTAGTTGCCTCACCAAGGCTGAAGATCCCAGTCTGTCCTACTATTTACTCATTGCTGCAGGGAGTCTCGTCCAGGATTTGAACTCGTGTCGCCGTGTCCATTTCCAACGACGATAACCATTACACCCTGCAGTATATATATATATATATATATATATATATATATATATATATGCGTGGCTTCCACAAGGCCGGATTTAACCCAAGGTCTTTTTTTATTGTGGGGATTTAGGGAGGGTGAGTTTTTGTACGAACCGAAACTCAAGTCCTGTTGGTCAATGCTGGATCACAGAGTGCAATGTGAATTATGCTCGCTTTGCTAAGTCTCCCGGCACGTATGCCAGGTGACCTTGCTGGTTGTAGCTTCATTAGACCAGAAGGTCTAGTGCTACGATTACCATATTTTGATCGATGATAGCCGACTTTACAACCAGCATTACAGCTTAAACATCCTGATTGCTGTAGAATACACCGACTGCACCTCTCCAGAGGGGTAAGCCCCCCCCCCAATGAGTGTCCTAGATATGACACTAAACAATCTGATGGTAAGGTTTCAGTGATACTGGGGCTTTGGGGAATGCGGAACACCCCTTCATTGCCATTGCTGCCAGGTCCACTCTGGCCTTGAATGATAATATTTGATAGGGCCCTCTCTATGGGTTAAATAGAACTAACTGCATATTTATGCTAAACTGAATTGTTTAAATAAGAACTGTTTGACTAAACTGAATTGCTTGAAATAGTAATGCTTTTGACAATTATACTGTGTACTTACATTTATACTGCGTACTTATGCTAAACTGAGGTGTTTGAAATGGAACAGTTTTTGACATTGAAATGTACAATTTCAATGTCAAAAACTGTTCAATGTCAAAAACTACGCTAAACTGAATTGTTTAATATAGAACTGTTTTGACATTTAACTGTGTAAACAAAATCTATACTTATAGTAAACTGAATTAGCTGAATTAGAACTGTTTGAATAAACTGAATAACTTGAAATAGAAATGTTTTTAACAATTAAACGGTGTACTTACGCTGAACTGAATTGTTTGAAACAGAACTGATTATTTATTTATGTTGTGGACCAGTAAAGGGTCCGGAAGAAAGACACGAAAGTATAATACAACTTAGGTAAAAAGGTGTTGAACGTCAGTCTGACTGCCAAAGTGTTAGGCTGGGATAAACTTCACCACCGAGATGAATATTCTCTCGGTATTAATAGCATCAGGAAGAGTTCATTACAATCCGCAAGTTGGGTATCATAATAGTTAAAAAATGGATTTGGCATTAAATAACCTACAAAGGTTGATATGCCATAAAACCCAATCAACCAACTTAAACATCCTGATTAATAGTTGATTTAGCTTGTGAAAAGTATAAAAGACTCGTAATATGATATGGTAGAAAGATATCTGTACGTCGTTAGATTATAGTGACATACGTCTGTACGACACTTATGCCAGACTTTTGCGTCCTCATAGCTACTGCCCAGGGACAATAAGAGCAAATTAACTGGTATCTATGACAACTGCAGATTTGATTTTATAGCACCTTGAGTTTTCCCTTCAAAGGATTCAATCAAGTCAGGAGAGGTCTGGTGCTGAAGTTTTGATTTTGGACTTAACTCTTCGAAATTATATCTTCACCACGGCTTTGTCGTTTGACGGGACCTCCATCTACTTATATATATATATATATATATATATATATATATGTATATTTGAACTTGTTCACATATACATTTCAATCTAATATAATATACTGTGTGTCTGATATACAGTGTGTGTGCGTGTCGGAGGGTGGGAGAATGAAAAATTGACATATAAAGCTTCGTAAATTAATTTAATAAATCTGTTCCTCCTGACCAGTTTCGGCCTGAGGCAATCATCAGTAGTTGTTTATTTAAAGTCCTGATAGTCTTACTGCCGCTAATGGATAAGCTTTCGTGTGTGTCTGAAAATCACACGTTTTTAACGACATTTCATTCGATAATGAGGAGCTAGGTTGTAACTTAAATTTTTTTTTCAAGTTTAAAAATAATTATAGAAGGTTTTTTTTCTCGAAAATGTTTAGTTGGAAAACCAATCTATAAAAGTTCATGAATAATGATAAAATATTATTCTCAATTCCTTAACTTTCATCAACTAATTTTCTTACTTCACGATATTTTCGAGAAAAAATTATTAAAATCGTTTTCGCATATGAAAATAACAACAAACAACCTTCTCATTATCGAATAAAATCTTGTGAAAAACGTTATATATATATATATATATATATATATATATATATATATATATATATATATATATATATATCCCAGTCGTGCACAAAGAATAAGCTAATAAAAAACTTAACTCCAAGTGTTTGTCTGTCATCTTCGATAAAATTTATGTATATATATGTGTGTGCGTGTGTGTGTGTGTGTGTGTGCGTGTGTGCGTGTGTGTGTGTTTACAAATATATATATATATATATACATATGTTTACAAATATATATATGTGTGTTTATATATATGTGTGTGTGTCTGTGTGTTTACAAATATATATATATATATATGTTTACAAATGCATATATATGTGTGTGTGTGTGTGTGTTTACAAATATATATATATATATATATATATATATATATATATATATATATGTTTACAAATACATATATGTGTATGTGTGTGTGTGTGTGTGTAGTTGGCCAGCAGTCTTTCATTTAAGCATTTTTGATTAAATAATAGAGACACATTTTTTCTATATGATTTTATCAAGATCCTTTCAAATTTCCGGTTAAGTGTCTTGATTTCAGGTAGAGAATTCTATATTTCTTGATAATATTCTATTTCCCTTGATAGCGTTCTGTTTTGTTTTTTTTTGTTTTTTTAATTCATTAGCATCTCATTTGCATCTATCTCTGCGTTTACGTCATTCTGTAATCTTATAAAAAAAAACAAAAAAAAAACAAAGAAAAAAACTCTTTAAAAAACTCTTTATATTCGCAAGCAACCCTGATGATGGCCTATGAAAGGTCCGAAAGAGCTCGGGACAATTTTGGTAAATTCATCCATCCGTTCCAACCTGAAACCAAGACACTTATCAGGAAACATGAAACGATCTTAATAAAATGATATAGACAAAATGTGTTTTTATTATTTGATCAAATTTATATATATATATATATATATAAAGAAATTATAAATGAGAAAGGTTTGCATAAAAAGTGCTTTATGCTATTATAGCAGAGTAGTTATAAAACCTACAAAATACTGGAATTATCAACTTGAAGTTTCATATAGTGTGCACAATCATCCGACACACACACACACACATATATATATATATATATGTCTTGGGAAAGGTATGAATCCAATTATTATCCCTCCAGCTACGAGTAAATAGTAGGGCAAACTAAGTTCTTCGGCCTTAGTGAGGCAACTAGTCTAGGAGAAGGAAAACTCTGAATTCAAACCTATTAAACTCCGTTTAAAAATTGACCAAGTGTCTTATCCTGCCCGAGCGGAGGTCTTGGTAAATGTGTATATATATATATATATATATATATTTGGGGGCTGTTGATAGATAGATAGATAGAATTTGGTGGGGCGTAGTTATTTATCAAACTAATTTATTTTATTAATATTTTATCTATTTTTTTTTCAGTTTTGGGACAAAATGAAAATTTATTAACTTCTCAGTATCTCTTGAGTAACAATTACAATCTAGTATATAAAAGCTTAGCTTAGTTTGACGCAAGGCCACAATAGATGAGCACCCTAAAATTTGCTTTCTAATCCTTCTACTGCGTTTGGTACCACCATACTCAGATATTTACGTACATACATTCAGATAGATAGATAGATACTTATATGTTCATCTGTGTACCTATTTGGAATAAATACTTACTTTAATCACAACTGATTGAACAATTATGTTCTGACTGTAATCATTTTCCCAGTGGTTCCTTTATTATTAGTCATGTGATCATGTGATCTCAATGGAGTCCTTTTTTTTTGTTTTTAAATAGCAAACATAATCATAAAGTTTCAGTTGAATAGAGAGAGAGAGAGAAAGAGAGAGAGAGAGAGAGAGTGTGTGTGTGTGTGTATGTGCACGGCTGTGTGCGAATATGTGCATGTGTGAGTATGTGAGTATGTGCACGTGTGTGTGTATGTGTGCGGGCGTGTGCGTTTCCGCGCGCACGCGTGTGGGCGTGTATACACACCCCCACCTCAGTTTTACGGTTAGGAAGAGTCTGTCGACGCGCCCCTCAGTTGCTGAATTCCGCGAGCCTGTCATCGGCGTTCCTTTGATGTACCTGAGGAATCGGAGAGATGAAAGGCACACCTACTGCCCGTCTGATTTACGTGGATAAAATTTTGTGATGCAAATAAATTTCAGGATGTTTGCTCATTTCTCTGTAGGAATGACTGTCTATCTGTCTTTCTGGCGGCTTGTCTGCGTGTGTGTGTGTGTGTGTCGCTGTGTGTATGTGTGTGTGTGTGTGTGTGTACAGCCATAAAGTTCAAACTTTTAATTCGTATCTATCTATCTATCTATCTATCTATCTCATTTGATATTAATTTGCTCATTATTAACTCTCAATGTATTATTTGATTTAAACTTATGTATATATAAAATAAATTAATATTATGAATAGATAGATAAATGAATAACTAACACGAAGGTCACAATTATACCAACTGTGATTATGGCCTTTGGCACAGTAACTAAAGGATTATTAAAAGGCTAGGAAGATTTAGAAGTTGGCGACCGAGTGGAGACCATCCAAACAACAGTATTATTGAAAACGGCCAGAATACTGAGAAGAGTCCTGGAGACTTGAGGAGACTTGTCATTCAAACTCCAGTGAAAGACCATCAGCCTACGCTGATGTGAAAAACTCTAATGAGTAATAATAATAATAATAATAATAATAATAATAATAATAATAATAATGATTATGATAAAGAAAAAAAAAGAATTTGCAAAATTGTGGACTTTGCTGTCTCGGCTGACCACAGAATAAAACTGAAAAAATGTGAAAAGAAAGATAAGCTCCTCGACGTTGCTAGAGAATTGAAAAAACTATGGAACATGAAGGTGACAATTATAACAATTGTGATTGGTGCTTTCGGTACAGTAACTAAAGGATTATTAAAGGGTCTGGAAGACTTGGAAGTTAGCGGACGGGTAGAGACTATCCAAACGACAGCATTGCTGAGAACGGCCAAAATACTGAGAAGTGTCCTGGAGACTTGAGGAGACTTGCTGTCACTCAAACTCCAGTGAAAATCCATCAGCTAACACTGATGTGTAAAAATCTAAAGGAGTAAATAACAATAATAATAATAATAATACTCAGTCAGACGACCAGACCTAATAGCACCTATCCTAGAAAATGACTCACATTAACTCCTATAGGACTTTGACTTACACACGGATCACCTAATCTCGGCCAGAGGACCAGACCTTAGAGTAATCAACAAAAAAGGGGGGGGGATTTTGCAAAATTCTCACCTTTGCTGTACCAGCTGTCCACAGAATAAAACTGAAAGAATGTGAAAAGAAGGATAAGCACCTCGACCTTGCTAGGGAATTGAAAAAACTATGGAACATGAAGGTGACAATTATACCAATTGTAATTGGTATTTTTGGTACAGTAACTAAAGGATTACTGAAGGGACTGGAGGACTTGGAAGTTGGCGGACGAGTGGAGACCATCTAAACTACAGCATTATTGCGATCGATCAGAATACTGAGAAGAGTCCTGGAGACTTGAGGAGACTTGTAGTTACTCAAACTCTTGTGGAAGACCATTAGCGTTGGCTGATGTGAGAAAGCTATAATAATAATAAATTGAATAAGTTATGCATTAGGACCACACATCCTCTGGGTCTCACTTTTTAGATATATTTTTATTTCATCATTAGGTTCTTTAACAATAATTCTTCCAATATATATATATATATATATATATATATATATATATATATATATATATATATTTGAATAATGTCCCATCACGAACAAAAAATAACAAATGTCCGTCTGATAAAAAAATGAAGTGCCATAAATTCTATCAAACAAAATTCAATGAAAAACTGAACTTTTATTTATTTTATTTCATTTGTCGGGTCTGTTTTGTTTTAATGGCATATCAACCATTGTAGGTTATTTAATGCCAAATTCCTTTTGTACATATATATTGAATATATGATTTCTAAACACATTTTATACATAACATTTTTAAACGATTCTGAACTAATTTTTTTTTTCACACAGTTAAATGGTTTCACTTAATTCTATGAAATACGAATTATTATATTAACCATGAATCATTTGTTTGCACACAGTTTAAAGTTTTCAAATATTGCTATGTATCACTAACAATTCAATTAAACACCAGTCATCAGTTAAATGTAAAAACAGTTCTATTTCAAGCAGTTCAATTTAGTATAATTACATAGTTTATATGTTAAACAGTTCTATTTTACCCATTTCTCCCTATAAGCTGCTACCACTCTGAGCCCGAATCGACCTGGGAGCGATGGCAATGCAGGGGTACTCTGCATTCCCCAAAGCTCCAGAATTACTGGAGCCTTGCTATCAGATTGTTTAATGTCAAATACAGGACACTCGTTGGGGAAGTCTTATTCTTCTGCAGAGATGTAGTCAGTGTATTCTGCTGCCCCAGCCGACTGGGCCACTTTTATTTTATTAGCCTTTTATAACCAGAGATGTTACTCAAAAGTAAAATATGTATCTGCATATATTTTTTGATATTTTAATAAAGATTACTGTATCATTATTTACAGAATACCGGCTCATTGGCCCAGTGGGTAGAGTGGTCGCCAATGGTCCGGGAGACCGGGGTTCAATCCCAGGTCGAGTCATACCAAAGACTTTTAAAAAATGGTACTTGATACCTCCTTGCTTAACACTCAGCATTATAAGGTACGTATCAAGGGTAAAGTGGAGCATTCCAGGGAAAGAAGTAGCGCCCCCCTACACCTCGGTGTAGTAGCTATTGAAAAGGAAGCCTTCTAGTCACCCTCGACTACGGTCGCCAACTTTACTTATTTACAGAATTGATAGCAAAATATTGTTGAGGACCCAAGAATAATCATTTCAAATTGACTACTCTTTACATGTGGAAGTTAAATGAGTCAAAAGAATTATTTTTAAAACAGATAAATACACAAACACATGTCTGAATAAAGTCTGTGAGATTCATTCACAAATATGGGCACACACACATACACTTAGTCATCCACAGACAGACTGTTTCGTTGTATCACAACTCTCCAATATGGCTATACACGCAAGATTCTCGAAGCTGGAATCGAAACGCAGTTGACTATTACGCGAGCCGGAGATTTTACCACACAACCATGTGAAAACTCAGAAGGGATTTAAACGCATACGTATTACTTTTGTTTTGTTTGCACCTATACACGCGTAACGGCTACCGAGAGCTCAATTCATTCAAAAAGCTTTGCATTACGTGAGTGGCGACTGCTAATTCCTTCGCGAGAGAGCTCAACGCCCCATATATATATATATATATATTTGTCAGGTTTATAGGTAGTCAGTCTTGCTGGAGATGTAAAATGATCATGAGAATTAATTTTTATTTATTGCGGACTTTTTGTCCTCATCTTGGTAGTTTTTGTGTTATTTCTTTCTTTCACTACGTTTCGGCCAAATTTCACCTCTGGCCTTCTTCAGGTGATTTTACCGCGACCTCGGATAGGAATGCTCAGTCTTGTAACCGTATCCCCAGTAATTACTGCCTTCCATAGTTGTTGTCTATCGCACCACGTTTTTTGACCAAGTAAACCTCTGGCCGGCTTGGGTAGGATTTGAAACCGCTATCTTCTGACAATGCTCACCTGG
>OY757918.1:27136028-27138528 GCA_963585895.1 Sepioteuthis lessoniana
ATTTGTAAGCGAATAGTTTCTGGGTAACATTATTTTTAAACGAACCAGAGCTTATTTGTTTGCACACAGTTAAATTGGTTTCCATTATAATCATTATCGAACACTAATAATTCAATTCAATATAAAGCATTTGTTTTCACACAATTAAATGGTTTCAAGTTGGTTCATTGATTGTGCTTTATGGCATATCAATCCTTGATGGTTATTTAATGCCAAATTCTGTTTACATATATATATATATATATATATATATATATGTGTGTGTGTGTGTGTGTGTGTGTGTGTGTGTGTGTGTGTGTGTGGTTATTTTAATAAGGGGAAACATTTCTTAATAAAAGACGTATAAACCGTGACTAAAACAAAACATAAAAGGAAACTAAAGGGCCCTTTCGACCGGAGCTCTTTCAATAGCAAACAACCCTTAAAATTCACTAAAACTATTCACAACATGGGATGATGAACAGCAAAGTCGCGGAGAGGAGGGGAAAATAGTTAATAGTTTTTAAAAAATTTACCTTTTGTTTACTCTTGAAAAATTATTAACAAGAAGGAAAAAAAATTTTTCATCTTGTGTATTTTACAATTCCAGCAGAGTAAAAATGAAAGAAAAAATAGACAAATACTTGAACCTTGCCTGAGAACTAAAAATGCTGTAGAACATGAATGTGTCGGGGATACCAAATGTAATTGGTACACTTGAAACGGTCCCCTGTGACTCGCAGAAAGAACTGAAGAAATTGGATATCAGAGATAGAATCGAGACTATGTAAACCAAAGAACTATTCAGATCGGCTCGAATACTCAGAAAAGTCCTGGAAACCTGAAGAGACTTGCTATCACTCAGACTCCAGAAAAGGCTAAACAATTAAAACTGGTGTGAAAACTCGCTCGGAGTGAAATAATAATGATCTAATATAATACATAAAATAAAATCTATTTGTCAAATATTTTTTAAAAAATGTCAGATTTAACATTTAGTTCAAGTTGATCAGAATCCTAAAAATTTTCATTTGACAACTTGTTGGTAGAGTTAAATTATAAAATAATAAATCAAAATCTTTAATAATATTTTTGATAAGTATCAGTAAAAATAAATAGGACTAGTTTATTGTAATTAGCGAATGTGAAAGAACTTACAAATTTCGATATAACTGCTAATTCGAAAATTTATCTTTGTCAATGATTTGAACATTTGAGTTTTAAATTACATCTACATTTTTTAATCGACTTAAATACAAGAATCAACGGTATTTTGATTCGGTTTCTTTAATTTGATGGCATATTAACCTTTGTGGGTTATTTAATGCTAAAGTCATCCTTAGAGAGGATCAGCAGTGATACTACTTAACGCATTGTTGAGAAGATAAGGGGTGGGTATATCTTTCTCACGGATATGGGGTTAAAAGTGAACTCGCACGCTTTAGGGCTGCACTTCAGCACTTTAACCATTACGCCACGAGGACTTCAGCTACAGTATCTAATATTTCCACATAACTTCTTCTGTCAAGGTGAAACAAAACTGAACGGAGAGGAATTAAAACTTTTTAAATTTTCAAAATTTACTAAGTGACAATAGTAGAATGTTTGATACTGACTTATATCATTGTAGCGATTTCATTTTTCTAAAAACAACGTATATTTTTATTTATTTATTGTCTGTTTAGAATTTACACTGTAAGATTACAAAATGATAATTGCTTCTCCAAAAGACAAATCGACAAAACAAAACTGAGATTTATTAATAATACTTATTCATCCTTTTCTGAATATTAACGTGTCAAAGTTTTCTCGGGTTTTTTTTCTTTAATTTAAGCCAGTAAGACTAAAAATATTTACGAATTTAAACGTTTCTTTTTTGAAATTACTAACCAATAATAGTAAGTTGGCGACCATAGTCGAGAGTGACTCGAAGGCTCCCTTTTCGATAGCTTCTACATCAAGGTGTAGGGAATGGCGCAACTCTTTTCCCTGGATTATTCCACTTTACCCTTGATCCTTATCTTATAATGCTGAGTGTTAAGCAAGGTAGCATGAAGTACCATTTCTTGAGTCTTTCATATGACTCAACCTGGGATTGAACGCAGGTCTCCCAGGCCATTGGCGAATATTCTAACCATAATGCCAACACCATGTAACAAAATAGCATCTCTAGATTAGAAAAACTGCCGACAAACCTATGGTGAGACTGCGACATCATAGTAACTGAGTTCAAACCCTGGTCATGCTATCATATTCACTTTCGGACTAATACTCTAGGAAAAGATATGAACCCTCCTTAATCCCCCCCCAACTATGTGTTAAAAAGTATTACTCCTACTCCTTTACGAGAATGGCTTTGACATTAAATAAGCCACGAAGCTTTATATGCCACTAAACAAAGAAGAAGAAGAAGAAGAAGAAGAAGAAACATTGTTATTTTCCCCACCCACATCAATTGAATATAAATGCTAAAGAATCTTCACCTTAACAGGATCACAGTTTAATCACATTATATAAAAAT
>OY757918.1:27143528-27151028 GCA_963585895.1 Sepioteuthis lessoniana
ACATATGTGAGTGTTATTCAATTCATAAGAGAATTTCTAAAACAAAAAAAAACAAAAAAAACTAAGCGAAATATCTTGTTTCAGAATTTTCCCTCTACATTGTTTGTAAGTTGTTTATTGCAAAAATTATTTCAATCCCGCAAAAATAGGCTATTCAAAATGTCTGCAAATCAAAAAGAGTGCTCCAGCCTTGAAAAGAGATCTCTCATCAAATTTTTGCAAGCTGAAAACCATGTGAAATTTACTGAAGAATGTCTGATCTGTACGGCGAAACATGCTTCAGTTAAAAGATGTTTGCAAATAGCCTTTGCCACAATCAACCTGAGAGGGTCAAGGATTGTGAACAGTGGAGACTTTAAAATCACAATATCGTAAACGAACTCTCATAGAAATGTTTTGGAAAATTTAAACACCCTGCCACACACACACACACACACACACACACACACACACACACACATATATATATATATATATATATATATATATATATATACACGAGGCTCTTCATATAAATCGAGCTCTCGGTAGCGGTTAATCGGATATATGTAAACAAAAACAAATGTGATACATAAGCGTTTAAATTTCCGTCGCTTGCCCTAGTTTTCTCGTGGCTGAGAGGTAGAATCTTGGATTGGCGTTTGAGTCAACCGGGTTTCGATCCCTGTTAGCCTCACTGAAGAGTTCTGAGAGAACGAAACAGGTCTGTCTGTGGATGACCATAAATATATATACCGGCACATTGACTTAGAGGGTGCACCAATGGTCTGGGGGAGCTAGTTTTAATCCCAGGTCGCGTCATACCAAAGACTTTAAATGGTAGTTTATTACTCCCTGCTTAACACTCAGCAATTGAAGGTACGTATCAAGGGTAAAGAGGAGCAATCCAGGGAAAGGAGTAGCGCCTTCCTCTACACCTTGGTGTAGTAGCTATTAGCAAAGGGGACTTCCAGTCGCCCTCGACTACCGTCGCCAACTTTACCTAACTTTATATATATATGAATGTGTGTGTGTGTGTTGAGGTAAGAAAAAAAAATGTTACTATGACTTTAAATAGAGAGTACATCCTAAGTTCTTAAGAGGACCATTTTTTCGGTCAAGTCGCATCAGAGAACATCATCATAAGAGACAATCAATACAAAAGAATATGAAGAACTGTTCAGTAGTTGAAAAAAAAAAAAAGGAAAAAAACCTACGAACGGGTAAAAAAAAAGAAAACAGTTACCTAAATGTCTTTTTCTTTTTTTCTTTTTTTGTCACTTTTGGCTGACTTGTGGAATATGTAGGTTTGGTTTTATGGCATATCAACCCTTATAGGTTATTAAATACCAAATATTTTTATACATATTTATTAATTATATATATAATTTGGAATCACATTTTATTGATAACATTCTTAAACAAACCTGAGGTTTTCTGGGGTTTTTTGCTCACAGTTAAATGGTTTCAAGTATTTCAAGTCAGAATTTTATATCAGTTGTTTGTTTGCACTCATTAAGTTCTATTTGACCCATAGATATAACCCGATCAGGTACAACCACTCCGGGTCAGAGAGGACCGGGGAGCGCCGCCAGAAAAACGCACTCCACATTCCTCAAATCTCCAAAGCTGGGACGTCGCCATGTCATATCGAAGACGCTCGTTGAGGTAGAGGTCTTACCCCTTTGCCGAGATGCAATTGGTGTATTCTACAGCCTCAGCCGGTGGAACTTTAGTGTGGTTTGGTTGAAGTAGGGTCAACATATTTAAATAAAAGATTATATAAAACCTTCCTGTTTACAAAGAGCCGGCTGGTATGACGTAACATAAATCGCTTCAAACACGGACAATTGTAAATCGGCGCTAGCAGTTTCAAGTATAGAAAATATACTGGTGTTATAAGTGCTGGCGCTTCGGAGATTGGGTAATAAATGTTAAGTCATGCCAGAAAGAGCCTTCTAGTCGTACGAAATAGTTGGAAAGGTTAAACTTTGCGACTGGATGGTGGGGGTGTGCATATGTTGCTTAATTCTGTTCTCAAATATGTGTGTAGTGTGTTTAATATAACAAACGCCACTGCTCTCTAACAAGACGAGATCGAAAAAAGTCCTTTTCAAAAATTATAATGTACGCCCTCTCTCTGTACAAGTAAAGTTGACAACCGAAGTCGAGGGTGACCCGAAGGCTTCATTTTGAATGGTTACTACACCGAGATGTAGGGGAGGGCGCTACTTCTTTCGCTGGATTGCTCCACTTTACTCTTGATCCATACTTTATTGTGCTGAGTGTTAAGCATGGCAGAATCAAGTACGATTTTTTGAGTTTTTCGTATGACTCGACCTGGGATTGAACCCCAGTATCCCGAGCCATTGGGGAACACTCTAATCACGAGGCTAAAGAATTGAGATACTTTGAACGATATGCAAGTTTTTACCAAGGTACAGTCGATGCTTGGAATAAATATTTTGATAAAATGTTCAGTTGTCGATTACCTTACCACATAGAAGAGCACAGTTTGAAAAATTCTGCGATAGTACAGTAACTCCATGGATGGTTGGTTGGTTGGGTTTTATGGCATATCAACCTTTGTAGGTTATTTAACGCCAAATCCATTTTTATGTAAATAATCAGTTCTATTTAAAAGAATTCAGTTTAGCATGAGCATGCAGTTTAATTCTCAAAAACATTTCTATTTCAAACTATTTAGTTTATTCAAACAGTTATATATAACAATTCAGTTTCGTGTAAGTATAGTTTCAATGTCAAAAACAGTTCAATTTCAAAGAATTTAGTTTAGCATGAGCGCGCAGTTTAAATGGGAGTACAGTTTAATTGTGAAAAACATTTCTATTTCTAGATATTTAGTTTAGACAAGCAGTTCTAATTCAGCTAATTCAGTTTAGTATAAGTACAGATTTTGTTTACATATGTCAAATCAGTTCTATATCAAACAATTCAGTTAAGTGTAAATACAGTTTCAATGTCAAAAAAACGTTTTGTTTCAAATAATTCAGTTTAGCATAAGCACGCAGTTTAAATGTACGTACGGTTTAATTGTCAAAAACATTTCTATTTCAAGCTATTCAGTTTAATTAAACAATTCAGTTTAGCATAAGTATGCCGTTAGTTCTATTTAACCTATTGATAGGACCCTATCAGGTGCTACCACGGTTATCGTCGTAGGAAATGGACACGGCGACACGAGTTCAAATGCTAGACGAGACTGATTGCATTTCACATTGCACTAATATCCTCGGGAAAGGTATGAATCCAATTATTCTCCCTCCAGCTATGGGTAAAATAGTAGGGCAGACTAGTTTCTTGGTGAGGCAACTAGTCTAGGAGAAGGAAAACTCTGAACTCAAACCTGTTAAACTCCGCTTAAAAAATTGACCTTGTGTCATATCCTGCCCGAGCGGAGGGGTTGGAAAAAAAAGCCCCAGTATTACGGGGACCTCACCATCAGACTGTTTAGTGTCTCTCCAGGACACTCATTGGTGGGGTCTTACCCCTCTGCAGAGGTGTAGTCTGTGTATTCTACAGCCCCAGCCGACTGGGCAATAACTCCATGGAGGATATATAGTACATTAATATAGAGTATGAATAATGTTGCTACTCCGATTATTTCTTGCAAACCTGTATGTGTATTGATCTTTATAAGAGTCTATTTATTGAAGCAAAGTAAAGTTGGCGACCTTAGTCGAGGGTGACCCGAGGGCTCCCTTTTCGATAGCTACAACACCAAGGTGTAAGGGAGGACGCCACTCCTTTTCCTGGATTGCTCCACTTTACCCTTGATCCATACCCTGTAATGCTGAGTGTTAAGCAAGTAGGCATCAAATACCATTTTTTGAGTCTTTAGTATGACTCGACTTGAGATAGAAACCAGGTCTCCCGGGCCATTGGCAAACACTCTACTGAAATTCAGCTATATTTCTTGTACATTTAATGTTGAGTAAATTAAAACAATTTTGTAATTTTATTTTCTGTCGGAGTATATAAATGTCTACTGATTTTTTTTTTTTTCAACTTCTTACTTTGTCAGTTTTTTATTTTTTTCATTTTTTCTGAACTTTTAAAATAAGTGTTATCTATTTACGTGTAAAAAAAAATTATGGAAGATCTTTCGTTGCACCTGTGCAATTTCGTCTGCTGAACGATTCCACCCAACGTTGTGCAGATTCTTAGACAAGATTAGTAGTTTGCAGGTTTGGATCAAAACCGTACAAGCAACGACTTTGCTCTCCAAGAAAAAAAAATTCCGAGAATATACCGGTTGATTCTTTACTTTCTCCTTGAGTTTTTCTCGCTCAGAGGAAGGAGCAACCTCACAAAAATGGACTCAGGCGTGGCAATCTCGGACGGCAGATGAAATTTCTTTTCACATTCTGTCCGACGGTCAGCCCCTTACTCTTCCGTCTATGTCCTCTTTCCCTTGTAACAAACTCTAACAGACGTGGTGGAGTCAGCCCGGTCAAGCAGTAGAACTGGTGCGACCGTTTGTTTCCTTCGGTAAAAGGAGCCTTTTTCTTCCGGGGGAAAAAGAACCCCACGCAGTTCCCGGTTGAAGCTCCCAAAAACTAAAGTGCTTAAAGAAATGATCCTCTTGTCTGCTGACCTCTGACCTCAGTTTATAATGGACATTAAAATAACAAACTCATTTATTCCCATGGTGAAATCTTCTTATTTCTATTTTATCACCTATTAAAATCTGCCTTGTCTTATTAAATTGTTTTAACTATTCAATTGATATTCTAGATACATACATCCACGGACTAATTTGAAGACGCTCCCGGTGTAATAATTAATGAGGTAGGAAATGGACATGGTGACCCGAGTTCAAATCCTGTACGAGTCTATTAACATTGTGCTAATACATTTACGAAAGGTATGAATCCAATTATTCTTCCACCAATTATGGGTGAATTGTAGGGTAGACTAGGCTCTTTAGATTTGGTATGGGAACCAATCTAAGAGAAGGAAAACTCGGGATTCAAACCTGTTAAACTCCATTTGAAAAATAGACATTTGTTGTATCCTACTAGTGATGAGGGGTAGATAAATATATACATATACGCTACTAATGGTTACACACACACACACACACACTGGAACACTCACCTCTACATGCATATACATATATGTTACACCTATATGCATACACACTCTTCTAGGCTTGCTCACGCCTATATTATTGTACCTAATTGCAGGCACCTAGAATCAGAAAAGCTTATAGTGTCACATATTGAGCCCCTGGGGTTATAGATAATACATTTTGATCTTACGCTGAAGAGGCTGGCAATTTGATGCCAAGCATGGCTCTCATCATAACAGTAGACAGACAAACAGACAGACAGACGAAAAAGGATTATATAGGGGAATCAGAATGGCCTTTCAACTTTTGAATAAACAACTACAAATACAGAAATAAATCTCTGAATTATAACAAACGTCTCCCGGTAGAACAACATTTCCGCCTAACAGAACATGCCTTTAACAGAGACGCTAAGTTCACAATAATAGAGAAATAAAAAGAAACAAATAGAAAAAGCTCATATTGTTTATTATAAGGATAGATTAAGTCTGAGTATTATTTTTTTGTGTTTTTTTTTTTTTTGTGTTTTTTTTTTTTTTTTTTTTTTGTTCATTATTCCACACGGTATCAATTTTTACGCTTGGATTCCTGTTGAAATTATCTAAATGTTTCAGACAAAGTCAAAAAGTCTTCTGTTTTCCATGAACACCAAAAATCTCTTCCTTCACACAAGTCAGTCATTTACTTTTCAAATCAAATCTGTTCCGTTTTCGTAAAAAAAAAAAAAGATCTACACATAGCTGAATTTATGAACGTTTCTAGTTCACTTACTGAATTAATTCTATTCTCGTGAGAAGATTCCGTATAAATAAATACCTACAGACTGAGATAAATATCAACTTAGGAGGCATGTTAAAAAGTATCGAGACTGGAGCTTTATCTACCAAGACAGACATTTACTATAAATGAATCCAATGAGTTTTCCTTTGTCGAAGCACCCCTGGAAACGCCTCTTTTGAAGTTGTGGGAAGCTATATCGTTGTATTTATTTTGATGGCTTCAACTCTTACCTTTAAGATGAATTTTCAGTTTCAAAAACAAGAAAAAAAATCACACAGAGTTTGATTTGGTGTGTATGGAGGGTGCAGCACTTATATAACCCAGGGGAGGTTGGAGGGGTTGAGTCTCCATAATTACTGTTCAAAAAGTATCAAGGATTGACACTGACTCATCTACATGAAATCTAGATAAATCTATTAGTGATTAACTATACAGAGATATTCACTTTGTATAAGTTACTATACATATCAATTAAATTGTTAATTTACTATATACATCAATTGTAATAAATACATTTACTATATGCATCAACCTTTAATATCTATCTATCTATATATATATATGTGTGTGTGTGTGTGTGTGTGTGTGTGTGTGTGTGTGTGTGTGTGTGTGTGTGTGTGTGTGTAGTTGGGCAGCAGCCTTTCATTCAAGCATGTTTGATTAAATAATAAAGTCTTATTTTATGGAGGTGCTCGTTGTGTAATGGTTATCGTCGTATGAAATGGACACGGCAACACGAGTTCAAATCCTGGACGAGACTGATTGCATTTCACATAGCACTAATACCCTTGGGAAGGGTATGAATCCAATTATTCTCCCTCCAGTAGGGCAGACTGATCTCTTCAGCCCTGGTTAGGCAACTAGACTAGGAGAAGGAAAACTCTGAATTCAAGCCTGTTAAACTCCACTTAAAAATTAACCTTGTGTCATATCCTTCCCGAGCGGAGGGGTTGGTAAATATAATAAAGTCTTATTTTGTCTATATGATTTTACTAAGATACCTTCAAGTTTCCTGATAAGTGTCTTGGTTTCAGATTGGAATTGGTGGATGAATTTACCAAAATTGTCCAGAGTGCGTACGTAATTTTATAATATTATAAAATAACCTAAAAAAAAATATTTCAAAAAACGCTTTTAAAAACACTCTTTATACATGGAAGCCACTCCTGATGATGGCCTATGAAAGGTCCGAAAGCGCTCGGGACAATTTTGGTAAATTCTTCCGCCAATTCCAACCAGACGCCATTACACTGATCAGGAAACTTGAAAGGATCTTAATTAAAGCTTATATATATATATCTGTGTGTGTGTGTGTGTGTGTGTGTGTGTGTGTGTGTGTGTGTGTGTGTGTGTGTGTGTGTGCATATATATATATACTAATATATATATATATATATATATATATATCAACCGTTAGATTTTAAATGTACATTTACTATATACATAAATTGTAATATATATATTTAATTAAGTTACCATATACATTAATTGAACTCACATTTGATTAAAATTTAAAATTCTAAAACATGTTTAATGAATTTATTTTGTAATTTTATTTATTATTTTACATATCTTGTAACTGTAAAGTTTTGAACCTTATGATATGCGTTTTTGTTATTATTGGCATTCTACGTTCCTTGAGCATT
>OY757918.1:27156028-27236028 GCA_963585895.1 Sepioteuthis lessoniana
CCAGCAGTGTCCTGCATGTCTAATTTGGATAGTTTTCGTAATGGGAGGTAGGTGGCCGTATAGTTGGTGCCTTGTGGAGTGTTGCCGCCAAGACTTGTTCAATATTGCTCGCAGCATTCTTGTGTAATTGCTGTCTAGCTTCTTCCCCAGCCGTTTAGTTAGCGTCCAAGTATGTATATCTATTTAAATATGCACAAATAAACGATTAATTGTAAATAGAATTATTCATGTTAAAAATGTTTTAAACCATTTACTACGTGCAAAAAAAGAATAGCCTCGGCTCATTTAAAAATGTTATCTGTAGAATATGTTTACAAATCATATCCATTGGCCTGGCAGTTAGAGTGTTCGCCCATGGCCCGGGAGACCGGGGTTAAATCCCAGGTCGAGTCATACCAAAGACTAAAAAGAATGGTTCTCGATACCTCCTTGCTTAACACTCAGCATTATAAGGTATGGATCAAGGATAAAGTGGAGCAACCCAGGGAAAGGAGTAGTGCCCTTCCCTATTGTACCATACCCATGATACGGATATGTGTGAAACGTACATAGAATGTTCAAAACATATATACATAGAAAATAGGAATCTCGAAACACGAAAAACACTTACGCACTTCTTAGTTCAGGTACGAAACTTTTCATTACCTTTGAGTTTAAAAGTTCTTCGACATAAGGAGAGAGATACACATTCTTTCTATTCTGGCTTTTTCATTTGCACCCCCCCCCAATCTCGCGCAGCACCCGCCACAACGGCCATTGGCCTGGCTTCGACGAGCTAACGAAAGTCAACCGTCTTCTTTCGAGGCAGGACTCAACTCAACAAACTGACTTTTTCAAAATCCCCCAAATCCTCCGCGAGCTTCTGGTGCGTGACGTCGCCCGCACTCTGTAGCCCCGTTTCCCATCTGGGCTATTGTGACATCTCTGAGTGACACTCCGTTCCGCCCGCGCGCGTGAACACCTGCGTTAATGTTGCACCTAAGTAACCCATGCACTGAGCCGAAAGGTTCTCAGCCTAACTAAACCCAAAGGCATAAAACGAAATCCCTCGGCCATTATATTACACTACACGTAGGTGTTGTAGCTATTGAAAAGGGAGCCTTCGGTCGCCAACTTTACTTACTTACTTTACAAATCATATATATGTATAAATAGGATTTGAAATTAAATAACCTACTACGGTTTATATGTCATAAGATCCAACCAAACCCAATATAACTAAACCATGCACACATGATTTAGACGTTTTTGTTTTTGTGGTGTTGTTTTTTGTTTTTTTTTATTCACCGAGTATACTCGAGTAATGAACGATTTCGTGTAATGAACGACCCTTAATCTTTAGCCACAAAAGGTATTTTTATCATATACTGAGTGTAATGAACAACCACCAAACGTTTGGCTATGCTAGCCAGCAAAAATATTTATTTAACATCCAATGACATAAAGAGAAACTTTACAAACACTTATTTATACTTTCGACGTTACTGTAATGCAATCAAGATTATTTCAATTCAATAAATAAACAATATAGTCTAGACCTTGATGTAGCCTAGTTTATTTATTTGGATATTCCAAACATGTCAAAACTTCACCACTGATACACAGTAGCATTGATAATATTATAATTACGTAAGTAATTGATTAAGTATGCTTGGTAGACATTATTTACCTTTTCTTTTTAATTCTCTCTAGTCTGATCCAATATGTTTCCGCATAGCCTAATTAATACCTAAACAAATGTTTTTGTGAAAATAATGGCGTTTTTACGTAACCATTTATAATATATATGTACATATTATATGTACAGGTGTTATAAATAGTAAAAATTTTATCATTTTAACTAGTGGTCTTTATTTAGTTATAGACTATACTGAGACACTTTGGATCAAAGTTACGGCTCGGTAAGCGTCGACGTTACAACATATCTCGTGTAATAAACGACCTCTTATTTTTTAGGTGAAACTTCATTTAAAAATCGTTCATTACACATGTATATGCGGTTTTATTTTTAATAAGGTGGCTACATCTTACAACCAGTGAAGTAACCAGTAGGAATAAGAAACAAAAAACGTGGATTTTTATTACTTAGAGTAATCGGAATATTGTCTTCATCTATATTGTTATATTTACAGCGTTTCGGTCGTTTCGTCTTTCGGCCTTCTTCAGATGTTCCATGTTAAACTTTATAGCCCGCAGAGAACTTCGAACCGAACTCATTATAAAATCCACTGGGGTAGATTGTTCTAATTCTGTAAAATAATGACCGGGGACAAGTGTTAAGCAATAGTAAGAAAACTTTATTATTTACCTGTAGTTGGGATTGAACCTGCAACCTCCAGATGATTTCTCTTAGAAGCACTTTTCAACCAAACACCATGTGTCCTGTTGGACACATAGCCCAACGGGTCTGGGCTCCTGAGTTAGATATAAAACATCTGAAGAAGGCCGAAGGACGCATCGGCCAAAACGTTATGAATACAACGATGAAGATAAAAACAATATTCAGATTACTTGATGTGATAAAAATTATCAGGCTTTATCTCTGAAATTTAGACAAAAAAAACAACGTGAACTTTGATAAGATCTGAAATTTCACACTCCGTATCAATGGAACACGTTTACGAGAATTGTTATAATAAAAAGCCACAGTGAAATATGAAAGACAAAAATTATAAAAATAAACATGGATTTAAGAAATTCAAACAAGTTTGTATCAGACCAAAAATTGGTTCATTAGTGTAAAGTCAAAATAAAAGATCCAATTAAGTAATAGAGGACATCTAGAGGCAGCCATGTGAGGACATTAGTTAACTCCTCCAATGTTATAAAAACAACCGAGTAGCCAGAGGTCAGTTATGTACATTTTAGTATTGGGATGACTAGATTTACTGGTGACACAGGACCATCAACCATTTGTTTAAAATGTTTTCCGATTGGGCCCTCTGTTGTATAGCCGCATACAACTATATATGTATACATTTACAATTATATACGGAACTTAATCAAACATACTGACGAACTTCAATGAACGAACGAACACACTTCTTTATAAAAAATATACCTCTCACACTTTATTCGAAAGGGTTGATGTTGGTTGTGTGTAAGAGGTGAGTTGGAGACGGGGACAGATTGCGACATATTGACCCCAAGTTCTTCTGACCATAGCAGCACTTCTTTCGCATCCTGGTTGGGCTGCTCAACCGTGGGTCACTGAGGACCGCAAGCCCTCAGTCTGCAAGCTGATTCTCACGCTGGCACCTTGTTCCCCAACTGACTCCAACTGCAACTGGAACTGCAACTGACTGACTGAAGCTGTCTGTGGCACCTGGTTATATAATTGTCTGACGTACACCTGCTTCCTGTGGGTGTAAGCATCTGCCGAATTCAACCACGTCCACAGGTCAAGGTAACATTCCAATATCTTCGGCCGGATGCTCCTGTTTCGCTGTTCTTCCGCTTATTTACACAGGTGCATCTCTTGATTGACGGCTCGTTCGAGGGTCAATATGTTACACCTCGATAATAAAAAGAAGCCGTCTTTTTAATTTCTAATGAACAAATTTAGCATTAAACATCTCCCAGAGAAAACTCAATGCCTCACTCGACTGTGCCTCCTGGTACACAGCATGGATCCCGTCAAAGGATAAAATAGAACGTCCTCAAGTATCATTTGTACGTATAAAATTAACCGTCATTCTGCAAAACAACCACAACTAATGCAGGAATTGTTCTGCGTCGAAGAAGTACTGTTCAAGGAGAATAAAATCCTTATACTTCAACTGTTGTATATTGACCTTTGACCCGGCCAAACATGCCATTCCAAAGACGGCGAAAGTGATACATTCCGATGGCAGTTATGGGAAGAAATCGCGTAGGTGGGCTTGGCTGACAATATGGGACAAGGTAAAATCCCATGGTACAGTCATAGACTGATGCAGCGGAAGAGAGTGACCTGTGAACAGCATGAAAGTTATTTCCGCTTGATGGCGATCAAACATGCCATTCCAAAGATTGAGTGGGCGATTGAACTATTATATAACTCGGTGAAAACAGGAAGTCAGTTAGTTTGGAGACCAGACCCGTTAGTGACAAGATGCGGTAGAGAAAGCCAGCACTCAGCAGAAAGCTGGGCCTCCGGGCCTCCGGTTGAGCAACCCTGGAGAAGGAGAAAGACTCAACGCTGATGGCCATAAGAGTGGGGGTCAATATGTTGCAGTTTTGTTCAGTCTCCAACTCCCTCTCACACACAAACCTTTCAAATAAAGTGAGAGGTATATTTTTTTAAAGAAGTCTTCGCTCGTCTTTATCATTGTGTCTTTGTGTTCTGCATGAATCTGCATATGACTATACAACACAACAACTTCGCGCGAAGTACTCAAATCCTTACATTCAACGCACCAGAGTGCAAATGGTATGCTACCTAATCTGGCCAATTTTGGCTGGGTTTGAATGCCAGGATCCAGTAGACCAGATCTCAATGCAAGATATGTAACTCTATCGCCCCGCCTTAGCCTAAAGAGCTCTTGATGCTGCCGTCTCACCCTAAATTCTCTTTCCAACTAACCGTGAATGATCTTTTTCGACCTACTCAATAGAAATTATGTTACATACACAGATCGGTACCCTGATTGAATGGAAGTGACCCTAATGTTATCAGAGAAGACCAGTGTATTATGATACACTAAGAACTTGGTTCTGCACGGATTGTGCATCTGAAGAACTTTCTTCCGATGGAGGACCGCCTTTTGATTCCCAAGAATATGACATGGAGAACATGGAAACGTACTTCATCAGCTTACTACTCACAAAGCAATGGCCAGGCAGAACTGGCTTTCAAAACGGCTAAGCGTATACTCTCAGTCAATTATAATCGGATATATAATGATTGTTAAGCCCGTGCTTTGCTGACCAGACGAAATACTCCCATCCAAGATCTTGTCTTGTCGCTTGCTATAAGGTTGTCCAGTCATGTTATCATAAACCACCTTCCTGTCCTACGGGACAAATACCAGATACGCAAACAGTGGAAAGAAATTGATGACCTGAGAGAGGCTGCAATGACTGAAAGGCACATGTGGAACGAGCACTTTCACAATGAACATTGTCGTCTACTTCAGGAATTACATATTGGCAATTCTGTTCAAATCCAGAATCAAGACAGCCCTTACCTTCGTCAATGGACGAAAACAGGGAAGATCAGGGTGACACTCGGTAAATGACTGTACAGTGTGCGGGTGGGTAAAAGTAACTGCATGATTCTATGTAACCGTTGCTTCTTTCATAAGATCCCCCCAGTTATTGACAATCCACATCATTCTATCTAATGAGAGAGAGAGAGAGAGAGAGAGAGAGAGAGGAAGGGGTCCCTCGAACTCATAGCACCCTGATTTACAGCCGGTTCAAAATAGCAACACGGAAAATATATTAATTACATCAAAGTTAGAACTGTGTGATCCTATTTACCAACCCCTCCGTGCGGGCAGGATATGACACAAGGTCAATTTTTTAAGCGGAGTTTAACAGGTTTGAATTAAGAGTATTCCTTCTCCTAGACTAGTTGCCTCACCAAGGCTGAAGAACTCAGTCTGTCCTACTCTTTGCCCATAGCTGGAGGGAGAATAATTGGATTCATACCTTTCCCAAGGGTATTAGTACTATGTGAAATGCAATCATTCTCGTCTAGGATTTGAACTCGTGTCGCCGTGTCCATTTCTTACGACGATAACCATTACACCACGGGCACCTCCAGTTAGAACTGTATGATACCTCTGCAACTTCTAGGGTCCTGCTGCTGCGACCTGATGAATTATATGTTGTGCTCGACAAGGATTATAATCCCTTATCACTCAACGTACAACATAGACCAAATACCCCAAGTAATGAAAGAGAAGAAATAGAAATTGATGTCACCGCCCAATACAAAATAATATTTAAGAACATCAACATCAGGCCACCCCGGCTCTAAGTCAACGACCATATCAAAATACGAGACCACCTCGAACTCCTCACAAATTTATAGACAATTGCATATATATTCTGGGGTAGATATTCATCTGACCACGCCAGTCCGTCTCGTAGAGAGGGAATGGGGGTAAGTACAGTAGGAATGGAAGATCCCATCAAGTAATGGGGCACTTGTAGAGGCAGACATAGGAGGATGAAAGTTAACTCCTCTCATGTTATGAAAACAACTCAGTGGCCAGAGACCAGGTGAATATTTTAGTATTTGCATTTGATACAGGAATAAAACAATTACAACTACTATTCGTTGTGGTTACTTTACAAGTAGGTCACAAGATTTGAAATTAAATATTAAAGAAATTGTTTCAGCAAAAGAACAAATAAATAAAAATGGCGGACTGAATGTAAATTCACCTGCGCAAATAGCCGGTTGAAAAAAGATGCATTATCGAAAATGTCTATTGAAAAGAAAAAAAGTAAAAGACGTCAGAAGGTGTTAGCTATGAAAGTTGGAAAGCTAGATAAGAGAAATTGAAGGAGTTAATAAGTTAAAAGAAAAGAAGTGGAGTATAAAAGTAGGAAGAGAGGATTAAGGAAAGTAGAAAGAAGATGATGATGATGAGAAGAAGAAGAAGAAGAAGAAGAAGAAGAAGAAGAAGAAGAAGAAGAAGAAGAAGAAGAAGAAGATGTAGGAGGATGGTATTAAAAATAAAGAAGAAAGAAAGAAAGGTAAAGTTGTGAGGTGGAAGATAAAGGCGTTGAAATTGACATGAATGAGTGGAAATGAGAACAGAAGAAAAAGAGGAAGACGAGGAAAAAAAAAGAAAAAGAGGAATCTGAAAGTGCCAAAATTAAAGAAGAAGAAGAAGAAGAAGAAGAAGAAGAAGAAGAAGAAGAAGAAGAAGAAGAAGAAGATGTGCAGCTACAATTAAAAAAAAATCAAATGATCTCTGCAGTTTTTCTTGATTGAAAGCGATAGATTGCAAAGCCCCAACAATGCTATTCAGTCATTCGTTACCTTGTATCTAATTATGTATTTATCTAAATTCTTCGTCACGGGCAGGGTGTGACACAAGGTCAGTTTTTAAGAGAACTAAAGATGGTTTGAAGAAGAGTTTTCCTTCTAAACTGGTTGCCTTACCAAAGCTAAAGACCACAGTTTGTCCAACTATTTACCCATAATTAGGAGGGGAATAATTGGATTCATGCTTTTTCCAAGGGCATGAGCCAAAAGAGAAATGCAAATAGTCTCTTCCAGGATTTGAACTCGCTTCTCTGATTTCATTTGCTATGACAATAATGTAATGTTTATATCTGTCCTTTTGTATGTAAACAAGAAGAGTTCACTAAAAACTTTTACGGCCCAGTCGGCTAATATTGTAAAGAGTTTGGCTATTCTGTTAAAATTGCCAAGTACATTTTCTCTCTCTGTCTCTCTCTGTCTCTGTCTCTCTCTCTCTCTCTCTCTCTCTCTCTCTCTCTCTCTCTCTCTCTCTCTCTCACCCCAGTCGGCTAATATTACGAAAAGTTTGGCAATTCTGTTAAAGTTGTCAAGCACATCTCTCTCAATCTCCCTCTCTATCTCCTCCTCCTCCTCCTCTCTCTCTCTCTCTCTCTCTTTCACCCCAGTCGACTGGGGCTGTAGAATACACCTCTACTGAGGGGTAAGACTCCTCTCAACGAGTGTCCTAGATATAACATCAAGCAATCTGATAGTGAGGCTCCAGTCAGTGGAAGTCTAGGGAATGCGGAGTACCCCTTCATTGCGATTGATCAAAGGTCCACATGGACCTGGAGGGGTAGTACATGATAGGGTCCAATCTATGGGTCAAATAAAACTGAGTGACATTTTAGCTGTGTACTAACAAATGACTGATGCTAAATTGAATTGTTTGAAATTGAATTGTTTGAAATTGAATTTGTTGAAATTTAACTGTTTGATCATTTAACTGTGTGTAAACAAATGACTGATGTTTATTTGAATTGTTAGTGATATATAGCAATACATGGAACTATTAAACTATGTGCAAACAAATGATTAACATTGAATAGAATTATAAGTGTTAGATACCAATCGTTAAAATCATTTAACTGTGTTGATAGTTTGTGCGGGAAGAATAAATAAATAAATAGATAAAACGCAGTTTTTTTCCTAGCAGCGGTAGTGTCAATAATGCTTTATGGGTGCACCACATGGACGCTAATTAAACGTTTGGATAAAAAGAACTTGACGGTAATTATACTGTATTGAACGAGTCCTGGAGGCAACACCCCTCAAAACAGCAGCTGTACGGCCACCTATCCCCTATCACGAAAACTAACCAATTTAGATGAACCAGACATGCAGGACACTGCTGGAGAAGTAAGGACGAACTCATAAGCGATATTCTCCGGTAGACCCCTTTACATGGACGAGCAAAGGTTAGACGACTAGCTCGAACCTATCTACAACAGCCCTCTGCCGATACAGGATGTAGCCTGGAAGACCCCCTGGAGCGATGAACGATAGCGACGGGTGGCGAGAGAGGGTTAGGGAAATCCGTGCTACAGCATGACATGATGATGATGAACTGTGTAAAAACATGTTGGTTGGTTTATTGGGTTATATGGCATGTCAACCTTTGTAGGTTAATTAACGCCAAATCCATTTTTATGTAAATCTGTTCTTTTTAAAACAATTCAGTTTAGTATAAGTACACAGTTTAATGGTCAAAAACAGTTCTATTTCAAACTATTCAAGCAGTTATATGTAATAATTCAGTTAAGTGTAAATACAGTTTTAATGTCGAAAAACAGTTCTATATCAAATAATTCAGTTAAGCATAAGCACGCAGTTTAAATGTAAGTACGGTTTAATTGTCAAAAACATTTTTATTTCAAGCTATTCAGTTTATTCAAACAATTCAGTTTAGCATTAGTATGCTGTTAGTTCTATTTAACACATAGATAGGGCCCTATCAGGTGCTACCACTCCAGGCCAGAGTGGACCTGAGAGCGATGGCAATGAAGGGGTACTCCACATTCCCCAAAGCTCCAGCACTGAAGGAACCTAACCATCAGATTGTTTTGTGTCATATCCAGGACACTCGTTAGGGGAGGTCTTACCCCTCTGGAGAGGTGCAGTCAGTATATTCTACAGCCCCAGCCGACTGGGCAATGTGTAAAAACAATAGCAATACTAGTATGCAAACAAATTAGCTCTAACTAATTTTAAAATGAAAATACCGACTACATAATCTCTTACATATTACAGCTTAGTCGGCTGGGGCTGTAGAATAAACCTAGTGCACCTATACAGAGGGGTAAGACTCCCTCAACGAGTATCTCGGATATGACATCAAACAATCTGATGGTGAGGCTCTAGTCAGTGGAGATCTGGGGAATGCGGAGTACCTCTTCATGGCCATCAGTCCCTGTCTCCACTCTGATTCGGAGTGGTAGCACCTGATAGGGTCCTATCTATGGATCAAATAGAACTGTTTGACATTTAAACTGGGTGCAAACAAATGATTTATGCGAAATTGAATTGTTAGAAATAGAACTATTTCATTATTTAACTGTGTGTAAACAAATGATTGAAGCTTGATTAAAATGTTAATGATACTGCTGGTCTATGCTGATCATCGACCCACTTTGTGCAATGTCGGCCTGATGAGCCTAGCTGGTCATGGACCCAAATCTGGGTCCAGGCACATATGTCTGAATATAGCTTAAACTGGACAGCAAGGTCCAGTGCTATGCAAGGGGGACAAAGGTGTCAATGTTAAATTGTTAGTGTTACTTAGCAATACTTGAAACTATTCGACTATATGCAAATAAATCAGCTCACGCTCATCTAAAAATATTATCAAGGAAATGTTTACAAATCATATATATTTAATATATATGTATAAACATGATTTGCATTAAATAACCTACAATGGGTGATATGCCATAAAACCAAACCAAAAACCTATTTTGTCAATTGCTATAATTGACAAAATAGGTTTTTGGTTTGGTTTTATTGCAAAATTTTTTTTTAAAAACCAAACCAAACCAAACCAAACCAAACTAAACAAAACTAAACAAAACCTAAAAAAATTCTAAATCAGATATTATTGATTTTAATAAGAAAAAAATGTATCAATTCAAAATTTCTGCCAGACTCTATCAGCCGTAAATAATACACATCTAACAATTTTTGAAACATAGTTTCCTTCGAAACCACACATAACTTGTGGATACAATTAAAAAGAACATTATTAGGTAATATTTATTAACAAACTCAACCGCATTAAAAATCTATACCCAAAAATAAAAGTACTTAAATAAATTTTCACTCTTAAATATTCATATTTTTGGTTACGACGCAAACCGGCCATTTATATTGTTCCAATTTAAGATACCATTTTCTTTCATCGATAACCTATTTTAAATGATAAGGTATATATTTTAGACAATAATATAATTACACGATAAAATCTATGTATTCAAATAATAAAGCATACATATATATGTATATACATTAAACGAAAAATGCGCGTGTGTGTGTGTGTGTGTGTGTGTGTGTGTGTGTGTGTGTGTGTGTGTGAATTGGTGTGTGTGTGTGTGTGTGTTTAATATGACTATATGTATATTTTAAATTATATTTATAGCTATATTTGAAAGGATTGATTTATATCATAGATATTAGATACGTACATACCTATATATACAATACGAAACACACACCCACACATATACACATACACTTACGTAAGCTTACACACACACACACACACACACACATATATATATATATATATATATATATATATATCCAAGATGAATATATGTATATTTTGAATAACAAATATATTTGAAATGACTAATTTATATAAGATAATAGATATTGAATACATACATATATATATATACATATATATTTATACTATATGAAACATACCCCCACTCATGTATATATACACTTATACAAGTATACATACATACGCATATATATATATATATATACACACACTCCCACCCCTACACCTACACACACACACGCGCGAGCATATATATATATATATATATATATATTACTTACTTAGAAAATGTTTACCTAAATTGCCGGATGAATTAAAGGGGCAGCAAAATGAAGACGATCTCACTGTAAAGAATTATTATTATTATTGTTGATATTATGTAAAAAATTGCATAACACATTTTTCTTTTCTTTTCATGTTCGTTTCCTTCCCTCTACCTTTCACCATCTTGTTTTCTTATAATTTCAAATCAGTCTTAAATAAGTTCCATTGTTAAAGAAATCTTTTCTTGCCGGCGTTCATTGGTTTCAACTTTCCTCTGTCTCAGATTTTAAAGATGTCTGGCCAAAATGTTCACGCTTCTCTTTGTTCTTGACCTTTCAACCCCAGACGAAAATTTCTTCTCGTCAGTCATTGATTCGATCATATTCTTATATCTTATATTCTTGTATCTTTATACTTACCGTACTTTATTTATTTTCTTGTTTCCTTTTGAATTTTTGTTTCTTCCTTCTTTATTTTGATGTTAATTTTCATTCTCTCTCTCTCTCTCTCTCTCTCTCTCTCTCTCTCTCTCTCTCTCTCTCTCTCTCTCTCTCTTAAGGTGTTCGTTAAGCATTAATTTTGCTATTCTTATTCCTGATTCTTTTCTAATTTTTAAGATCTTTACCGAATGTAGAACTATTGAGAATGAAAGAATTATCACAACAGAGAGAAGGAACAATAGAAAATAATTTCAATAAATTGAATAAAGAAGAAGAAGAAGAAGAAGAAGAAGAAGAAGAAGAAGAAGAAGAAGAAGAATATTAAAACTGGAGGGAGTAAAAATAGAGATAAAATAGAAGGAGAAAGAACGTAAATTCAAAAGAAGAAAAGTGAAAGAGAAGGAAGAAAAAAATCAGAATGAGACAAGGAAAAATACTGAAAACGTGAAGGATGATTCAACCATTAAATTTGAAAGAATAAAAAGCAAAAAAATTTTCCCCGATTTTTATTTTGTTTTAAGCAGAGACGACTTAAAGTGGCAATCTCTCAAGTCAATCAAGTATGAGAAGTACTAAAGTCTTCCTTGAGGATGCTTAGGTATTGTGACTCCGTACCAGTCAAATGTAAGTTTATCAAATATCTGCAAACAGCATACCTGGAAAAACCTAACAAGATCTCAACATAGAATTGTCACAGCAAAAATCCCATCTTAAATAATATTCCCTATAATAATGACTTTAAGACACTTAGCAAAGGCATGAACCCAGTTATTCCTTTCGCTTTGTCATAACGTCAACTATCTTGAGCACTGACTCTTGGGATGCGTTTATGTATTCTTTTCGTTGTGTTCAGTGTTAGTATATCACGGATATACTAATGCTTACATTGGTCCTTGGAGAGCGAGGACTTGACTAAAATATCTTCCTCGCCACCAAGCATCTAAAACAACTAATGTCCGTATAAATAATGTTTGCAAGGAGAAGTGGTTTTTCACTTCTTTAGATAGACATGACATGTTTGTGACGATATATTTTTAGTCAGAAATATTCAGTTATTACAGACTAGCACAAGAGATTGTCACACACAAAACCTTGATTTATTTGGCACAAGGCCAGAAATATAGATCATCCAGTAATAACCAAACACATTAACGATGATTCGTTTGTTATTTATTTAATGGCATATAAACCTTCTCGTGTTGTTTAATGCCAGATCCATCCTTTTCGAAGGACAGTGGTAGCACTATTTAACCCAGAGATGGGAGGATAAGGGGGTTCATACCTTTCCTATGGGTATTTGTCCGAAAGTGAACGTAATATTGCGACTGTCCAGCGGTTTAACCATTACACCACGGGGATAATCCACATTAACAATGAGTTACTTGCTTGGCTAAATCATAACTTATCACAAAACTAATAAGCTTACTGCTTATGACCAGCCATATATAAAACACTCAAGATGGCTGCTAATAGATTATGCATTGAACAAACCGTATTTGTATTAGAATAACAATCAAGAAAAATACGCCTGTGTTATTTGAGCCATGGCTCATCAAGATCCTAATAAAATGGATGCTTTCTTGTAACTATACAAATACAAAACTCCAGATGTCTGCTAATCCAATCGAAAGTAAAAGGAAAGAGCCACTAAGCTATAAAACGTTTTGTTGGGTTTTTCTTCTATCTTCTTTTATTTCTTATTTTAACAAAGAAGCTGTAAGTGTTCGACAATGTACTTTTACGAGTAGTATCTGTCGTCATTTAAGACTCTGGTTAAGTTGATACATTCCTATTGACACAGTACGATGGGGAAATAGAGATCTAAATGAATGGCAATACAAGTGCCGAGGTTGTAAAAGTTATAAGCCACTTGATTCCTCTCATGGTAAACGTCTTCACAAATAAAGATACACTTGCAAATGTTCCATGTTAAATAAATCAGACAAAAATTGGATAATCCTTAGAAGAGAGGTTCTAAGCCGGGATCCATATGGTCCCTGTGGGTTCAAATAAGATGTTTTGAAGTTCACGCAAGCAAAATAGTAAATTCTAGGGTGGGGTCCACGATAGTATTTTAGTAATGAATGAAAATATTTGGCTTTTAAAGTATTCATAGTTGTAGTAATTTACTAAGCTTTTTTGCTCAGGTGTGACACAAGGCCATATGAATGGAGCTCCCAATGAACGTATTCATTGTTGTATGTTACTGTTTTTCTTTCAACTTACCTTTCTGAATCTGATTTCAGCCGTGTCTTTAACTTACAATCAAAAGCTTGTAACCAACTCGAAATTGTACAAAGAGATGATCTTCTATTATCATTAACAATGTTGGAGCCAAATACTGGAAGAGGGGGATGTCCCCATGGTGAAATGGTTAAACCACTGGACTGCGAAATCATAGTACGCGAGTTCGAACTCCACTCAGGCTATTACGTTCACTTTGAGACAAATACCCTTAGGAAAGGCAAGAACCCCTTTATCCTGCCAGCTATGGATTAGATAGCACCACTACTGACCTGAAAGGAGGAATTTGGCATTAAATAACCCGAGAAGTTTGATATGCAATTAAATAACAAATAATATTGGAAAACTAGCAAAGCAGCAGTAACCACAAAGTTCAGACTGAATAAAGTTGCACGAAAGTTTTATCGTTTTCAATAAATGTCTTTGTATTTCCATGACTTGTTTTGTTTGTGAATATTCCTTTTCCCTGATATTTAGTTATGTGCAATAAGTTATTTATACTTCTACTGGATGTCTCAAAATTGTTGCAACCCATTAATTATATAAAGTGTCATCCACAGACAGCTCTGTTTCGTTCTATCAGAACTCATCAGTGTGGCTAGACAGGCTAGATTCCCGAAGCTGGGATCGAAACCCGGTTGACTTAAACGTCAATCCAAGAATCTACCACTTAGCCACGAGGAAGCCAGCGTCTGCGAAGTAAATTTAAACGGTTATGAATCACAATTGTTATTGTTTACATATATCCGCTTAACGGCTACCAAGAGCTCGATTCATATGAAGAGCCTTGCATAAACGCTAATGGCAACACAATTACTTCATTCGTTAGAGAACTCAACCCTACAGAGGTAGGGGAGCATATATATATATATATATATATATATATATAGGGTGTCTTAAAACTGATGCAACCAATAAATATGATAATGATTTATTACTAAGACAAGCACAATGGCGATCATTTGTAACACATCCTGTAAAAAATACGTCCTTTGAGATTGAGACATCAAATCAATGTTTTTTTAATTGATATTATATCAGCTTCCAGGACATGCAATATGTTTTTGAGTTTCTTGTCCCAGTAACAAATCATTATCATATAAATGGATTGCATCTATTTTTAGACAGTTTCGAATGATTTTGACGCAAAATATATTTCCTCTCTTATCCAAGGCGTTGAGATCAAGGATTAATAGTTGCATACTAATTTCAAATCTGAAAAAAAGAACACAACATTATTATTAGTAGAGTTATTAGCAGTCATATGGGTCCCTTGTATATTGAGACACCCTATACAATACGCAAAATATTTGTTTTAATTTCTGTACGATTCCTCATAATATTTAATTATTAGAATACTATAAGATTTTTTTAAATATCAAAAAGTTATAGGTGTCCACTAAAATAAAGCAGGAATCAGAGGGGTCTATAAGTAAAAAAAAAAGTTGAAAACTTCTGCTTTAGAGCCTTCAATCTGACTATTTGGTGTAATTTATTTAAATTGTTGATATGGTACCCAACCTGCGGTCGGTAATGAACTTTTCTCGGACTATTAATACCGGGCTCTGTACTTATTCCCGACGAACACTTGGCAGTCGGACTGACTTCTAACCCTTTGTACATATGTTGTATTATACTTTGTTAATATACTTTGTTCCACACAAACCCGAGTTGTGTTATTCTTCTGGGCCCTTTACTGGTCCACAACAATTATATAACAAGAAGTCTGAGTTTGGAGAAGACGATGAAGATCATCGAAATTTAAGGAAGAAGAAAATCACCAAGGATCTTGGAATATCGAGACGCTTCGCCTAAGTCATCTAGGATAAGCATGGTGATAATCGGCGCGTTTTGGACGTGGAAAAAATGTCTGACAGACTTTTGAAAATTAGATGAATGAAATCTAAGTTAACTGGTTAGGTCGTCAGTATTCAACAAAAAGACGCACAGTCAGCAGGACTGACTGCATCCTACCAGGAGTGATGTATGATAGGGATGGATAATGAGAGAGTCAGGTAACTCCGTGCTGTCTGCGTGACTTGATGATATATATATATATATATATATATATATAATGGACAGGTGATTCCTGTTTTGATTCAATCATCCAAACTAGAAGTAAACGGGCAAGGGACATATATATGACACTGTGTTGCCGCATGGAACGATGATAAAATTAACTTGGTAAAGCGGAATGCACAGATACTACACTGACCTGTGGTAGAGGGCCGGAGAGCGACATTTTGATTCTCGTCAGAAAGCACAGATACTTCAGTTCGAGGTAGAAATGACGATTCATATATAAATGATCCCATCATTTTATTGGTATTTACTAGCTTAGAGTGGCAAACAAAAGAAAAGACCCACGTAACTAAAAGATCGATAAATAAATGTATCTGATTTAGTAAACTAAGAAGCTAATTTACAATGTTTGGTTTGGTTTTATGGCATATCAAACATTGTTGGTAATTAATGCCAAATTCATTTTTTATACATAGAAACAGTTCTATTTCAAACAATTCATTTTAGCAAAAGTACACAGTTTAGTTTTATTTGACCCACAAATACAATCATATCAGGTGCTACCACTCCAGGCCAGAGTGGATCTGGGAGTGATGGCAATGAAGGAGTACTCCGCACTCACCAAAGCTCCAGCATTACTGGAACCTCCCCTGCAGATTGTTTGATGACATATCCTGGACAGTCGTTGAGGGGGTCTTACACCTCTGCAGAGAAGCAGTCGGTGTATTCTATTGCCCCAGCCGACAAGGCAAGTTTTACAATGTACTTTCATGACTAGAATAAGTGGTCATTTAGGAGTGCAGTGCAAAGCTGTAGCACTTACATCGTTGCCCTTACCCTGGCATTGAATGAGGAAAGATACAGATCTGAATAGTTATATTGAAAATTTATGAGCGACCCTCATGAGATGCGTGGGATCAGGTAGCTCATAACTTTTGCATGCCCCATTTTCATGATAAATATTTTCATAGATTAAGATATCTATGCACATTTCTCGTGTCAAATGGCCCAAACATTAATTGCCTGAACTTTTCTGCCTTCAACTAGACTATTTAGCATAGTTAATTTAAAATTCATAATGAGAAGCGGAAGAAGATCGATCATCGAAATGTGACAAAGAATGAAATTACCAAAGATCATTAAATGTCAAGGTTCTCTGTCCAGGTCAACCAGAAGAAGATGATATTGAGAGTATTTTAGATAGAAAAAAGACTGGTAGACCTTTGATATTAGATAAAAGAGATCAAAAGAAGCTAGTTAAGATATCAGTATCCAACCCAAATTTAACGGCTCGTCAAGTAATGGATAAATGATGAAGTGTTAGTTCATAACAGAGAATAATGAACGTATAATAATGAAATGTCAGTTGATAATACGGAAGTTTTAGTTTATAGTATATAAGAGTGAAGTGTCAGTTCATAATAGCGTTACAACATAATAGTGAAATGTCAATTCATAATAGTGAAATGTCAGTTCATAATAATAAAGTGTTACCTCATAATAGAGAAGTGTCAGTTCATAATCATAATGGTGAAATGTTACATCTCAGTTCATAATACTGAAGTGTTAGGTCATATAATAAGAACCAGATAGAACCAAGGATATTCCACAGAATACATTGCCCAGTCGGCTGGGGCTGTAGAATACACTGACTGCACCTCTGCAACGAGTGTCCTGGAAATGACACTAAACAATCTGGTGGTTAGGTTCCAGAGCTTTGGGGAATGCGGAGAACCCCTTTATTGCCATTGCTCCCAGGTCCACTCTAGCCCGGTGTGGTAGCACCTGATAGGGCCCTATCTATGGGTTAAATAGAACTAACGGCATACTTATGCTAAACTGAATTGTTTTATTAAACTGAATAGCTTGAAATAGAAATGTTTGACAACTAAACCGTGCTTACATTTGAACTGCGTGCTTATTCTAAACTGAATTATTTCAAATAAAACTGTTTTTTGACATTGAAACTGTATTTACACTAAACTAAATTGTTTAACAGAACTGTTCTGACATGTAAAGTAAGTAAAGTTAGCGACCATAGTCGAGGGTGACCCGAAGGCTCCCTTTTCGATAGCTACTACACCAAGGTGTAGGGGAAGGCGCTACTCCATTCCCAGGATTGCTCCACTTTACCCTTGAACCGTACCTTATAATGCTGAGTGTTAAGCAAGGTGGTATCAAGTACCATTTTTAAAGTCTTTGGTATGACTCGACCTGGGATTGAACCCAGGTCTCCCGGGCCATTGGCGAACACTCTAACCGCTGTGTAAACAAAATCTTTACTTATACTAAACTGAATTAGCTGAATTAGAATTGCTTGACTAAACTGAATAGCTCGAAATAGAAATTTTTTCACGATTAAACTGTACTTACATTTAAACAGAATTGTCTTAAATAGAACTTATTTACACAAAAATGGATTTGGCGTTAAATAACCTAGAAAGGTTGATATGCCATAAAACCCAACAAACCAAACCACGGAATACAGGCTTATTTGCATGAAGCCCGAACAAAGTAATATAATAGAGTTATATAATGAGTATCCCGTTGTTATACCAGAACAAAATGATTTCTAAAAGCAATATTTTTAATTAATCTCAATTTAATTAAATTGTTTACAAAAATTACGTTTTATAAATACCTTAAATATCTTAAATATCTTCCTTTATCTTATAGATTATCATTATTTATGGATTACTACTCATTACTGGCTTCCCAGATAATAAATAAATTGATTAATTAATAAGGGTAATTAGACCAGGTTAGATTTAATGCTCACTTTACTTTCATTTGTTGGTCAACGAGAAACCGAAAATATTTGTAAAATTTTATTAAACTTTGTAAATTTTTAAGGTTTGTTGACTTTCGGAAGATTTCATTTTTATAAATGACATATCACCTCATTTTTTTTGCTTCCGAAATAAGTTTTCAAAATAAACCTTATTTCTTTATTTTACTTATCTATCTATCTATCTATCTATCTTATTTCTTTCTCTCTATATATCTTTTACTCCTTTCCTTTTCTCTCCTTTTCACTCCTTTCCTTCCTTCCATAGAAACAGAGGTATATGCATCTGAAATATTGACATGATTGCTTCCTCTCTTGCTTGCTCTCTCTCTCTCTCTCTCTCTCTCTCTCTCTCTCTCTCTCTCTCTCTCATACACACACACACACACACACACTTACACACACACATTAATTCATTCTTTCTTTCTTTCTTTTCTCCTTTGCGTATAATGTTCTTTTTCGTCTTTTCCTTTTCTCTCAGTCAAAATGGAAAGATCCCTTTTTTATCTGAGGTGATAGCAAGGCATAACATTCGGATACGGGACATTCGTGTAATATTCGATCAATATTATAAATACTTTTTTTGAATGGATTCATTTTAACATAAGTGCCATCGCTAAAGAAAAAAGACAAATAAATAATTATCCAACTAAGGAGAAATCATCATCATCATCAGCATCATCATGTACCGCTAGCACGGATATCCCTGACCCTCTCTCGCTACTTCTCCTTATCATTCATCACTTCAGGCAGGTCTTCAGGGCTACATCCCATATGTATGTATGTTCGAGTTGGTCCTCCTGCTTTTGCTTGGCCATATGAAGAGGCCCCATAGGAGTACATCACTGATGACTTCGTCTTTGCTTCTCCAGCAGTGTCCTGCGTGTCTGGTTCGTCTAACATGTATAGTTTTCGTGGTGGGAGGCAGGTGGCCGTATAGTTGGTGCCTTGTGGGACGTTGCTGCCAGGACTTGTTCAATATTGCTCTCAACATTCTTGTGTAATTACCGTCTAGCTTCTTCTTCAGCCGTTTAGTTAGCGTCCAAGTAGTGCAACCATATAGCAGTATCGATACGACCGCTGCCTGGAAGAAACTGCGTTTCATTTTATCGGTCAGGTCTGATTTCCATATGATCAAGAGCCTATCGATAGCTGTCCATGCTTTCGTTAGTCGTGTGTCGATGTCTTTTTCGGTTGATGGGACGCTGCTTCCTAGGTAGGTGAATTTGTCTACTAGTTTCAGAGAACTTTGCCATGGGAATGTAAAAAAAAGGGTAGCAGTGATATTTGGTGATGAACACGAGCATGAACTAAATTCCAATGCACCAGTGTATGTTTAGGTTATAGTATATGTAATATAATGGCCGAGGGATTTCGTTTTATATATCTTGCCTTTCGGTTTAGTTAGACAGAGAACCTTTCGCTTAGCGCATGGGTTAGTTAGGTGCAACATGAACGCAGGTGTTCACGCGCGCGGGGGGAGGATGTGTCATTCAGGGATGTCACAACAGAAATCCCAGATAGGGGTGTGTGGATGACGTCACGCACCGGAAGCGTGGGCTGAGATTTGAGAAAAGTCAGTTAGTTGAGTTCCTGTCCCCGAAGAAGAAGGTTGACTTCTGGGGCCCGCCGAGGCCAAACGAATGTATACGCTACGGGTGCCGCGCGTTGGTTGAGTTGAATTTTAGCGTCCGAGGAAGACGGTTGACTTTCGCTTGCTCGCTGAGGCCTTGCGGCGAGTGTCGTACGTGTTGGGGGACAGATGGAAAAGTCGTCATAGAAAGATTGTGCCTCTCTCTTCCTCATGTCGAAAAACCTTTTAACTCAAAGGTAATAAAAAGTTTCGTACCTGAACTAAGAAGTCGTAAATGTTTTTGTGTTTCTGGATTCCTATGTTATCTATATGTGCGTTATGGACATTATGAGCGTTTTGCGTACCGGTATGAATATGTCTATTTCACATATTCATATCTGGCTATGTAACATATATAAGAGTGAAGTGTCAGTTCATAATAGCATTACCTCATAATAGTGAAATGTCAGTTCATAATGGTGAAGTGTTACTTCATAATAGTGAAATGTCAGTTCATAATAATAAATTGTTACCTCATAATAGTGACGTGAAATGGTGAAATCTTTCCTCATAATAATCAAATGTCAGTTCATAATAGTGAAGTGCTTCATCACAATAGTCAAGAGTCAGTTCATAATAATGAAGTGTTACCTCATAATATTAGAGTGTCAGTTCATTATAGTAACGTGTTATTAAAGAAAAAACAGTTAGTTAAAGAAAAAACAATGAAACCTAAAATTTCATGATAATTTTAGGCTACTTCAAAATTGTACAAAAGGTTGATAAAAACCAGCGGAATATGGAACCATGAAAAAAATTATCTGTTAAAATCTCATCTCTCACCAGATACAACAGAAACTGAAATATTCTAACATAATAGTACACCTTCACCGGCTCATTGGCCTAGTGGGTAGAGTGTTCGCCAATGGTCCGGGAGACCTGGGTTCTATCCCAGGTCACGTCATACCAAAGACATTAAAAATTGTACGTGATACCTCCTTGCTTAACACTCAGCAATATAAGGTACGAATCAAGGGTAAAGTGGAGTAATCTAGAGAAAGGAGTAGTGCCCTTCTTTATATCTCGGTGTAGTAGCTATTGAAAAGGGAGCCTCACTTTTACTTTACTTTTAGTACACCTTACTATAAAATGTATGTGATTGGAATCCTGGTCACGACACCAAACAGAATCTGTTGTATAGCCAACTTGTTCTTCTTCGGCATGCGTCTCTTCTCTTCGCTTTACGATTCCATCTTCTTTTATATTCTCTTCAATGGGATGAATAACAAATACGAAGTCTTCAATTCTTGTGTGCATACATAACTTTATTCATTTAGATGTCTTCTTAATGATATCACCGATTAGTAAGAAAAGCCATGCGTCAGTCATTGGCACACTTATGAAATTCTAGGGTTTTAGTTACCTGCCTTTATAACCATCCAACAACAACCAAGCTTTCAATTGCCCTTAAAGGTTATTACCCGTCAATTGAACTGAGTTGATTCATTGTATTTTTACAGCCATTTAACGGTTATTGAAATTCTACTCTACATACCAAATAAGATATTCTGTCAATCTATTACCTAACGCATGCAACAAACAAGACTGGCCTATCCAAAGCCTTGACCCAAAAATTACAGAGCACACTCGGCGATAATCGAAACCCACTTTGTATAAAAATAGAATGACTAAAATTTAATGGTGGGATTCTAATGGTTTGAGGCTACTTTTGTCTCGCCCTAGTACATTCTAAGGCAAGAATGTATGTCCAAAAAACCAGTTTGTACAAGAAACAATCTCAGATTAACAATGAAGACCAAAATTTAGAGATAGGAGTCGAATCATTTGAGGTTACTTTTGTCTCACCTTAGTACATTTTAATGCAAGAAGATGGTCCAGGACTCTTGGGTTCAATCCCAGGTCAAGTCATACCAAAGACTTTAAAAATGGTACTTGATACCTCCTTGCTTAACATTCAGCAATATAAGGTACGTATCAAGGGTAAAGTGGAGCAGTCCACGGAAAGGAGTAGCGTCCTCCCTTTCACCTCAGTTCAGTTGCTATTGAAAAGGGTGCCTTCTGGTCGCCCTCGACTACGGTCGCCAACTTTACTTTATATATCTGAAAGACCAGTTTGTACAAGAAACAATCTCAAATATGCAATGAAAACTAAAATTTAAAGATAGGAATCTAATCATTTGAGGCTACTCTTGACTCACTTTAGGCCATTTTAATGCAAGAATATATATCTGAAAGACCAGTTTGTACAAGAAACAATATCAAATATACAATGAAAACTAAAATTTAGAGATAGGAATCTAATAATTTGAGGCTACTCTTCTCTCATCTTAGTCCATTTTAATGCAAGAATATATATCTGAAAGACCAGTTTGTACAAGAAACAATATCAAATATACAATGAAAACTAAAATTTAGAGATAGGAATCTAATAATTTGAGGCTACTCTTCTCTCATCTTAGTCCATTTTAATGCAAGAATATATATCTGAAAGACCAGTTTGTACAAGAAACAATATCAAATATACAATGAAAACTAAAATTTAGAGATAGGAATCTAATAATTTGAGGCTACTCTTCTCTCATCTTAGTCCATTTTAATGCAAGAATATATATCTGAAAGACCAGTTTTTACAAGAAACAATCTCAAATATACAATGAAGACTAAAATTTAGAGATAAGAGTTTAATAATTTGAAGCTGTTTCAAAAGCAACAGTACAATAAAGTTGATAGAAAAATCAAACGTGATATTGAACCATGAAAAATGCATTATTTTGTGAAAATTTCTTACCATATTTAGCGGATTGTCATAGAATGCATGCAACAAACAAGTTTCATGATAAAGGTGTTGCGGTATGAGAAGATTGGCCGAATCAAATCTCAGACTTATCATTTATAAAATAACTTAGAGATATCATAAAATAACTTATAGATACCATATAGATACTATATCCCAAATAAAAGTCTAAATTTTGAACGAGGCTGTTTATGTTTCACTTGTTGAGGAAGGTATGAATCCATTTATTTTCACCATCCCCATCACTACCTTTCTGGTATGAGTAAATAGTTGGACAGATTGGGTTATTTAGCCTATGTTAGACGACCAGTCCCAGAGTAGGAAAACTCAGACCCACTTAACTCTGCTTAAAAGTTAACCTTGTATCACATCCTGATGTGGTGGAGGTGTCGGGTAAATAGCACTATTTTCCAAAAGAAAGAAAGAAAGATCATCATCGTGTCGAGCTGTTATCATGGATTCCCCCCTCTCTCTCTCTTCGTCTCCGGCAGGTCTTTTAGACTACATCCTGTATCGGTGCAGGGCTGTTGTTGATAAGTTCTAATTGGTCGTCTAACACTTGCACGTCTGTGTGAAGGATCCATAGGAAAATGTCACTTATGAATTAGTTCTTACTTTTCCAGCAGTGTCTCCCATGTTTTGTTCTTCTTATTTGGATGCTTTTGGAGATGGAAGGTAGGTGTCCGTACAGTTGTTGTTTTGTGGTTTGTTGCTTCCAGGATTTGTCCAATATAGCTTGTAGCATTCTTGTACAATTTCCGTCAAGCTTTTTCTCAGTACGCTTAGTCAGCGTCCATGTGGTGCATCCTTATAATAGAATGGACACAAACATTACTTGGAAAAAATTGTGTTTATTTTATCGAATAAGTTTGGCTTCCATATGATCAATGACCAATCGATAACAGCCCATGCCTTCGCTAGTCGCATATTGATGTCTTGTACCTCGGAAGCAGATAGAGAGAGAGAGAGAGAGAGAGAGAGAGAGAGAGAGAGAGAGAGAGAGAAATCAAAGTATAAATAAGTTTAACAATTTCCTGAAGGTTTATTTTTGCATAAAGGCTTTGAGGACCATTTTTGTGAGAGGGCATTCTTTTATTAACTTTTTTTAGAGTACAACAATTGCATTAATTTTTTTTAGTACAATAATTGCATCAATTTTTTAGAGTACAACAAATGCATTATTTTTTTAGAGTACAATAATTACATTAGATTTTTTTACAGTTCAACAAATGCATTAATTTTATTTATTTATTTTTAGAGTACAATAATTGCATTAAAATATTAATTCTCCTTACTTCTTATTTACGCAGACTCTGTGATCTGATGATTCGAAACTATAAAAAATGATCACAAGATCAAAACATCTATTTGATTCTGAAAACTTCTAGATTATTTTTTGACAACTAAATTTTATCAAATGAAGCAAATAAAAAAACCCGCAATTCTTCATTGTCCCCTGTTTTCTCTCTGTTCTCGTTTCACCTTAAACCTCTATTGGTCAAACACCATAATCTTTTGGAGCCTGCCCGCCTGTGTGTGAGTACGTGCATATGTAAGAATAATATGTGTGCGCACACGAACACGCGCGTGTGTGTATGTGTCATTCTATGTGCTAATCTTCACTTTATTTATTGCTGTAAAATAAAATACCATGTACTCTAATTAATTCGTAATGATATCTGCGTAAAAAAAACCCAAAAAAAACAAAAAAACAATTGCAACATTCAACAAGGCTGGTCGAAAATTGATAATGGATGAAAATGGCGGACCAAAATGTGTGTCTAATGGACATATCTTCGTTGAATGTCGAAAACAGCTGTCAAATGATTTCGATTAAGGAAATCGTATGATTACGAGGAAACAGGTAGTCTTGTCTATGTCATCAGAGGTTGTGGCTCAGATAGTAAAGCTGTCGTTTAGGGGTGGGGGGTTAAAAACTCGTATCATTTTGACACATACATGTATGTGTTTCGTTTTATATTCTACGCTGGCGAGAAGAGAAAGAAAAAAAGAGCCACGTAGCTCCGCAGCACCCCCAGAAATCTTTTTTTTTTCAGTAGTTATATTAAAAACTATTGGTATTTGTCAATACACTTTGACTCTAGTTTTTTCAAGTCTGTACTGAAAGTTGTTGCATTTACATTGACAGAATTCGAGGAGTATCCTGGCCATTACACTAAAATGCCTAAGGAGGTGAGGCTCCACTTCTGGATATCTAGGAACTATGGAATCATCACTTCATTGTCAATAATCTCAGGTCCATTCTGACTTGAAATCGTAGCACTTTTTAAGGACCAATCTATTTGTTAAATAGATACGTTTGAAAATTACTTGTATTAGATAGGAATACTTGAAACTATATAAATGCAAATTATTTGTATTGAGAATACTTGCAAAAGCTATAATTACGATTATTGTAATTACTAGATAAGAATACTAACTTGAAACCATATAATTATTTTTAATGGCATATCAACTTTCGTGGGTTATTTAATGCAAAAGCCATCCTTGTAAGACAGTGGGGTGATATTTAACCCATTGGTGGGAGGATAAGGGTGTTTGTACTTATCCTAAGGGTATTAGTCTGAAAATGAACCTAATAGCGCGGCTGGTGTTCGAACCTGCTTACTTCGAGTCTGCAGACCAGCACATTAGCCATTACGTCACAGGGACTCCCCTGACATAATAGATTGCAAAATTAAGACTGACTTCGGCACTAAATAATCAAACAAGTGTTGATATGCCGTAAAACCAGTCAGCTGACAATACAAAGATATAAACAGACCTGAATTCATGCTGGTGCTGAAAAAAGAATGCAAAAGTTTAGGATCTCAAGGGCAGTTGGCTAGAGAGCATGTTGTGATAGTTACTTACTTCGTTAGATATTGACTTAGTAAGGGTCCGGATTTGGCCATTTGTATATCTAGCTCTTCCTTGTAAATTGCCCTGCGTATTTCTTTGGTGATAATTTCATGGAAATGTGGTAGTTTCAGGAAACAGATATTAGAGGGTGTATATAGTTTCGAGGATTTATCATTATTTAAATGTCGTGTAACTGATGTTGGATTATCATTGTTTCCGTGGGTGTTTATAAAGTGTACGGTGTGTGTAATTTTGTCTTTTTCTTTGCTGCATCTATTGTGAATTCGTTTAATCTCATTTCTAATGTAATTTATTTTGCCACTGAGTAGAATTGCTGATTTGAAATGCACAAAGATACTTACACAGATAAAATACTTATATATATATATATATATATATATATATATATATATATATATATATATATATATATATATTTCATCCACAGACAGACTGTTTCGTTCTATCAGAACTCTTCAGTGTGGCTAGACACGCAGGACGCTCGAAGCCGGGATCGAAACCCGTCCAACTTTACGTTAGACTAAGTTTCATCTAGTATATATATATATATATATACTAGATGATCCTTTGAACCCTTTGGAAAATGAATGCATAATGATAATATTGTTTCTATTCATAAATCAATGAAGAATATTTATTAGCAATTATCGTCATCTCCGTTATATCGAAATTTGATTGATTAAAGATTACCTTCAACTCGGACAAAAATCCTAAAAAAATTATTATTCAGTTATTGAATATATATATATATATATATATATATATATATATATATATATATATATATATATATATATAAATTCACTCTAATTCCATTGTGAAATTGCTCAGTCGGTCAGGGCTAGAGAGTTCATCAACTATATCTCTACAGAGGAGTAAGACTCCTCAAACGAGTGTCCTAGATATGACACAATCTGATAATAACACTTCAGTAATGTTGGAGCTTCAGTGAATGTGTTGTGCCCCTTCATTGCTATCGCTCCCACGTCCACTCTGACCCGCAGTGGTAGCACCAGATACGGTCCTATCTATGGGTCCAATAGAACTGAATTGTGTAATTACGATAAAATGAATTGTTTGAAATTAACTGTTTTTACATTTAACATTGTGTAAACAAACAAAAAACCTGTACTTAAGCTAAACTGAATTGTTTGAAATTGAACTGTTTGACCATTTTACTGTGTGTTAACAAATGAATGATATTTAATTGAATTGTTAGTGATATATAGCAATACTTGGAACCATTTAATTTTGCTGGCATGCGAAACTGAATTGTTTGAAATTGAACTGTTTTTACATTTAAGTGTGTGTAAACAAAAAACTGTTTTTAGACCAATGATTGTGTGTAAGCAAAAGACTGAACTTAATGCTGAACTGAATTGTTTGAAATTAAGTGAAACCATTTAACTAAGTGCAAAAAACGAGCTCAGGCTTGTTTAGAAATTTTATCTTCAAAATATGTAAAGAAATCATATATTTAATTTGTGTATAAAAATAATTTGGCATTAAATGACTTACGATGGTTGATGTGACATAAAACCAAACCAAAGCATTGTGAAAACCGTAAATCCGCTTTTCTTCCCCACTCCCCACTTAAAATAGTTAACCAGTCTGGGCTCTCTATCCTTGGTTGGGCAACCTGTCTGGGAGAAGGAAAAAACCTTAATTCAAAACCTGAGGAATGTTTTTTTATGGGTGCGCCATACTTCTGTTTTCAGCTCATCCATAGTTTAATTGGAGTAAGAGATTGATTTTTAGTAAATAAAAAAGAAATGATAACAAGCCTGCTACTTATTTTTGTTCTGTGTGCAACACATCTCTGATTTCTAGACCTGTTGCCTGGTAAGTGCCGCGTATAAGTAATTACACAATTACGCGATTACTTATTCAATCATTGGTCACTTACTACGTTGTCTATTGCTTGCCTTAAGTACTTCCGTTAGTATAGAGTTTTATTTTGTTTTGTTTTTGTCCCTTTTAAAGAATTAATTCATAGAAGAAGGAAATGTTATTTGAGACTTGTAAATCAGAGTTAATTATGCACGTACAGATATTTAGGCGGATGTCATAACAGTTATCATCGTATGGGAATGGACTCGTCGAACAGGGTTCAAAACCTGGGCGAGGCTGTTAAAGTTCACTTTGTGCTAATGCTTCTTTGGAAAGTCATAAATCCATCTCTAACCTTCCTCCCGCCATCTCACACTGGACTTGGGTGAAAAGTTCATAGGTTGACCAAGATTCTCTCTCATGAAATTTGACTAAATAAGGTTCATTTTTCAATAGTGTCCCACCCACCCCTTACACTCCAAACAATTCTTTCATCGATGTTGCAGTGTTTGGATCCAAAGGGTTAAAAGATTTATCAAGACGTCTTCATATGAAGTTTTCAGATACCCCCACCTCATCCACTTCGGTTGGCAGACCTGTTTTCTCAAGTCAATTTCGAAGCAATCAAAATTCTTTCAGGACAAATTATTTGCCCTTGATTTTGATTAGACTCGATCTCCTGACTTCAGCCATCATGAATGATTATTTTATTTACTGACTTTCATAGTTTTCTTTTATTTTCATGCCTTAAAATGTTGATTTACAAAGATTCTACAAAAAATGACCATAAGAAAATCTCTCATAAGAAAACAAATGAAATACTTCTTATAACATGATTCAGACGAATAGATTTATGGATGAAATGATAAGGATAATTTCAAAAAATTTCAAATATGATTTTCAATAAATATATTTTTATTTCAACTTAACAGCTAAATCTTTATGGTAAATCCCGTATTTCACGGCATGTAAGACGCACATTTTTTTTTTACTAAAAATATCTTTTAAATTTTAATATTGATAACCTGCATCAAGGCATAGAAACTCGAAAAAATGCATGAGATGATAAAATGCAGTAAATAATATATATATGCTGCGTGCAATCCTGAACAAGTCCTGGCAGCAACACCCCACAAGACACTAACTGTACGGCCACCTGCCCCCTATCACGAAAAATATTCAAGTCAGACGAACCATACATGCAGGACACTACTGGAGAAGCAGAGATGAACTCATAAGAGATGTACTCTTATGGATCCCCACACATGGCCGCGCAAAAGCAGGACGACCAGCTCGAACGTACATTCAGCAGCTATGTGAGGATACAGGATGTTGTCCTGAAGACCTACCTAGGGCGATGAACGATAGAGAGGAGTGGCGAGAGAGGGTCAGGGATATCTGTGCTGCCAGCACGAGATGATGATGATGATGATATATATATATATATATAGAGAGAGAGAGAGAGAGATTTACAAAGATATTTTTGAAAATCAATACCAAAGACTCAAAAAATAGTACTTGATGCGCCTTTACTTAACGCTCTGCATTATAAGGTACGCATCAAGGGTAAGTGGAAGTGTCCAGGGAAAAAAGTAGCACCCTTTCTTCTTTGTTTCAATTTCTTTCTTTCTTTCTTCCTTACTTTCTTTCTTTCTTTCTTTCGTCATGTTTATTTTTTATTTTTGTTTCTTTATTTTTTCTTTATTTATTTCAATTTCTTTCTTTAAGTTTGTTTATTTCTTTCTTTCTTTCGTTTTCTTTCTTTCTTTTTTCCTTTATCAATTCATTTCGTTATTTTAATTTTTTCTTTTTCCTTCTTTTTCCTTTCTTTTCTCAATTGCTTTCTTTTTTTTTCTTTTTTTCAATTTATTTATTCATCTATTTACTCTTTTATTTCAATTTATTCCATTATGTTAATTTTTCTTTTCTTTTCTTTTTCGTTTTTTACTTCCAGTTGCTTTTTTTTCTTTTTTTCTTTATTTCAATTTATCGATTTATTTAAATTTCAATATATTTCGTTAACTAAGTTTCTTTCGTTCAAATTCTTTCTTTCTTTCTTTCTTTCTTTCTTTCTTTTAAGCACTTTTTTTCATTCAGTTTCTTTCTTTCTTTTAGTTTCTTTCTTTCTTTTAGTTTATTTCTTTCATTCAAGCATTTTCTTTCTTTCTTTCTTTCTTTCTTTCTTTCTTTTCGTTTTTTCTTTTATTCCAGTTCTTTCTTTCTTTCTTTGTGACTAGAATTTATTTATCTATTTATTTCCTCTGATTTATTTTCCAGTCTTCTTTGCTTCAAGCCTCAGGCTGAAGAAAGATGTTGGATCTTCAACAGAACCAACACATATCACGTGATATAGCTAAACATGGATCTCAGCTTAATTAGGTCATGACCTAACTAGGTCAATTCTAACTCAGCCAAATGCAAAAATAGGATTTTTTTTTCAACATGTCTTTCTTTGTTCTCTACGCTTCGACTTTTTCTCATTTTTATTCTTCATTTTTTTTTTCTTTGTTCATTCTTTTTCTCAGTCTGATGATATTCTTCACTGGATTCTTTTCTTCTTTTTTCTTAATTTCTATTTTCATTTTTTTTATTTTTATGTTAATTTGTTTATTTTTCGGCTCTTTTTACTTTCTTTTCTTTATTTCTAACATTACATCCATTTTTTTTTTAAAAGAAACGTTCAGATTCATTTGCATTGTATATATTTTTGCTATTTTTTTTATCCAACTACTTATATTTTCTACTTTATTATACTTTCATATTCATTTGTTCTCACTCAATCACACACAATCTTTCGGGGGGGGAGTACTCATAGTGTAGTGGCTAACGCACTAGATTGCGACATCGTTGTAAGGGAGTTTGAAATCAAACTGCACTATCAAGTTCTTCTACAAAGATTGATTTGGTATTAGATAATCCACGAAAGTTGATATGCCATTAAACACAGAAACCGAAACCGAAATCTCTCTCTCTCTCTCTCTCTCTCTCAATATATATATATATATATATATATATATGCATGTGTGTGTGTGTGTGAGAGAGAGAGAGAGAGAAAGAGAACGAGAGCGTGTGTGTGTGTGTGTGTGTGAGAGAGAGAGAGAGAGAGAGAGAGAGAAAGAGAGAGAGAGCGTGTGTGAGTGTGTGTGTTTGTGTGTCTCTCTGTCTATTTATATAGGTCTGTTAACATCTATCTATCTATCTTTGTCAATCGAAGTTAGTTCATATTTATCAGTCAATCTCTGTTAATCTATACATCTCTCTCTGTCTCTCTTTCACTCACTGTATATTCACATATATACATGGAGAGAGAGAGAGAGAGAGAGAGAGAGAGAGAGAGAGAGAGAGATGTATAGATTAATTGGGATGGACTGATAAATATGAACTAACTTAGACAAATATATAGATATATATGAAACGAGTAAGATAGATAGATAGATAGATAGATAGGTATGAACAGACTAATGGACATAAGCAGACAACAGACTAATCGATATATATATATATATATATATATATATATATATATATATATATATATATATATATATATATATATATATATATATATATATATATATATATATATATATATATATATATATATATATATATATAGTAGCTACTAATAACATCTGGTTGTCTGAAGAATGTGTAAGCACGAGATTGAGTTAAGGCAATGAGGTCCATATTAAAAAACGTGGTCTACTTCATAATTTTTTTAAAATTCATATTTATCAGTCTATATCTGTTAATCCATTCATCCATCTCTCTCTCTATGTATATATATATATATATATATATATATATATATATATATATATATATAGTAAGTAAAGTTCGTGACCTTAGTCGAGGGTGACCCGAAGGCTCCCTTTTCAAAAGCTACGACACCGAGGTGTAGGAGAGGGCGCTACTCCATTCCCTGGATTGCTCCACTTTACCCTTACAATGCTGAGTGTCAAGCAGGGCGGCACATCAAGTACCATTTTTTTAATTCTTTGGTATGACTCGACCTAAGATTGAACCCCGGTCTCCTGGACCATTGGCGAACACTCTACTCATTATGCTACATCTAACTGAAGAATATGTAAGCACGGAACTCTGAATGACAGCAATGGAATCCAAATTTTATCATAACTCGGCCATTTTTGGCATGGAATAAGTCTTTTCAGAATACATTGTTTATCTCAACCGTTGGGGGAGGACCATTGTTTTTACTGGTATATATATATATATATATATATATATATATATATATATATATATATATATATATATATATATATATATATATATATATATATATATATATATATATATATATATATATATATATATATATATATATATATATATATATATATATATATATAGGCGCCAAAAGACACTGACAGATCCAAGGTAAAAATTCGGGACATGGATATTAATTGTACAGACAAAAGACTCGCCCTGACCACTGATGCATGCGCATTAGTGCATTTCGATTTCTTTCTCTGTCTCTTTTATTTTTCATGTCTGTCTTCGTTTATATATATATATATATATATATATATATATATATATATATATATATATATATATATATATATATATATATAAAGTAGGTTGAGAGGAAAAGGATATATATATATATATATATATATATATATATATATATATATATATATATCCTTTTCCTCTCAACCTACTTTCATTTGTCTTCCGAAAATTTTTAACATTTTTTTTATCATTTCTTCTTTTCTTTCTCCTCTTTTTTTTTCTCCTGTCTTTCTTTTTCCCACAACAGTTTTCTTCTTTCATTCTACGTGTCTTCTTTTTTTTTTCTTTTCTAATCTTCGTTCGTTTTTTTATTCTTTTTCTTTGTGGCTTTTTTTTTTCTCTTGAATCTTTCTTTCACCTATTTTTTTTTCTTTTCCATTCTTTCTCTCTTCTGTAAGACGTTTGTCTTCCTTTTCTTTTTATCAGCTATCTTCTTTCTTTCCCCCCCCCCCGTTCTTCCAGCTTTGAAGAAATCTTTCTTCTTTTTTTATTTTCTTTTATTTCTTTTCTTTTCTTCTTTCACGTACTTTTTTAATACAATTTTTTTCTTCCAAGGCGTTTTCTTTTGTTTCTCCATATTTACATTTTAATTTTCTTCTTTTTCTTGCCCACCTTATTTTTCTCCTTTCTGTCCCTCTTTCATATCTTTCTTCCTATCTTTTCTTTTCTTTTCTTTTCTTATCAGTTTTATTCACTGGTCTTTATGTTTCTTTCTCCTTTCTAATATTTCTTTATTGTTAGTTTTTCATTCGATCTTCTTCTTCTTCTTCTTCTTCTTCTTGCCACTATAATTCCTTATCAATTTCTTAAATTTTCATTGTTCATTTATTAGCTTGTTATTCATGGAAATTTTCTTTCTTTATAACTTTTTTTTTCATTACTTATTTCTATTGATAATTTCGCCTCGTACACTTCTACATGCTAGTTTTTCTTATCGTTCTTTTCTTGCTCTTATATATATATATATATATATATATATATATATATATATATATATATATATATATATATCAGATTTCTTATTTTTGTTCTCTTTCACGTATAAAGCCACGCTTACCTAGCTCCGCCTTCGTTATCGTCTTCAACTCCCATTCCTCCAAGCTACCATTTCCATTACCAACGGGATCTCGCAATTTCACGCATTCTCCCGTTGTAAAGCATCAAGCGATTATTATTTTTTATTCTTTCTTTTTACTCAGCCTCTTTTTTGTTTTGTTTATTTTATAGTTGTACGTTTTCATTTTATTCTTCATTTTTCTTAAACCTCTTCTCCTGTTTTTGTCTGGTTTCTTCTTCTTTTTCTTTTTGTTTGTTTGTTCCAAAATCCAACTTCTTTAAGTAATTCTGTAAGTGTTCATGATTTCTTATTTCCTTCTTTCTCACATTCTCTTTTCTTTTTTTCATCTTCTTTTTTTTATTTTCCTTTTCTTTCTTTTTTCATCTTCCTTTTTTTTTTCTTTTTAAGTTAAATTATTTCACATATTCGACTTTTCTCTATATATTCCTTGGAATCACTTTCCCATTGGTGACATGGGAAAAGTTACGGTTAGTAAGATTGAACAATTAGACCCCTGGCCTTGTGTCAATCTTTATATGTGTCTGTTGGTTCTTATATATATATATATATATATATATGTATATATATATATATATATTAATTTCTCCTCGAAGGATTTTCTCAGATTTTTTCCCTCTTCTTTTCCTTATTCTTCAAAAACATTGTTTTAGCTTAATTAATGTCTTGTATGTTTTCCTTTTTTATTTTTCACAAATTTTTCCTCCTATTGCAATTCTACAAGGATGGGTTTGGCATTAAATAACCCTCGAAGATTAATATGCCATTAAACAAAGAAACCGATCAAAACTTATATATACTTGTATAAGGTGAACAAAAAAGTTTCATTTCGAGAAAAATTACCTGTAAGTTGATCGAGTGTAGTCGGGGGCAAACCGAAGGCTCTATTTTCAATAGCTACCACACAGTGATGTAGGGGGAGAGCACAACTCCTTTCTATGGATTGCTCCACTTACTTTTGATCCGTACGTTATAATTCTGAATGTTAAGCAAGGAGTCATCAAGTTCTATTTTTCAGTCTTTGGTATGATTCGACCAGGGATCGAACCGCGACTTTTCGGACGAGCGGCGAACACGCTAACCATTATGCCAATGCAGTCGTATATACATAGATGTATATACTTCATATATATATATATATGTAGGTGTGGATGTATTTGTGTACGTGCGTGCGCATGCACACACACACACACACACACACACACATATATATATATATATATATATATATATATATATATATATATATATATATATATATATATATATATATATATATATATATATATATATATATATATATATATATATATATATATATAATTTGTTACCGGCCCAGTCGGCTGTTACTATAGAATACGCCGACTGCATCTCTGCTGAATGTTAAGTGTCTTATCTCTGATGGTGAAACTTTGGCCTTGGAGCTTTGGGGAATGTGGAGTACCCTTTTATTGCTATAGCTTCCATGTCTACTCTGGCCCGGAGTGGTAGTACCTTTAAAGGTTCCTTCAATGAATCAAATAGAACTGTTTATCCCATTAAACCATTGCCAAACTTGAAACTATTTAACAGTGTGCAAACAAATGATCAATACTAAATAGAATTATCCGTGTGAGATAGCAATACTTGAAACCGTTTCATTGTGTACAAATGAGCTCTGGCTTGATTAAAATATTATCTACAAACTAATCATTTACAAATCATATATATTCAATATACTTATGTATAAACAGGATTTGATTATTTTACATCTCTCTCTCTCTCTCTCCATCAATCCTTCCTGTCACTCAAATTCATTTACTTAATTTGACTATAGTTTTTCTCTCTTTTCTCTGATATTGTCCCTTTTACCTAACTTCTACTTTTTTAAAGTAATCTTTTAAATAGTATCTATCGAGTGAAATTCTATCTATCAATGAATGCGTCTGTCTGTCTGTCTGTCCTCATTTCTTTATTATCAACTTATGCTTAGTTTTATTACTTGTTCCTTAAACGTTATTACTTTACTCCTTTTCCTATCTTATCTTTTCTTTCATTTTTTTCTCTTTTTTTCTTTTATTTTTCTTTTTTCCATATATTCTTTCTTGTTTTTGCATCATTCTTTCTTTCTTTCTTTCTTTCTTTTCAAACTTTTTATATTCTTTCTTTCTTTCTTTCTTTCTTTCTGTTTTCTTCCTTCCTATTTATTTGTTTCTTTTCGTCCAACTAATTTTTTCTCATCCATTTTCTTTCTTTCTTTCTTTCGTTATTTCTTTATTTATTTCTCTTTCGATTTTTTCCTTTCAATTTCTTTTTTTCTTCCTTTCTTTTTCTTTCTTTCTTTCTCTTTCTTTATTCTCTTCTTTTTTCTTTTTTTTTCTTCCTTAGTTTTTCTACTTTCTTCTCTTTCCTCTCCTTTCTTTCTATCTTTCTTTCTTTTTTATTCTTTTCTTTGTTCCCTTCTTCCTCTCGTCTTTCTTTCTTTGTTTTTTTTTATTCGCTTTTTTATTCCATTCATTTCTTTCTTTTTTTATTCCGTTTTTTATTCACTTGATTTCTTTCTTTTTCTCTTATTTTCTTTCTTTTTACCACGTTCTTTCTTTCCTTAATTCCTCTCTTTCTCCAGTCTTTCTTTCTTTCTTTCTTTCTTTCTTTTTACTCCGTTCTTTCTTTCCTTCATTCCTCTCTTTCTCCAGTCTTTCTTTATTCATTTATTTCAGTACAGCTGTCTTTTCTTTCTTTCTTTCTTTCTTTTTACTTCGTTCTTTCTTTCCTTCATTCCTTTCTTCCTCCAGTCTTTCTTTCTTTCTTTCTTTCTTTCTGTCTTTCTTTCTTTAAGTACAGCTGTCTTTTCTTTCTTTCTTTCTTTCTTTCTTTCTTTCTTTCTTTTTACTCCGTTCTTTCTTTCCTTCATTCCTCTCTTTCTCCAGTCTTTCTTTCTATCTGTCTATCTGTCTTTCTTTCTTTCTTTCAGTACAGCTGTCATTTCTTTCTTTCTTTCTTTCTTTCTTTTTACTCCGTTCTTTCTTTCCTTCATTCCTTCCTTCCTCCAGTCTTTCTTTCTTTCTTTCTTTCTGTCTTTCTTTCTTTCAGTACAGCTGTCTTTTCTTACGCACTCAACCAAGTTCAGAAACATCCCCACCACCTTCTTTTCAGTCTCTTCTGTCTTCAATCCGCACCCACTTTTATTCATCTACTTCTTTGATTCATTTTATCGCTGCAACTCTGTGTGTGCAAGTCGATATGCTTCGTGCTGCCTGGCGCACGACGTCTGCACTCAACGCTAGCCTCTGTATTGTTGAAGAAATAAGAAGAAAGAGAGAAAAAAAGAAGAAAAAAATGAAATTGTTCCGACATGTGGCGTTGTACTTTATGCATAGTTATTACTTTCTTTGCATTTTTTAAGACTTGCATTTTGTGGATCGCTTGTCGTTGACAGAACTCTTTTAAGAAGAAGGAAAAAAAAAGCCCGCCCATTATTTAATGTCTCAGGTCTCAAGCATCTTGAACCGGAAGTAGGCGGAGCGCGCTGGCGCGTGTGCAAGCGTTTGCATATCTAAGAATTTGCACATCACGGAAAGTTTTTTCTTTCTTTCTTTCTTTTGTTATCATGTTTTATTTCATTTTATTTTATTTTTCATATTCGTTGAACATTTTAACCAGCAAGTAGACAAGGTATTGCCCGGGGCATGAAGCCGATTGTCAGAGACCAAAAGGACAATTTCTCTAGCAAATAATTAAGCCACAATTATGTAAATAAATCCCGATGTCTTTGTAATTTTCATCGGTGATATATATTTTAAAAGTTTAGCAGATATGCACATGAATTAATGGAGGGGGCGTCGTAAATCATCCTCAAAGAGAAGGTCTTGATTATTTGTCAACTATTCATACTTACCCAACCCCTCTGCTCGGGCAGGATATGACACAGGGTCATTTTTTAAGCGGAGTTTAACAGGTTTGAATTCAGAGTTTTCCTTCTCCTAGACTAGTTGCCTCACCAAGGCTGAAGAACCTAGTCTGCCTTACTATTTACCCATAGCTGAAAGGAGAATAACTGGATTCATACCTTTCCCAAGGGCATTAGTGGCTATGTGAAATGCAATCAGTCTCGTCTAGGATTTGAACTCGTATCGTCGTGTCCATTTCCTACGACTATAACCATTACATGTTCTGGCCACCCTCAGTCACACGAGACGAGAAATCCACACTGGATCTTATCTTAGTCCAGGGAAAAGATTGTAGAAAAGACTGACAGCTGCTCATACAGCAGATCTCCCTTCTTTACAACAACGATGTTGTCCAAAGAAAGGGCAAGGTGTAAGTGTTTCCGCCGGAGTTGACAGAACGAGGTTAGACACAATGTCAGACTGCCTACTGGACTCAAACACCGGCAGTGTTCCTCTTCCTAGACCCGTTGCTCTACCAAGGAGAGAGAGCGCAAGGAACCCGGCTATATTACTCACAGATAGTGGTGGGTAGATGGTTACATGTATTTCCCATGTGCATTAGTGTAAATTGAAACGCAAAAAACCGAGTTCAGAATTTAACGACAACCGTTACACTCCATGCGCTTCAATTTCACTATAGACATGGATTGAAAATTAAGAAAGAAAAATGGTCCGTTTTTAGGAATTGATCTAAATCTAACAAGCTAAGGAAACAATATGTATCTACGTGCACTGATTTACGATCAAGTCACGTTGAAAACACCGGTTCCCGCAAAATCACCAAAGTTAAGCAGTGATGAACCTGTTTAATACTTAGAGGGGTGACCACTTAAACTAGCAGCGGGAACTGTAAGCAGGTACTAAGGCCTTTGTGTGATATCAAAGCTTAGTAAATAACAACTTTGGTGATCCATAAGGAACCACTTCTCCAAGCGTAACTTAACCACACGCGATTTATATCATGATTGTTTACTCAGCTTACCGCCTGGCGCAGTCGGGTTGGGGGTGGCTGCAGAACACACCGACTGATTCTCTGCAGAGGGGTAAGATCCATCCCTACGAGTGTCTTGGATATGACACTAAACAATCTAATGGTGAGGCTTCAGTAATGTTGGAGCTCTAGGGAATGTGGAGTACCCCTTCATTACCATCGCTGCCAGGTGCACTATAACCCGGAGTGGTTGCACATGATGGAGTCCTATCAATGGGTCAAATAGAACTAAACTGTGTAATTACGCTTAAATGAATTGTTCAAAAATTGCTGTTTTTACATTTAACTGTGTAAACAAAAAACTGTATTTATGCTAACCCGAATTGTTTGATCGTTTAACTGTGTCTAAACAAATGACTGATATTTAATTAAATTTTTAGTGATACATAGAAATACTTGGAACCATTTAACTTTGTTGACATGCTAAACTGATTTGTTTGAAATAGAATTATTTTACATTTAACTATGTGTGAACAAAAAAATCTGTATCTAAACGAATGACGAAGTGTGGGTAAACAAAAGACTGTACTTATATTAAACTGAATTGTTTGAAATTAAGTGAAACCATTTAAGCTCGTTCAAAAAACGAGCTTTGGCTTGTTTAAAAATGTTATCATCAAAATGTGTTTAGAAATCGTATATTAAATATATTTCATATATGTTTTTAAAGGATTTGGCATTGAATAAACTACACTGGTTGATATGGCATAAAACCTATCCAAACAAATCAGCTTACCTCCGTACAAAAGGGGAGCATACGTTCTAATTACGCTGAAAGTACAAGTTCCCATTAGATTACGAAGTTAAGCAGCTATGAGCGAGTTCAATACTTTGGTAGGTAACCACTTAAGTAACAATAGGTACTGTAAGCCACCTGAAGCCTTTGTGTCATACGTAAGTAAAGCTTAGTAGTAATTTAGTAAGCGTTTTTGCTTAGATGTAGCACCAGGCCGTATAAATAGGGCACTCAATGAGACAAAGTAAAGGTTAGTAGTAATTTAGTAAGCGTTTTTGCTTAGATGTAGCACCAGGCCGTATAAATAGGGCACTCAATGAGACAAAATAAAGGTTAGTAGTAATTTAGTAAGCGTTTTTGCTTAGATGTAGCACAAGGCCGTATAAATAGGGCACTCAATGGGGCCTAAGTAAAGCTTAGTTATTAACAATAGTGTAAGTGCACTGTTGATGATTTTACTATTTGTATGGAAAATCAAGACAGATAAAATGGTCATAAAATAAGAAAATTTACTTACAGGATTGCCATTGTATGTATAAAGTTCTTTTTGTATTTATATTGTAATTTTTAAAGTGTTTTCTCTAAAGATTATCTAATGAGAGAGAGAGAGAGAGAGAGAGAGAGAGAGAGAGAGAGAGAGAGTACGTTGAACCAATATAAAAGGCAAGGAAGAAAATGTTTTGTGTTTCATTAAATGAAATTTAGAAATTAAACAAAAAAAAAACGAATGAGAAATAAAATAAGGCGAAATGAAACAGTGAGAAATAAATGAGAACTGAAACAAGGAGAAATGAAACCCTGAGAAATAAATAAGGAAAGAAACAAGAATGAGTAAATGAGAAACGAAACAAGGGGAAATGAAACGGTGAGAAACAAATAATAAAAGAAACAAGAATAAATGAATGAGAAATGAGAAATGAATGAGAAATGAAACAAGGAGAAATGAATGAGAAATGAAACAAGGAGAAATGAAACAGTAAGAAAAAATGAGAAAAGACACAAGAAGAAAGGAATGAGAAATGAAACCAGAAAAAAGGAATGATAAACGAAGGTAAGAGAGATTAAACAGTGAGAAATAAATGAGAGAAGAAACCGGCAGAAATGAATGATACGTGAAACTAGGAGAAATGAATAAGAAAAGAAACAAGGAGAAATGAAACGTGGAGAAATGAATGAGAAACGAAACAAGGAGAAATGAAGGAGAAACGAAACAAGGAGAAATGAAATATTGAGAAATAAATGAGAAAAGAAACAAGATGAAATGAAGGGGAAATGAAACAGAAAGAAATGAATCAGTGAGAAATAAATGAAAAAAGAAACCAGAAGTGACAGAGAAATGGAACAGAGAGAAATGAATGTGAAAACAAACAGTGAGAAATGAATCACAGAGAAATGAGTGAAAATCTGATAAAAAGAAATGAGTAATAAATGAAACAGTGAGACACGAATGATGAATGATATGAAGAAAAAAATAAGAAATGACACTGTTATGTTTTGACCCTTCGACCCAGCCCAAAAATGCTATTCCAAGGTGATACACCGGAAGGAAGTGACACATTCCAATGGCCAGTAATCGAAAGAGATCGCGTGGGCGGATTAAGGCTTATGAGGTGGGACAAGGTGAAGGTTTCATTGTGCCACTACAGTGATGCACCGGAAGAGAGTAACCTCTGAACTGCATGACAGTTATTTCCGCTTGATGACGATTAAACATTCGATTTCAAAGATCCAGTCGGCGATCGTGTGGGCGTTGAATTATTATTTAACTCAGTTGAGTTTGGGGTGCCAAAGCAGTTGCCAGTAGAATTCCAGACAGCTAGAGACCAGATGTGGTAGGGAAGGCCACACCCGACCGAGAGAGCACTCGGAAACCCCCCGTTGAGTGGACCCCACGGCCCTGGTTGAGCATCAGGATATCAAGAAAGACACAACGTGACGGTCATAACAGTGGGGTCAAAATATGAAGTTTATGTTCGGTCTCCAGCACCCTCTCACATGCTAACCTTTCGAACCCTCACAAATAAGGTGAGAAGTAACTATGTTGTTAAAGAAGTCTTCTTGCTTCCTTTCTTTATGCGTCTTTCTGCGTGCGTCTGTCTTTATTATTATTGAGTCGTTATGATACGGCAAATGAGTATACAACAATACAAGAAGATATAAATGAGATACAATACAGTAAAAAATGAAGGAGAAATATAATAGTGAGAAATGAGTGATAATTGGATCAATGAAAAATATAAGAAGAAATAAATCAGAAACGAAACAAGAAGAAATATATAATTTCTTGCCGGTCAGGTATTTATTATAAAGCGATAATTAGCAAGCTAATCTCACAAACTGTCGCCAATGTAACAGCTTGCAGTACTCATTGGTTGAGTAATTATGGTAGCATTTCGTTGGATTAAGTTAAGATTAGAAAGTATTTGTGGTATTGGCAGTAGAGCTGTCGCTAACAAGTACGTCTAGAAAGCTAGAAAAGTGATTTTGATTCACACTGAGTGCCCTAAAATTGTTGACAAACGTAAGAATAAATTAATTTGACTAACCTCTGTTATATAGTCATCTACTGCATCATAACGACACAATAACAAAGACGCAGGAAGAAAGAAACGACGCATGAAGTGACAAAGACGCATGAAGACTTCTTTACAAAAATATATACCTCTCACTTTATTGCAAGAAGGAAGACCCAGGAAGACTTCTTTATTGCAGGAAGGAAGACGCAGGAAGACTTCTTTAACAATATCTTACCTCTCACTTTATTGCAAGGATTCGAAAGGGTTAATCAAGGTTTGCATGTGAGAGGGAGCTGGAGACCGAACATAAACTGTAATATCTTGACCCCACTGTTATGACCGTCACGTTGTGTCTTTCTTGTTCTCCTGATGCTGGGGTCCACTCCATCGGGGTTCCCGAGGGCCCCCTCGGTCGGGTGTGGCTTTCCTTACCACATCTGGTCTCTAGCTGTCTGGAACCCTCCTGGCAACTGCTCTTGGACTCGAACTCAACTGAGTTAAATAATAATTCAGCGCCCACACGATCGCCCACTGGATCTTTGAAATCGAATGTTTAATCGTCATCAAGCGGAAATAACTGTCATGCAGTTCAGAGGTCACTCTCTTCCGGTGCATCAGTCTGTATTGGCACAGTGGGACCTTCACCTTGTCCCATATTATAAGCCTTAATCCGCCCACGCGATATCTTTCGATTACTGGCCATTGGAATGTGTCACTTCCTTCCGGTGCATCACCTTGGAATAGCATTTTTTAGGGCCGGGTCGAAGGTCAAAACATAACACCTCCATTACAAAACTTACCTGAGTTTGATACAAAGTCATCAGTGTGATGCATCCTGTAAACTTGAGGTCTACTAAACAAGCTTACTGTTGCTATTTGACAGGTACATGAGATATTAGGATGTGTCGAAAGTATATTCGTTTTTACAACCTTTCTGTGTCAGCTTGGAGAGAAGTCTGATAGTTGCTCATGCAGCAGTTCCCAGCTCCCTCCCTTTTTAAAACACCGATATTATCCAAGGAAAGGGTATGGTATAAGTGCTGGCACAATGTCAGACTACCAACGGTACTTCAGCTTCCGCTTTTAAATTCATCGTTTTTCCTTTACCTAGATGGGTTGTCCTACCAATGTAGGAGAAATTGTGATTAGATGTGTACATTAAATAAGTTTCAATGCTTACACTCACATCTACTGACTATCGATGACACCATTGTATGATTATTATATCACTGCTTACGTTTTTGTTGCACCAGCGTTAGCTGGTGGTCTTTCACTGGAGGGAGAGTGACAACAGGTTTCCTCAGGTCACCAGGACTCTCCTGAATATTCTAGCCAATCTCAGCAATCCTGTGGTCTGTATAGTCTCGATTATACCTCTGATCTCCAATTTTCCACTTTTTTCCAAGTCTTTGTGAACTGGTGCGCTACCTACAATTGATATCACTGTCATCTTGTTCCATAATTTTTCAGTTCTCTGGCATGGAACAGCAAAATTCACCACATCTAGCTTTCTTACCGAAATTAGGTGATCCATTTTTATTACAAAGTCCCGAAGAATCTTCTTCTATTGCGTATAATCAATTTTCGCTTTAATATAATTTGTTCTTATGGCATCATTTTGTGTTCCTATTAAAAGAGATTCAGTTTCTCTCTTGAGGTTTCCCTTTCTTAACCATGTCTAGCTTTTCTCATGTGCAATCTCGCCAGTTTCTCATTTGAAGGACCCATTATTATTATTTCTGTTTTAGCGTTTTCACACCAGCATAGCGAATGGTTTCTCACTAGAGTCTGAGTGACAGCAAGTCTCCTCAAGTCTCCAGGACACTTTTCAGTATTCTGGCCGTTCTCAACAATTCTGTAATTTGGATGGTCTACACTCGTCCTTCAATTCTTGTACCAAACATTTGGTGACTGTACTGAGCGCACCGATTACAATTGGTATCACCGTCACTTTCATGCTCCATAGTTTTTGGGTTTTTTTCAGTTCTCTAGCATTTTTGGCAAACAGTTTGATGACGTCCATGTACATTAGGTGGTTGATTTTTTATTGCTATTTATGAAGTTTGTATCCTCCTGTGAATTTCCTAAGTATGTGATTTAGAGGTGTCATCATCACTACTACAAAGTAACGGTGATAACGCATCTACTTGGAAGATCCCTCACTGGATTTTCACTTCAGCTAAGCTTTTTTCTCCAGCCGTCCAGTTTTGCATGGTATTTTCGAAAAACTTTATGACTTCGCCGGATATACAGTTCAAGTCGTATGATATGGTCCTGCAAAGGACCATATCATACGACTTTTTGGTGTTAATCCACACCATAGCTAGATTTTTCTGGATCGTTTTGCTCTCCTTGAAGATGTGTTGATCAATGTATAGTAGCTCTCCTGTTCCTCTGGTTCCCTTGTGGCATCTTTTCTGGTCCTCGGGGGACAGTCCACGGATTATTGGCGAATAGTTACGCTAGTAGTAACTCATGGTTTTTACTGAAGTGATAGCGCCTCTTCTCGAGTCTCCAGGACTCTTCTAAGTATTCTGATCGATTTCAACAGTTCTGTTGTTAGAAGGGTTTCGATTCTTTGTCTCATCTCCAGTTCCCCCGTTCTCTCCCAGAACTTTGTAGACAGTTCCAAGAGCTCCAATATCAATTGGTATCACTGTCACCTTTATATCCTACGGCATTTTTAGTTCTCTGGCAAGATCTAAGTATTTATCAGTCTTTTCGCTTTCTTTTATTTTCACTCTGTGACTCGCCGGAACGGCAAAATCCTCTAGATAAGTTCTTTTCCTCCGTTTGATTAACACTAACTCTCATTTTCTGTGCATATATCATTTGTCAGTATATTCAAATTTCATTTTCTAAAACAATTTCCCGGGAATTATTTTCCCTACTCAATCAAAGTTAAATGGTTCCAAGTATTTCTATGCATCACTTACAATTCAATTAAACATCAGTCATTTGTTTACATATAGTTAAATGATCGAACAGTTCTATTTCTAACAATTCAATTTAGCCTGAGCCATTTGTTTGCATTCAGTTTAATGTCAAACAGTTCTATTTGACCCATTGATAGGACCCTTTCAGGTGCTACCATTCCAGGTCTAAGTGGACCTGGGAGCAATGGCAATGAATGGGTACTCCTCATTTCCCAAAGCCCCAAGACTTGAACCTCACCATCAGATTGATTTGTGTCATATCCAGAACATTTTAACTGCATGTCGACCTGTCTACCTAGAGGTTAGGGAATTGTGTTCATTGTACATTCATATTTGCATTTTCTGTATAGTTGCTTCTTGAAAGTTTTTTTTTTTTTTGCACATTGTCCCATCGAATTTTTAAACTGTTCTATTTTACCCAAAGATAGAACCATTCCGTGTCAGAGTGAACCTGGTAGTTTGCAATGAAGGAGTACTTCGCACTTCTCAGATCTTCATAAGTGAGAAGTTGGCGACCGTAGTCGGGAGCGACCAGAAGGTTCCCTTTTCAATAGCTACTTCACCGAAGTGTAGGGGAGGACGCTACTCCTTTCCAGATAAATGGAGTTGAGACATCTGATTTAGTCTAGTGGCATATCCAGGACGCCCCCATTTAGGTGTGGGGGTATTACTACTCTGTAGGGGGATGCTGACAGTGTATTCTATATTCCCACCAAAAGGTTTATCATTTAGATGATTTAGTCTGTCATAAATCCAAGGGAATTCAGTGAGAAACGAAATTACTATTGCTCGTTAATCCCAAACCCACGGCCGGGAACCTGGATATTTAATGTAGTTACCGCTTTGAATAATTATCAGATTCAGAAGAGGTAAGACACACGTGAGTTCTTTTTTTTTTCTTTTTTTTTAACTTGCGAAAATGATGCGACAATCTCTTATAAATGGAGGATTGGTTCAAATCTCGAAATGAAATACGTTAAAAGGAGCAACCATTTTGATTGAAGGGCAGCATCAAGATGTTGCAGAAAATATTTTCTCTTTTTTGTATTTTGTCCATTTTAATTTTTCTCTATTTTTGTAATGTTATGATTCAATATTTTCTTAATATTTTTTTACATTACGAGCTGGTGTAATTAGAAAACAGGTTTTGTTATTTTATGAGCACAGATTTAAAGAAATATTATCATGTTTGTTTGGACTTTTTCTTAATGGGCATGTTTTGTTTTTATGTGTTGTTCTTTTTTTCCTTTTTTTCTTTTTTTTTTTTTTTCTTTTTTTATAATTGGTAAAAAGAAAACTAGATAAGACAAAGGGAAAAAAGGAAGAAAAAAGGAAGAACCGTATTTGGAATGGAAAAAGAAAAACAGAAGAAAAGAATACAAAGAAAGAAAGAAAGGAAGGAAGAAAGAAAGAGGAATGACATACATAATGAAAGTTTATATGTAAAGTAAAGAATTAAAGGAGTATACGGAGCTAACTATTTTAAAACGAATTTTAAAAAAAGAGAAAAAAGGTAAAGAAAATAATTAATAAAAATCGAATATTTTATAAGAAACAAACAAACAATAAGAAAATTAAAGAGAGAGAGAGAGAGAGAGAGAAACATTTTGGAATGAAAGAAAGAAAAAAGTCGAAAAAGAAAAAAAAAGAGTATGTACATATTAAAATATGCTATTTATTTTCAAAATAATATATATAATTTATATTTACAAAAATAAAAAAAAGAACTGATAAAAACAAGACAGAAAGAAAGAAGAGAAAAAGAAAAAGAAAACTACAAAAGGAAAATGTAAAGAAAATCAAAAATACTGAAGAATGAAATAGTGGAATAAAAAAGAGAGATTTTTGAAAGAAAGAAAGAAATAAAGAAAGGAAGAAAGGAAGAAGTTGATAAAATTAGAGAGAAGAAGAAGAAGAAGAAGAAGAAGAAGAAGAAGAAGAAGAAGAAGAAGAAGAAGAAGAAGAAGAAGAAGAAGAAGAATCGAACTTGGAGAAGAGTAAAAAAAGAAAGAAATACGAAACGACAGTGAGAGGAAGCAACATAAAACAGGAAGAGAAAGAAATGAAGAAATTTATAAATCGATTGAAGATGACAAGCATCACGGGATTCTGTTTTCATTTCCGAATATATGATCAACTTTGAATTGTTGAATCAATTGTTCGGAATTGAGAACATGAGAAATAAACAAGAATCGATTTGAAATACCGGTCGTGTTTCATTACAAACTTAAACGAACGAGTGTTTATATTTCTGCTTGCGTAAGAGAACGTTTGTGGATTAATATGATCTGCATATAACCTAGTGTTTACTTCAATGTTGGAAAAAATGTTACACATAAAATTATGCGTTATATTTTGAACACTTAAAAATACACGTTGAAAAATTTGATAGTTATAATAATAATAATCGATACCATCCAAACGACAGCATTTTTAAGATCGGTCAGACTACTGAAAAGAGTCCTGGAGACCTGAGGAGACTTGCTGTCACTTAAACTCCAGAGAAAGCCCACCAGTTTACGCTAGTGTGAAAAACTGACAAGGAGTAAAATAATAATAATAACAATAATAATAATAAATAAAAAAGAATTGGAAACTCTAATTCACGCATTAAGGATATACAGTCAGGACATAGGAATGGAATTTGGCATTGAAAAATTTGCAATGCTTGTAATGAAAAGCGGCAAGCGACACCTTACCGATGAAATGAAACTACCATATCAAGACAAAATTAGAATGCTTGGAGAAAAGGAAACCTACAAATACTTGGGGATATTGAAAGCTGAAACCATCAAACAAGAGATGAAAGAGAAAATGAAGAAAGAATATTTCAGGAGAACCAGAAAACTACTCGAGGCAAAACTATATAGTAGAAACCTTATCAAAGGGATAAATATCTGGGCTATCCCCTCGTAAGATATTCGGGACCATTCTTGAAGTGGACCAAAAATAACTTAAACAAATGGACCAGAGAACAAGAAAACTAATGACCATGTATAAGGTATTACATCCAAGAGATTACGTTAACGGACTATATGAGTCAAGAAAAGAAGGAGAAAGAGGACTTGCCAGCACTGAAGACAGTGTTGATGCATCAATACAACGACTTGAAGACTACATACAAAAACGTGGAGGAAGACTGATCACAGCCACCAGAAACAATACTGACAACATGACGACCAATAGAATAATAACCAGAAAACAAAAGTGGGAAAAAAACAACTCTATGGACGTTTTAAGCGACTAATAAGCAACATTTCACCCAAGAAAACGTGGATGTAGCTAAGAAAGGGAAACCTTCAGATAGAAACTGAATTTTTCCCGATAGCAGCTCAAAACACCGCTATAAGACCCAATCATATCATAACAATAATAGATAAGACACAATAAAATAGCAAATGTAGCTTATGTGGTGATAGAGAAGAAACCATCAATTACATAATAAGCGAATGCAGCAAATTAGCACAGAAGGAGTATAAGAGTAGACACGACTGGGTGGGCAAGGTGATCCACAGGGAAGTATGAAAGAAATTTAAATTTGACCATTCGAACAAATGATATATGCACAACCCAACATCTGGCCTGGAGAATGACACACACAAACTCCTGTGGGATTTTGACAGGAGAGAAAAGAATAAAACTGAAAGAATGTGAAAAGAAGGATAAGTACCACGACCTTGCTAAGGAACTGAAAAAACTGTGGAACATGCAGGTGACAATTATACCAATTGTAATTGGTGCGTTTGGAACAGTAACTAAAGGATTACTAAAGGGACTGGAGGACTTGCATGTTGGCGGACGAGTGGAGACCATCCAAACGACAGCATTATTGAGAACGGCCAGAATACTGAGAAGAGTCCAGGAGACTTGAGGAGACTTGCTGTCACTCAAACTCCAATGAAAAACCATCAGTTAACGCTGATGTGAAAAACTCTAATAAGTGAATAATAATAATAATAATAATAATAATAATAATAATAATAAGAAGAAGAAGAAGAAGAAGAAGAAGAAGATAGGATTTGAGAAAGAATAGAAAGTAAACAAAAGAAGAAAAAGAGACGGTAATGAAGAGAAACCGTCGGAGTAAAGGAATAAATTTGCGAAATTATTCATTTATCACAGGAGAAAATTAGTTTAAATATCAAGTTACATACTAAGCGTTTTTATCATAGTCCCTTGGTCACTTTCAAAATACCAACCTTAGGAAATCACACACTTACCCCATTTTTTTTTTTTTTTTTTTTTTTTCATTTGTCAGTAAATAGTTCACTTCTGCAATTGCCTTCAATTGACTCATCATGCTCTTTTTAGTCTCGACCAACGGACTTTCAATGACGATTTCAGCTTTGGAAAAAGTCAGAAATCTCTCAGGCTGGCAAATCTAGACTGTAGTGCATATTGACTAATTTTACACACACACACACACACACACACACACACACATATGCACACACATTTACATACACATAAAAAAAACAGGATACGTGGGGGAGATATACTTCTTCAGTCATGGTACATACGAAGAACACAAAGTACACAAGCTTAGTGGAGTTTCACAGGAATCTAAGGAGTGAGTGTCCACACACGCACAGTAAGCACAGATTGGCTACCTCTAATATCAAGGTCACGCAATTGGTCCTCAAGATATTCAGTATGTTTGCATATGTTTTAAACATACCTTATATATATGCGTGCGTGCGTGCATTCGTGTGTGGCAGAAAAATGTGAAAATAATCGAATAAAACACAGGTCTACAAATTCAATAAATTTCATTCCTTTCACTTAAGTGAAAAGTTTATAGCAAATGCATTGTTCTTTATCTAGATAATATATTTTGTGTGCGTAAAAGATTTTTGTATGGGTATGTCACTATAGAGGGGGAAATATATTTATGTGCTCGTGTGTAGGTGTAAATGAGCTGAAGAATCGGCTGTAGGTATTCTACGATTAGTGAAAGTATTGCTGTCAAAAAGGGGTAAACAAGAAGTTTTTCACACGTGGAAAATAATTTTTGCATGTAGATTAGATCATCTTTCGATATAGACAGGCTTAAGTCTCTCAATAGATAATATCGCAATAGTTGTTTTTGTCGATTTTGAAAAACCTTACATGGTCAGTCATAGATGTGTTGAAATAACTAGCAGTGAATTGTACAATGTATCACAAGAAATATGCAACTTTTAGATTATTTGTCGTAGAATTCCAAAGTATCCAGGTTTGCGTTGAATTTAGACTTATGAATTTTGAAAACACAGAGTATGACACAGAGTATGGTTTTGTTTGCTGAGAAACTCTGTTGAATTGAAACACTAGAGAGATTCGAGTGTTTCATTAAGAACTTTTATAGACGAAGTCTGAGTTTCATTGTCGATGTTTTGAAGATTAAATCTAGCTTTCAGATAGATACTTAATAGTTCTTGTAAACTTTGTTCGATGAATCGATGCAGTTGAATATTGTTGAATCTATTTTTTCTGGGCATAATAACTGTTTTGATTAATTACTTTTTAATACCTAAGTATGTTTTGCCGAATTTTGATTACAACTGTAAGCGAATGTCTAATGAATTATAGTTTTAATGATCTTTCCTGATTTGTTCGGAAGAATGTTGTATGTTTATATGTGTCGAAATTCGTATGTCTGAAGGTTTTTTGGTTCTGTTTTGTTTTTTGTTTTTTGGGGTTTTTTTTTTTGTAGCTAACTTGTGTAAAAATGGATTTCAAGAAGCAGAGATTGTTACAGAAGAAACATCGTCATAGCCATAGAATAGTAGTTGTAGTTGTATATTTGCTGGAATTTCCAGTTCAATCGTTTCATATTTGGTTTGGTTTGGTTTGGTTTGATGTCATATCAACCATTGTAGGTTATTTAATGCCAAATTCGTTTTTATACATAAAAACAGTTCTATTTCAAACAATTCAGTTTTGCATAAGTACACAGTTTAGATCTACTTGACTCATGTATAGGACACTATCAGGTGCTACCACTCTGGGCTACAATAGACCTGGAAGCCATTGCAATAAAGGGGTACTCTGCATTCCTAAAAGCTCCAGCATTTCTGGAACCTCCCTATCAGATTGTTTAGTGTCATATCTAGGACACACGTTGAGGTGGGGGGTGTCTTACCTTGCTGCAGAGATGCAGTTAGATTATTCTACAGCCGACTGGACAAGAATTTTTTCTCGGGGTAGAAATTATATTTAAGAAATCTTTTTCTTTGATCTTGACTTTTTTCGTTTTCGCTGCTGTCTGTATAATTTTTTTCTTTCAGTTGAGTGAAGTTATTTTATTGAAGAATTTGTATAGGTTGCAGGATCCCTTGCCGAAGATTTGAACAGTTGTTAAACAATGACTTCTTTATTGATCTAATGTTTTCTGTGACCAAGATTTGGAGATAATTTGTTGAGAGGGTAGTTGAAGTTTTGTCGAAGAATTTGCAGACATTTGGTGTGGAAGAAAGCTACGCAATTTAGATGTAAGCGTTCGAATTACTAATAACTTGTGTAACCATTTATTTGTAGAAGACTTGTAAAGGAGGCTTTAATATTATTGAGAGATGTGTCCGAGCGTGGCGGATCAATGATTTGTTGAAGATTGTCTTTGTATGCTTGTTGCATAGTTTGTTGAAGCGTTGAATGTTCGGAGACATCAATAATTTATATGACTATTTATTTTTGTTCGCGCGACGAAATATTATTAATAATTAGTTGAAGGTTGTATCTTTAAGATACTATGTCCGAGCAAAATTACTGATAATTTGTTTGACTATTTTTTGGTATTCATAGTTGGTCACTAAAAATTAGAAACCGTTTGTGGTTTATTTGTGTTCAGATGTCGAGATGTTACTAATAATTTTTGTGTGATCTTTAGTCGAGGGTTAACTATAATTTCAGTGACCCTTTATTTGTGTTCACACGTACGAACAGTTGTATGTTCTTACATCGAGATTCACCTACGATTTGTAACAGAAAAGTGTGGAAATAGTTGAATGAAACACGGTTCTACAAATTAAATAAATTTCCTTCCTTTCACTTGAGTAAAAAGTTAATAGCAATTGCTTTGTTCAAAATCCAGATAATTTATTTTGTGTGTGTAAAAGACTTTTGTGTGAGTATGTCACTAAGTAGAAGGAAATTATATTCATGCGCTAGCATGTAGGTGTAAATGAGCAGAATAAGAAGCAGTAGGGAATAAAGACGAAATTTTGGGGTAGAATAGAAAAACTATTCTCTATATCTACTGAAGATTTGTCGATTTTATCGCTTTATCTATAAGATTTAAATAGGCTACAAATTGAATAAAAAGTAGATGATTTATCTATGATTCTAATTGGTTAAAAATGTATTTTTAACAATTTTGGAGGCAAAAGACTTCTTAAATTATGTCAAGTTTTAATCCTTCCAAATGTGCGAAGAAATTCCGATATTTATCATCTGCCATCTCAAAGAATTTTTTAAAAGACGGTGTACCAAACGAAGGTAGTGGTTAGTCAACAAAAGCAAAAATACGAATGCAAAAATTACAACTTCTTGAGTCTGTTTTTATAAAGAATTAATCTTTTTTTTAGCATGGAAAGCAATTGACTTTCCATATATATATATATATATATATATATATATATATATATATATATTGTAACAGTGTTGGTTGTCACTAATTCACTTTGTGGGGTTGTGGCGAACCAAGTGCCATTTAATTTGGAGAGTGCTCAATATCTAGGATAGAGATATTATATAATAATAAAAAAAATAAATATATATTAGATTTATATATCTAATGCCATGGAAGTTTGTCTGCGACCATTGGTTTCATGAAGTTTTTACAAACAACAATCTTCAATTTCCATTACAATTTCGTTATCTGCCTGAAGATTGTTGTTTGTAAAAACTACATGATACCCAAGGTCGCAGACAACCTTCCATGACATTAAGTATATAAATCTAATATATATATATATATATATATATATATATATATTGTCATCCACATTCAGACTGTTTCGTTGTATCATTACTCTTCAATGTGACAAGACACGCGAAATCCTTCAAGCTGGGATCCAAACCCGGTTGATTTTACGTCAATCGGATATCTTACCCGTGAGATAGTGTCATTCTCAGCCTAAGCAAAGGAAATGTTTAGGTATATATTCACATATAGGCTATCGGAGTTCATGAGTTGATGAGAAGTGCTTTGCATTTACGTGCATATGATAGCCTGCAATTTCTCACTCGAGTGCTCGACCCACTGGGTGGGGGTGGAGGGAGCATATACATTGTCATCCACTGACAGACTGTTTCGTTGTATCATTAAACTTCAGTGTGACTAGATATGAGATGTTCAAACTGGAATCGAAACCCGGTTGACTTTACGTCAGTCGGATATCTTACTCTCAGAGGTAAAACATCCGAAACTGACAATCACATTTCGTTCTTTATTGAAAGAAGTACTTAAATAAAGTATTAAATAAAGTACTAAAATAAAGTACTTTAAATAAAGAACGAAATATCATTGCTGAATCCATTGTCAGTGTTGTTTTATCCACTTTTACATTTATCTTTATAATCTTGTCTTTTTTACCTTAATCTATCATTTCTCCATATATATATATATATATATATATATGTGTGTGTGTGTATACATATATATATATATATATTAAATAATAGCCCTTATGGTAAGAAAAACACCAGCAAGTGAATTGAAGATGAAAATATACAACGAATCACTGTCAAGGGGAAAAAGTATATGTTGGAAAAAGTATATACTGGAAAAAAAGAAAAGGCCAACCTTCTCATACCAATTGAAAAAAATCAAAAGACACGCAATTGGTTGGTTGGTTGGTCAAAAGAAAAAACACCTTTAGGGCTACTAAGCTACTATGCAAAAAGTGCTCAATACTAAGTAGAGCAAAATAGTAATGATAATTACTTAGTTACTATAGTTTCGCCTAAGCAACTCATCAGGGTGCCTAATCCCGACTATCCGTTAGTATATATATATCAGAAATAACTCCAACATTTCAAAAAGTCATCTGTTTGATTGAAGTCAATTTTGGCAAATGGCAATAGTAGCTTCATCTTGCTAAGGTCTTATCAATTTTTTTCCGATACGATCAGTTACAATTGGTGCATTAGGTTATGTTTTGACCTTCGACCCGGCCCTAAAAAATGCTATTCCAAGGTGATGCACCGGAAGGAAGTGACACATTCCAATGGCCAGGAATCGAAAGAGATCGCGTGGGCGGATTAAGGCTTATAATATGGGACAAGGTGAAGGTCCCACTGTGCCAATACAGACTGATGCACCGGAAGAGAGTGACCTCTGAACTGCATGATAGTTATTTCCGCTTGATGACGATTAAACATTCGATTTCAAAGATCCAGTGGGCGATCGTGTGGGCGTTGAATTATTATTTAACTCAGTTGAGTTCGAGTCCAAGAGCAGTTGCCAGGAGGGTTCCAGACAGCTAGAGACCAGATGTGGTAAGGAAAGCCACACCCGACCGAGGGGGCCCTCGGGAACCCCGATGGAGTGGACCCCAGCATCAGGAGAACAAGAAAGACACAACGTGACGGTCATAACAGTGGGGTCAAGATATTACAGTTTATGTTCGGTCTCCAACTCCCTCTCACATGCAAACCTTGAACAACCCTTTCGAACCCTTGCAATAAAGTGAGAGGTAAAATACTGTTAAAGAAGTCTTCCTGCGTCTTCCTTCCTGCATCTTTGTCATTGCGTCTGTCTTAATTATTGTGTCGTTGTGATGCTGTAGATGACTATTTAACAATTACATGAGTTTGCTTTAGAAACGTTTTTTTAAAGATTTATGAATCTATAATTGTTACACAGAAAGTTTTTCGTCTTTGTTTCATGCTATGTGGAAATTGTGCTGTTCTGGATAATGACAAAAAAAAAAGATCTTGCTATCGGTTGAAAATTAAAGAACCACAGGTTTATCGATCAATAAAAAACCACTTGGACAAAACCTCGGCGGGCTCGATGTCCAGAAATGTCCAGACCCTGAGTGAGTCTGTTGTGCAATCTTCTACACGTTCAGCCCATAAAAATGCTTCTACTTTGGGATTGTCTGATCGAACCAAAAATGTTAAAACATTAGGTAGACATAGCCACCGTTGCCACTCACCTAAGTTCAATTGCACCTCACGGGTGATTATTTAAAAATCTGGTAGGTATTTTTATCAAATCCTATACATACGTTGTGTCTGAGTGCGTTTGCGCATGCGCGCGTCTGAGCAGAAGTTGAATACAGAATTGCTATTATATGAGTCGTCGCAAAGACAGATGTAACTCGAACAAGTGGCGAATGATTGATTCAGCTGAAAGAAGATCAACTCTTTACTTATAAGAATGCTTATGCCGAGATTGTGGTTGATCAAACTTATTACCTACAATAAAACATATAATATCTTATGTTTTTCTTTCTTTTATTTTATTATTATGATTGTTATTGTCTTTTTTTTTTTATTCTCAAATTAAATTTTTGTCTGTGTCCGGAACTTCGGCGCTGAATTACAAACAAACAAATAAACAAACAAACGGAAAGTTGTTCTGGGTAAATTCAACATAAATTCTATGCTGATCGCGTTGTGGTTATCGACATAGTTTCACAAAGTGATGACTATAGGTTCGCTTTTTTTTATTAGATTATTCAACACGAAACACGAAACACGGAAAGAAAAAAAAACCTTCAGCTGCTTGGGGGCACTTGTTTATAACTACAGTGTGAATATTTCTATTCTCTCTTTATGGATAATAAAAAAAAAAAAAAAAGAATTTGATCGTCGACTCGTCGTCAGGGTTATTTTTACACTTGCACACAAATACACATACAAATACATACGTATACATATACATCTGCATACATACGTATCCACTCAGAAACGCACATACATGCACACACACACATGCGCATACACCCATACACCCATTTGCATACACATACACACATGCAAACACTTACATACACATACACACACATACAAATACATACGCATACATATACATCCCCATACATACGTATCCACTCGGAAACGCACATACATGCACATACATACACTCATACACCCATATGCATACATATATACACATATAAACATTCGCATACACATAAGCACATACAAACACATACAAATACGTATACGTACACATACATGTATTTCCACTCAGAAACACACATATATGCACATACACACATATACATACACCCATACACCCATATACATACATCATCATCATCATATCGCGCTGGTAGCACGGATATCCCTGACCCTCTCTCGCCACTCCTCCCTATCGTTCATCGCCCTAGGTAGGTCTTCAGGACAACATCCCGTATCCTCACATAGCTGCTGAAAGTATGTTCGTGCTGGTCGTCCTGCTTTTGCACGGCCATGTGTGGGGGTCCATAAGAGTACATCTCTTATGAGTTCGTCCCTGCTTCTCCAGCAGTGTCCTGCATGTCTGGTTCGTCTAACTTGAATAGTTTTCGTGATAGGGGGCAGGTGGCCGTACAGTTGGTGTCTTGTGGGGTGTTGCCGCCAGGAAAAAACACTCACGTACACATACACACACATACACATACACATGCATACATATATATCCACTCAGAAACACAGATGCATGCACATACACTCATATACATACACCCATACATCCATATGCATACATATATACACATAAAAACACTCACGTACACACATTCAAACTCGATGAGTTAAACAGTGCCACTACTGTTCTTCTACAATAATAAGTAAAGTTAGCGACCATAGTCGAGGGTGACCCGAAGGCTCCCTATTCGATAGCTACTACACCAAGGTGTAGGGGAGGGCGCTACTCCATTCCCTGGATTGCTCCACTTTACCCTTGAACCGTACCTTATAATGCTGAGTGTTAAGCAAGGTGGTATCAAGTTCCATTTTTAAAGTCTTTGGTATGACTCGACCTGGGATTGAACCCAGGTCTCCCGGGCCATTGGCGAACACTCTAACCGCTGGGCCAATGTCCCGGTGTAAGAAAATGCTTACAGCACCTGGTATTCCCAGGCGGTCACCCATCCAAGTACTGACCAGGCTCGACGCTGCTTAACTTCGGTGATCGGACGAGAACCGGTGTTTTCAGCGTGATATTTCCGCGTGTATATGAGCTTGTATGTACGTGTGTACAGGTTGGTTTCTTTCTTTAATGGCATATCAACCTTCGTGGACACGCTGAAACACGCACACATATACAAACACATACACTCACAGAAACGCACACATACGCATACACGTAAATACGCATACACATATACATATACGAATACATATACATGCGAAAACACACATATACACACGCAAACACACACACACACACACACACACATACACATATATATATATATATATACGAATACATATACACACATGCAGACACACAGATGCACATAAATGCATACACTTAAGCAAACACACATATACACATACAAGTACATATATGAACAGAAACACACGCACCTGCACTTATATTCACACACGTATATGCATACAAAGGGACACACAAACATAGGCACATATTTACGGAAACACATATATACACACGCATACAAGCACGCAGATACGCATAGACACATACACACCCATGCACAAGATAGACATACACACATACCGTCTAAACATAGACATACACACATACATATTTACCAAACCCTCCGCACAGGCAGGATATGACACAAGGACAATTTTTAAGCAGAGTTTAACAGGTTTGAATTCAGAGTTTTCCTTCTCCTAGACTAGTTGCCCCACCAAGGCTGAAGATCAGTCTGCCCTACTATTTACCTATAGCTAGAGGAAGAATATTTGGATTAAATACATTTCCCAAGGGTATTAGTGCTATGTGAAATGCAATCAGTCTCGTCTAGGATTTGAACTCGTGTCGCCGTGTCCATTTCCTACGACGAAAACCATTACACCACGGGCACCGCCTTATACATGCACATACACACATATGCACACACACAAAGACACACATGCATATACCTACATATGCACATAGACGCATACATTCATATCCACACACTCTGGCACATATAGATACAAACTTACATATACACATACAGACTAATACAGACACGCAAACATACACAAAAACCCACACACAAATACACTGGTACACACACACACAGACATACACAAACACATATACATTCATGCAAATACTCGTACATAATGATATGCAAATAGACACACATACACATACATGCACAAACTGATACACATACATACACACTAGGAAATGTAAACAGAGGCCCACATGAAAACATACTCACACACACACACACACACAAACGCACACACATACGCAATCGCACAAACCCACTCTGACTCACACATACATATATATTCACACACACACACACAAACATACTTATAGCCCTATACCTAAATACACTCATGTATATACACATGATGATTGCAGCATCTCCACAGATGATTGCCGCCTCAAGTTTCATGTTCCGCACAAATAAGCTTACGTTCCCACACCGGGAATCGAACCCGGGCCGCCTGGGTGAAAGCCAAGAATCCTAACATACATACCAATATTCGTACAAACACACTCACATACACACTTATGCAAATACACATACATACACATATGCATATATATGCGCCCAAACATACTTAACTACCATCTGCGTACATATACATGAAAATTTATACATGTCAAAGGGAGATCACCAGGCGTGCGTATATATAAGGTTTTGCGTGTTGTGAATATATTCTATCCGAAAGACAGTCTGAAAATGATAACAAAATTACCAGCGTATATGATTTAAATAAAACTCTTCAAACTTAGTTAAAAATAAATAAAACAAAAAAAAAACAAAACAAAACGATAATTTTTTCTTGTTTTTGTTTTTTGAAAAGCGAAAAAAAAAAAAAAATAGAAAGAAATGCCGACAAACTAATAGTCAGTATTTTTGGTATCGTTGTGTCTCTCAGCTCATAATGTTCCGCCATGTTCAAATTTGTCTAATATTTTGAGCAGAATCAAAATAACCTAATTTTTCATCTAATTTCATTGTCTAATGTAATATACTTTTATATTAGCTTTATTTAGATATTCCATCACTTCTCTCCAAATCAATTTACCGCCTTTTTCTATTTCTATATTTGTCTCTTTTAGACTTGACTACCCACCACCCAGCCACATAGCCATCGGGCCTCAAAACTACTCGAGTTTGTGTGTGTATGTGTGTGTGTGTGTGTGTGTGTGTGTGTGTGTGTGTGTGTATACAATATTCTCTCTTTATCACTTAGTAAGTTTTGCTTCTTTTTCTTCGTCGGTTTTCTTTTTTTTTTTTCTTTTTTTTTTCCTCTGAAGTCTTCATTTCCTTTCTTACCGTCTACTTTTTCTTTTTCTTTATTTTTATGCTTCATATTTCGTTTCTTCTTCTTCTTCTTCTTCTTCTTCTTCTTCTTCTTCTTCTTCTTCTTCTTCTTCTTCTTCTTCTTCTTCTTCTTCTTCTTCTTCTTCTTCTTCTTCTTCTTCGTTTCAGTCTATTTCTTTTCATTGTTGCTTTTCCGGATTTTTTCGTCATGTCATTGCCTTCACCATTTAATTTATTTTTCTTTTCTTTTTTTTTTTTTGCTGGTTCTTTCGTTTTTCGTTTTTCCTCTTAATTCATTAGTTCCCGTACGTATTTTGCAACAAATCTAATCCTTCGTAGAAAAATACTTTTTAAACGCTCAGAAAGAAAGAAAGAAAGAAAAAAGATACATTCATCCAACTTCTACCGCCCTTTTTTTTCCGATCCCAAATTAGATCAAAACGTTCTATCCGTATTTACCATTTGAGCTTCTATCAATTCATTCTATTGGCACAATTCTTGTTGTCCGAACTCCTTTTCATTCTTCGATTCGGTAATTTGACGAACAGTTCCTCCAATGTGTTCCTCCTGCACCTATAAAGATTGGACAATAGGATGAGGATATATAGATAGACTGAAATCAATTAAGTTCAATACGTCTCTATATCTTATATATATATATTAAAAGCTAAATAAATGTCCCTATCTAAAAAAAAGATAGATAGATAGATAGATAGATAGATCGTTTTAAAAATATTTTTTTATAAATCAGAAAAATACTCAAAACTGGCCTGGAGAACAGAATAAACCCTGAAATAAAAAAAGGCATGTGATCATTGTATTATTTATTCATTTATTTTCTGTTAAAATGCATATATTTCATATATTTCATGCATTTCATACATATATATATATATATATATATATATATATATATATATGTATATATATATAGCAGTTTGTCTATGGATGACAATATATATATGTCTATATATATATTGTCAGCATTTCCAAATATATATATATATATATATATATATATATATATATATATATATATATATATATATATATATATATATATATATATATATATATATATATATATATATATATATATATATATATATATATATATATATATATATATATATATATATATATATATATATATATATATATATATATATATATATATATATATATATATATATATATATATATATATATATATATATATATATATATATATATATATATATATATATATATATATATATATATATATATATATATATATATATATATATATATATATATATATATATATATATATATATATATATATATATATATATATATATATATATATATATATATATATATATATATATATATATATATATATACGTACTTATATATATGCGTTAATGCTGAGAACGACAATAGCTCAAGGGTAAGATATCTGACTGATTTTACGACAGTCAGGTTTCGATCCCTGCTTGAAGTATCTCACTCGCTGATGAGTTGGGATATCACGAAACAGTCTGTCTGTGGACGACTATATATATGTATGTATGAAAGTCGTTCAAGACTTCACCCTGATTTATTACACATCTCTGACGTTTGTTTGATCCTCACAGAAATCTGAATTAATTTTATAAAAAGCGGTAGTGTACTGTTTTAACAAAAATGAGCTTGGGAGCTTCTTATTGGACGAGGCTTAGAACTTTTTGAACGATTCTGCGTTTAATCCCAGGTCGAGTCATTCCAAAAAACTCAAAAAATGGTACTTGATGCATCCTTGCTTAACACTCAGCATTATGGGGAACGGATCAAGGGTAAAGTGGAGCAATCCAGGAAAAGGAGTAGCATCCTTCCCTACACCACGGTGTAGTAGCTATTGAAAAGGGAGCCTTCGGGTCGCACTCGACTATGGTCGTCAACTTTACTTACTTATATATGAATAAAAGAGAGATTTGATCATTTCGTCCGTGGCCTGATAGTTATCAGCGGTGTTTTATCATAAATTTTCATTGCATTCTTGATGTAATAAAAAAAGAATTGAGGCTTTGAATTTTTCTAATTTTGAATTTTAAAATTCGAATGAAGACAGCTAAGCATCATATACAATAACGAGAATTCTTAACTGACGTCCAAACCAGTCAATGCCAATTTTCGGTACTTTTTAATCGAAAGTCTCGATATATTTTGAACGGAATGTTTTTATTGAAGCATGAAATTGCGCAAGCGCAGCACCTTCCATCCTCATCAAACCTACCTCCCTGCGACGTTTAATTGTTGCATAAATAGAAAATTCATCTTAAAACTAATATTTGAGGACACTAAGCTCAACAGCTGCATTCTGTATCATAAAAGAAGATTCAATGGTGCTCAGACCAATGGAAACTAGCAGGAAGTAGTTGGTTAGATGAAAAGAGAACTATTATTATTATTATTATTATACGAACTTCGTGACTTAATTACTTTGTCAGCCCAGTCGGGACTTCATTTCAGCTAGGGTTGGGTAAGACCTCCCAACGAGTTTCCTTGATAGGACACTAAACTGAATCCGATGGCGAAGCTCCAGTCCTTGAACTTCGGGAATAGGGAATGCCCCATCATTGTTATCACTCCCAAGTTCACTCTAACCAGAGGGATTATACCTGTCTCAACAATAGATCAAATAGAACTGGTTAACAATTTAACTGTGTGCAGACATGATGTTAGATTGAATTATTATTGTCAGCTAGCAAGACTTAAAACAATTTAACTGTGTGCAAACAAATGAACTTTGGCTTGTTTAAAATGTTACTAACAAACTAATTGCTTACAAATCATATTTATTCAAAATATTTATATATGTATAAACAGGATTTAGCATTAAATAACCTACGAATGAGTAATATTGAATAGAATTATTAGTGTTGAATTGCAATACTTGAAACCATTTAAGTGAGGGCAAAAAAAAACTATTAGTGTTAGATAGCAATACCTCAAAATATTCAAATGTTTGCAAACAAATGGGCTTTGGCTTGTTTGAAATGTTACCACTAACTATTCGTTTACAAATCACAAATATCTAATATTTATATGAATGAACAGGATTTGACATTAAATCACCTACAAGAATTGATATAGCATAAAAACCTAACAACCAACGAACGTTATTATTTTGTGAAACATTAGTTAAGTAAATCTTTTCTTCACTTCTAGTTTTTTTCCCTTCCTTTCTCAATGTTTACTACCTCCACGACCCCTCTCTCTCTCTCTCTCTCTCTCTCTCTCTCTCTCTCTCTCTCTCTCTCTCTCTCTTTTACCGATGGTGAGAAAAATAGTGTTGCGTCAAATTTGGAATATCTATTTTTGAAATTTCTTGTTTTTGCTTAATACAATTTTTTTTCAAAATTTTGGTGTATTGTTATTTCTCGAGGTACCCAGAAAGAATCGAACTCGTTACAATGAGTTTCAAAACGAGTTTGTTAATTATCCTCCTGTTATAATGTAAGAGTATCAAGATGTCAATTGATCTCGAAGAGAACCTGTCATGATTGTCTCGTGCTAATTTTCCATCACGTCATGATAGAAAGAAAAGGATAAGGATTTATTTATTTATCTATATTTTTAGTCACCCATTTTATTGGATGTTCCTTTTCTGACCAGTTTTCATGGTGACAACTACGATTCTCGTACCATCATTTCAACAGAAGAAAAATCTTCTCCTCTTATAAGTTGACTATCCTCTTTAAATCTTCTCACACTTCGCACTCACTAGCACTGGATTATCGGGTTAAAGGTTGTCTGAATCGCTGAAAGCTCTCTCTCTCTCTCTCTCTCTCTCTCTCTCTCTCTCTCTCTCTCTCTCTCTCTCTCTCATCTTAACACATCACATCCAATAACCAGTCACATCATAATGAGAAAACCTAATTGTTCTCTAACTGTTTCTCCTATTAGGTAAATAAGGTACTCAGACAATGGCCTGTTCGTCCCAGGGGGACAGATACATCTGCACTTCCTTTCATTCTGCATCAGGAGATATTGAGGTCAACTACCGGTCATCACACTACCAACCTTTCTTCACGCTGTCACCTGATACGCTTCGATACATTACAGGCTTTGATATATATATATATATATATATATATATATATATCTTCTTTTTTTTTAAATGTTCGGCTTTGAATGATTTTCTTGTCCTGAGGGAATTACTCCAAACTCTGGTTTAACTTGACCGAATAATACCTATATATATATATATATATATATAGTACAGGGCGACTGTAGTGAGACATCTCTGTGGACTGAACTCTACTTTTATTAGTATATATGATTAGCGTTGCTCTGGAATAAGGATTCGATATCTACTATACAAGAGTTCCGAAAATCAAGGAGAGATTGGGAGTTGTTCACAAAGATGACTAATCTCCCTACTGCACAGACCAACATCCACCTATACAACTGCGCTGACGAAACTGTCTAGAACTCCATCATCAACAGCTACCCTGAGTTTTTGAACACAAACCATAACAATTTACTTGATATGCTCGAGGTCTTAGTCTTGAAGAAATCAAATCCTGTCTGCAGTGTCTTGTCAAAATCGTTTATTTTGGTAGATATGAGTCGGCACGCGGTCGCGTAACGGGTTGAGTTACGAGTTGAAGTGAGCTTTCTAGAATTCTGAGGAAGGGGAAATTTTATGGTCATTGGAGCATTCTATTATGTGCATATGGTTAAGTCCGTTCTCTGGACAGTGAGTGGTTCCTGTCCCAGGAATGGACACATATATATATATATATATATATATACCGGCTTGCTTCAGTAATGGCACGGGACTGTATTGAGTCACACCCTGTTTTGTTTTTGTCTGCCAACTGAACGCTAGTTGGCCCTCCTGTGCCGGTAAGTCTTGTAAATGTTGTTTATTCTGCACATTAGAGCTGTGACTTCTACAGTTTGAAGCCTAGTTGTTTTGGAGAAGAAAAATTCTTAATTCAAACCTATCAAACTCCGCTTAAAAATTGACCTTGTATCATAACTTGCTCATGGCGCAGAGGTATATATATATATATATATACATATATGCTATTAAAAAAATGAAAGCTCTTCTTAGTTTTTAAAGACTTATATGAGATTGCTTTCGACCAGGCCACACTAACACTGTTAGTTGGGGTTAGAATATACCGACTGTATGTAAAGAGATAAGACCCCTCTAAAAAAGAAAACTCCTGGATTTAACTCTAAACTGTATCTGATGGTGAGGCTCCACTTCTGTAGAAAATGGAATCATTCCATTATACTTACTCCCAAATCTAACATGATACGGAGTGGCAGTACCTGTTAGGATCCCATCTGTGACTCAAATGGAACTGTTTGAAAATTATCAGCATTAGATAAAAATACTCAAAACAATATAACAGTATGCAAATTATTTCTATTAGGAATAGTTAATTGAAGCTATGATTGTTTGCAATTATTATAACTAATTACTTGAAACTATATTTGCATATGTTTGCAAAAATATTTGCATATGTAGAAATATTTGCATATACTTGTAAAAAAATACTGACTTTGGCGTTAAATAACCCAACAGCGGTTGACATCATAAAACCAACCAACCAACCAACCAACCAAGGAGAATGCACAGATTACTGATCCTAAACAGATATCAAGATGCAGGCATAGATAGTCCTGTTATATTTGACAGGATCTATACTAACAGTCAATAAATACGAATGAGTGGGACTTTTCTAGCAGGCATATCTGAGACTAAAAGACTGGGTAAGATCAAAGAAAGTTTTCCATAGTTTTTTACAGGATTATATATATATATATATATATATATATATTCTTAGATACTGAGTTATCCGACTTCCCACCAAGTTAAATTTGCCTTAAAATCATGATACAGTGAGGGGCTACCCACTAATCGAAACTTGTGCGTTGCCGTCGCAATAAATGCTTGACTACTCAATATTCCCGTTTTAGGGCGCCTCAGGCACAGAACCTTGTCAAGTAGTTATTGCCCAGAGGGAAGGCGTCCTGTGACAAGGTAATCAACTTACATTGCTCCATCCGACAGTGCAGGCGCCAGGTGAGGTCAAAAGCTATGAATCCTGGCTTTGAAACAAAAAATTCAGTATAGAGAATGAATGGGTGTGAATAGTCACAGAAGCTCACTGTTGTAGGGGTTAAAATAAGCTTATTGTAGACACATCATTCATTACTTGTAGACGTTGAATACGTATATACTCAAATTCTGTGTTGTAAATGTATAATTACACACACACGTATATATATGTGTGTATGTGTGTGTACATGTGTGTGTGAAATCTAAATTGTTTATGCTAAACAAAGTCCTTAAATAAAATCTTATACTGTTACGATATGTCATATAGTGTAAAAACTATAGACACAGAAATAACGAGGTGAAAATTTATACTAAAATGATATCCTCAAAGCTTACTGTCGGCTGTGTTCAAAAGAGAAATAATCTGTGTTGAAGTTACCTGGCCCGGAAAGATTACTGCATAAAATATTCTGCTGATATCAATGTGCAGTCATTATAATAGGTTTTTACTGCGCCATTTGCCTCCTGATTAAATTGTAATTTGTGCTTTGTAATTTACAAGTTAAGATTCATTCCTCGATTATACATATTTTGATTGCTGAATTTCGATAAACGTTTTTTTGGTTAGCGGTTGTATGAGAATAAGCTCCACTTTTCCATTTCTGGTGTCTGGAGAATGCTGTGTTCGCACTACATGAAACCATAAGTAACGACATTTGATTTCAGTTGCAGACATTTTAACATTAATATTTCAGGTTTTATACCGTATCTGTTTCTGTTTCTGTGTATAGATCACTTTTTTTAATATGAATGATTTATTTTACAGATTCTCGTCATAATGCGTGCGTTTGTGTGGGTGGGTGCACTTTTAAGAGTTCCAGTACATTTATATATATACATATATATATGTATATATGAATAAGTCATCATCATCATCATGTCATGGTGACAGCACGGAGTTCCTTGATTCTCTCTCTCTCTCTCTCTGTGATCGATCGCTCTTGGTAGGTCCTCCAAATTACACCCAGTGTCCACACAGAGCTGATGTATGCGTACATTTTAGTTTGTTGGCCAACACTGGTGCGTCTACGTGTTGAAGTCGAGAGAAGAACGTCATTTATGACTCGTCCTTGCTTCTCTCTCTCTCTCTCTCTCTCTCTCTCACCGTGCCCTCTTGCCTCTCTCTCTCTCTTTCTCTCTCTCTCTCTCTCGCTGTGTCCCTTGCCTCTTGTTCGTCTTGTATGTTTTGTGAGATAACAGGTAACTGGCCGTACGGCTGCTGTTTTGAGGGGTGTTGCTTCCTAGATTTGTTCTGAACAGAACATAGCATTCTTGTGTTGTTCACATCTAGCATTTTTTCCATGCGTTTTGTTATGGTGCATGTGGTGCATCCATACAGTATTACTGATAAAGCCCCAGTTTGGAAAAAAATCCCATTTTATTTTATCCAAGGGATCAGACTTTCATATGATCGATAAGTTGTCAATAGCAGTCCACGCCTTCGCTAGATATATGTTGTCAACACTTTCAGTAGATGAGTTATTGCTGCTGAGGTATGTGAACTTGTTTGCTGATTTTATAGGCCCGTCACGCAAAGTGGTAATGCTCCTCGTTTAAAATTGCACTCTTATTTACGTTCACGTAGAGGCCAATGTTTCCTATTGTTTGCTCCAGGTAATGCAGTTGGGATTCGGCTTGGGCAGGTGTATCTATGAGAAGCACTAGATCATCAGACTAGTCAACGTCTGTCACAGTTTCTGAGGATATCATCTGCTTCTTACCTTTCTTGGTGTGAAAACGTTTTCTTTTATTAGATCTATCGACGTTCGAAGTACGTAATCAAGGTAGATTATAAAAAGGTATGGTCCAATCGTATCTTCTTCCATGTGTAAGACTCTGACGATTTCAGAGAAGTCAGTGTCGCCCTCAGGTGAGTGAACCATTGCTTTCGTGTTTTAGTAAAGCATAATTATAGCTGTAACAGTTGCTTTGGGGAGACAATATGCTCGGTGAATTCACTCCATCTTCCCTCTGTATATGAAATCAAAAGCTTTAGAGAAATCTACGAAAGATAGTGTTGCCTCGAAAACTTTTGCCCGTACTCCTTCGATGATTTGACGGATAGTCAGAATCTGTAAATGGTGGATCGATTTCTCCAAAAACTGTTCTGATCTTTCCTAAGAATTTTCTTAATTGCAGATTTGATACGATTGAAATGCCGGGAATTTTAGACCTTAGGGTCTATAGCAGTAAAGGTTATGTCGCTGTAGTTCTTAGTGAATCCGAGGTCAACTTTCTTAGGGAAGGGAAAAATGCAGCCTTATGTTCATTTCTCTATTGTTTTTTGTTCATGCACTGCGTTTGCATAATCAAAGAAGTATGTCGTCAATTTTTATTTCTTTCTATACTTTCGGGGTATTTCTTAGAGGCTTGTCTTAAATTCTTTTTTCAATACTGCGTCAAGTTCTTCCTCCGTAAACTTTCCTAGTTTGATGTCCAGTTGGCTATTAATGATTTTAGATAGGTTTATTTGTTATTCAGAAGAGTTTCCGAGCAGATTCTTGACATATTCTTTCCTCTTACGTAGTCTTTCTTTTAGGCGGTTAGCTTTTAGCTTTGTCTTGAGAAGCTTTTTCTTCCACTCACTTCATTTACTTTCGACCATGCTAATCATGATTGTCTATTTTCAACCGAATTTTTAATTTTATTAATTTAGCCTTGAATGTATTCTACTTGTTCTTTTTGGTATGTGTTAGTTCACACTAGGCTTTCTTAGGTTTCTAGACTTGGGCATTTGTTGGGTTTAATTTATTAAGTAAGGATGCGTTTTTCATGTTATCTTGTTTTTTTTCTCGCTGCTTTTGACACTCACGGAACTCGACATTTGGCTCTGGGTTTGATTCCTGCTTCTATATGAGTAGTAACAAAAATTTCTAATACGTCATTCGAAGCATGTCGTTCTGATGTCCCCTGAGGAGTATCATAATTGTTTCTTACAGTCACTGTATATTGATTTCTAATATCACAATTATTGTGAGAGTACCAGTCAAACCGTGAAGTGTTAATTGTTTGTTTCTTATTTCTGCGCATACTCAGGTGGATCTTTGCCGTGACGATTCTGAGATCGAAAGATTCTCCTTTGAAAGAAGAGTGTACCTCATAGTTAAAAGTGCAATGTAGCTTCTTCTGGCTTATGAATATATAATCTAGAATTGCTTTAAAGTTATTTGGGCAGGTCTAAGTCTATAGTTTCCCCTCCCTTATTTGGGATTTAGTGTTTAGGTATGTTAGCCTGTTCTCGAATAATAAATCTGCTAGATATTCGGCATTCCTCTTTGGCGAGTTGAGTAAGCAGGTTTTGTTATTCCTATCTCTGCCTATATAAGCATTTATGTCTCTGTCGGTGATTAGAACGCTGTGTTTGAGGATATGTCGAACGAGAGAAACAAGCTCATTCTAGAAGAGGATGTCTGTTTCATAACTGTAGTAAGAAATGATTGTTGTAAATGAGTTGCCATTAAATGATGCTCACATCGTTCCCGGTTGGATTCTCTATGCTATTAGATGATTTTTGAGGAGGTGTCCGTGGTGTAATGGTTATCGTCGCAGGAAATGGATACGGCGATACGAGTTCAAATCCTGGACCTGACTGATTGCATTTCACATAGCACTAATACCCTTGGGAAAGGTTTGAATCCAACTATTCTGCCTCCAGATATGGATAAATAGTAGGGTAGACTAGGTTCTTCAGCCTTGGTGAGGCAACTAGTCTAGGAGAAGGAAAACTCTGAATTCAAACCTGTTAAACTTCACTAAAAAATTCACCTTGTGTCATATCCTGCCCGAGCGGAAGGGTTGGGTAAATATGACTAGATGATTTTAAGACACGAGAACTGAGATGCATTTTTATATCTCCTACGGCGGCATTGACGAAGTTTTTCCATGCAGATACCGAAAAAAATGTTGATCCACGTTGTTTTATTTCTATTTGATTAAGGTAGTATCTATGTGTTTGTACGCATATGATGTCTATATTATGCTCGGCTGCAGATGCAGTCAGCTCAGGTTTATTGTGTTGAAAATTCAAACGTTTATTGTTTGCTATATAGATAATGCTTTCGCATTTAAGTTTAATTTGGGCTCTGCAGCAGATTTTTCAAATTGAGACTAGAACTCCCATCTCAGGAGAATGCACCCCTTGTTTACTCATATGAACGGCGATGTGGTTTGGACATTAGAATCATGGTATTCTTTTCGTGGGCTGTTTTTGTTTTGTTTTGTTTTCTCATCAAAAGACACCACTCTTATAGACGATTAGCAGTAGTTTCCTGATTGGAGTATTTGATCCTGGACCTTGATCAATGCGGTTACTCCACTGAGCATCAGATGAAGCGTACCGTTGACCCGTATTTGGATTCATCCGCTGTTTTCACATTCACCATGCTGCTTCCCATGGTTTCCATTGATATACGCTTGTGTGGCTCTTATAATACTCTCCACCCTCAGCGACTGTTATCAAGTGATAAGCCAAGAGAGTTTTATTGTTGCGGGTTTATGCATATCCGGTGTTACGCTTACGTGATTTTCATAATAAGAGTTTTCCTTCTTAGAATAAAAGAAATATTTTAAATTCACTCCTTAAATTTCCTTAAGTTTTAACTTGAATAATTTTACTTTTCTTTTTTTATTCCTTTTATTGTTATTATTATTATTATTATTATTATTTTGATAAAGGTTTGTGTATTGATCTTATCACGATTGGTGATTAATTGACTTTTTTCTTTCTATAGCAGATTTTTTTCTTTGTATAATTCCGTATAATAAACCTTATCGCTTTTCCGGTGACACTTTTAAAGCACTCTAATGTTAAATATTTACAGTAACTAAATAAAAATATTCCCAGTAATAAAAAATGGAATTAAAGAGATTTGGGCCACTTCTAAAATTTGAGCCACTTCTAAAATGACTTATTGCAAATTTGAGTCACTATTAAAATGAGATAGCAAATTTACAAGATTTGAGCCACTTCTAAAATTTGAGTCACTTCTAAAATGACTTTTAGCAAATTTGAGCCACTTTTAAATGAGATAGCAAATTTAAGAGATTTGAGCCAACCTTCGAAGGCATTTTCTGCTAAAGACTTTCTTCTCACGCTTAAGTTTAGTTTTGAAGACTAGATTCTTTTAATATTTGTACTTTCATGAGCGTATTTAAATGTTTTTATGTTGTTTTATATTTTGTTTCTATTTTTATTTTCTTTCCCTTTTTTTAAATTATTCATTCATTTTTCCCCGGCCAATTTTTGATTCTCAACATTGTAAAGCGGCAACGACGTTGTTTCGGTAGTATTGACACTCAGTAAGCGTAAAAACAAAGTTCTATTACTAAAGACTGGACTCTTTTATAGTAATTAACTAAGCTTTTTGCTTAGATGTGGCACAAGGTCGTATCAGTGGGGCACCCAAAGAGACTCAAACTCACTCGTGAAGTTTTACTAGCCTAGCTTGCAACCCATTTGTAATTTATTAAACTTTTTGTTTAGGCACAAGGCCTTCTTATTGCCCCCAATGAGACTTGAACTTATTCGTGTTGGTTTGGTAGTCTAGCTTGTTAACCATTACACAGCCGAAATACCCTAGCTTGCTAACCATTGTAATTTACTAAGCGTTTTTGCTCAGATATGGCACAAGGCTTTTTTAATGGGGAACCCAATGAGACTTAAATCCACACGTGAAGGTTTGCTAGTCTAGCTTGTTAGCCATTACACCATCCGAAGTGCCCATCGATGTATTTTAGATTATTGGGGGAGGTAGCTTTTGTAGTTTAATGCTTCCCCATAGAAGCTTCCATTATTTAATGGGATCGTCCATTTCGACCCAGCAAACATTCATTTAATATTAAGAGTAACATATTAATTTAATTTTGTGTGTGTGTGTGTGTGTGTGTGTGTGTGTGTGTGTGTGTGTGTGTGTGTGTGAAGAACAGGTATATTAAATGTTTAGTTTTTCCCTGCTACGCAGGACCAAACTTCAAGTTTTTATTATTTCTGCTTTTAAGCGAATTTCGTAAACTGATTTAGAATTTGTGAGACTTAAAAGTTTATTTGTGAAAGTATTAGATTCTAACATAATAGAAGTCGAATAATCCTTTTTTACTGCAAATATTTAAATGCTCAAAATCTATCGAAGAATTTGTACCTCAAAAAATTAAATTAGATGGCAAAAGACAAAGGAAAAGCAGAAAGAAGAGAGAAAAAAAGACGCCAAACACGTGTATTTAGAGATAATTAAAACAGTAAATACAAGAAGTATCCCATAGAATAACTTGTAAGCAGGATTCTGGGCGCCTTGGTAGGTTTATAAGTTAACAAGCTCCACTTGTAAACCTTCATGAATGAGTTCGAGTCTCATTAGACTCCCCATTCATACGGCCTTGTGCCACATCTAAGGAAAAAGCTGAGTAAATTATTAACTTTTGAAGAGGACTTAGCACATAAAATAGACTCTTCTATTATGTGGAAAGAGCTTTACTTATAAACATTTTGTATGTATTTTAATGGTCAAAACTTGAAATCTACTGGGTGCTCCAGGTAGTGGAAATTTACTAAGCTTTTTGCTTAGATGTGGCACAAGGCCATATGAAAGGGGCACCCAATGAGACTCGAACTCACTCGTGTAGGTTTGCTAGTCGAGCTTGCTAACCATTACACCACCAGAGGCGCCTTGGGTGCTCCAGGTAGTGGAATGGTTAGCAAGTTTGACTCGCAAACCTGAAAGAGTGACTTCTAGTCTCATTGGTGGCCCCATTCATTCAGCATCAAAGAAAAAAAAATGTGGTAAATTACAACTTGAAATCTACGTGACTTACGCTCAAATCCCGCTGAAAGCATCGGGTCATACGACCTTGAGCCACATCAAAGGAATAAAAACTTAGAAAATTTCTACTAGGCGCTTCGGGTAGTGTATTGGTTAACAAGTTTGACTCGCAAACCTACAAGAGTGAGTTCGAGTCTCATTGGTGGCCCCATTCCATCAAAGCAAAAAAAAAAAAAACGTGGTAAATTACAACTTGAAATCTACGCGACTTACACTCAAGTCACGCTGAATGCATCGGTTCCCGCGAGATCACTGAAGTTAAGAAGTGATGAACCTGTTTAATACGTAAGTGGGTGACCATTTCAGTTAACAGCTGGTCCTATATGCAAGCTGAGGCCTGTGTGCGATATCTAAGCAAAGCTATGTAAATTACGATCCAAATTTTACTAGAAAGAAAGTGGAAAACTGTATTTTTTAAAAGTATATTTTGCAAAGACTTAGATGCTCAAAAATTATCTAAGAAATAACATCATGAAGAATGAATATTATAGACAAAAGCAACAAAAAAACCCAGGGAGGTAACAAAATCGATGGTTTATTGTTAAAGGAATAAAACCCATTCACAGAGTTTAAATAAAATAAAAATAGATTATCAGACTGTACAAACATATAAACCTATATGAGAATGTAAGTGGTAAGTTGGCCGACTGTCGTCGAGGGTGACTCGAAGGCACTCTTTTCAATAGCTATTACACCGAGGTCTAGGAGATGGCACTACTCCTTTTCGATCTTCAGGTGAGCTAGAATTCGACGCGTCTGACGTTTTTCAAATGAACAAGTGAACTCTTCTTTTAATCTCTTCTTGGATCATGTGATCATTACGTGGTTAGCATAATAAGCGACGTGGCGCCAAATTCCTAAGTAAATATTTACTTTCATGGCGACATTTTTTTTTTTTTTTTTTTTTTACTTTTGAAATATGTTGTAATGGGCTTTGCAATTTCGAGTATTGTAAAGAGTTTACGGATTATAAACGCTTTTAGTGTTAGATTTTAATCATGATAATAATTTTAAACACACACACACACACACACACACACACACACACATATATATATATATATATACATATAATATGAATATATTACTTAAAATCAAGACTTTACACCCGGTTTAAAAAACAAAACTCCAGTAATAAGTGTGGAAAATAAAACATAATGTAAAATTCTCGAGCAAATTCAGTAATATTAAAATTTAGAAAAAAAATCGCGAATAATTGTAAAATGAAAAATACATTAAAATATTGATAATGCAAAAACAAAAAAAATGGTCTTCCAACTTAAAAGTTTCACGAAAGTCTATTGTGAGGTAGGTATTGGTGATACACACACAGAGACTCTCTCTCTCTCTCTCTCTCTCTCTCTCTCTCTCTCTCTCATACACACAAACACACGCATATATATATATATATATATATATATATATATGACACACACTCACACTGAAATAGACACTACGTAATCATATGTATAGTGTGTATATAAATATATATATGCACATATACAGAGAGAGGAAGAGGGAAGGTATGTGTGTGTGTGTGTGTGTGTGTGTGTGTGTGTGTGTGTGTGTGTGTGTGTGTGTGTGTGTGTGTGTGTTTATTGCAATATCCTCCTGAGGCGATATCAAAATGGGTTAAATCTGATGAACGTAAAGGATATTCATCACTGTTTGTTCCATCTACTCGCCTTTCGAAAATGCTTGTCTTAAAAGTCAATTTATTTGTTTCTTCATTCTAAACTTTGTGATAACAACTTGTTATTAACCATGGAAAGAATTCACGGATACGTCTGAATTCCTATTTAAGAAACTAAATAACATATTTGCTGTTGGAATTTTTTAATTACCACACTTTTCTTATCCTGGTAACACGAACCTTGCTCGCTTCGAGTGACACCAAGCATGCCTCATTACCATATCAACAGATTTCCTCATCACTCATTTCACCCGACTGTTTATAATGGGATAGTCTGTTGATGCAAAAAGCATTACACACACACACACATACATGAATGTATGTGTGTACCAATGTGCGTGTGTGTGTGTGTTCACGCACAGACGTGTGCGCGTGCGTATGAGAAAGTGTGTGTGTACGTACATACCCGTGTATGCCTACTTCCGTTACAAAAACAAGTAAACCCTTTGAATTTGTGTTAACCCTTATTGACACAAAACCCTTATTAACCTTTGTTAATTGTGAGTTTATGGGGCTTAAGAAGGGTTATTGTTGTAGTGGTTGTGGTGAATTGCTAATATTGTTAGGAAATTCTGAGGCTTGTATCTGACTCCTTTTTCTTCTCACCCCTTTCAATAGTTGTCAACTTTTGTCAGTTGGAAGCTCTAAGAGAATTAAGAACGGAAGAAAAAAAAAACAAGGATAACTTTTGAATCAAACTTTATTTTACGATTTACGACTATTCTGTATTGACGAATGTTTTCCTGAACCAGTAGAAATAGTCGCGTTTCCCAGACATGACGTTGAAGTATATCATAGAATCATTTTCGGCAATTACAAGTTTGAAGTTCGTCGTGTGTTCAGGGGTATATTTAGCAGAGGCTACAACCAGTAGGAGACTCAATCTACCGCTAAGCCCCGAGACTTAGCAAGCACTTGCGCTCCCCGCATGCAGCCAAGAGAAAAAGGTCCGTCCCGTAGAAGTAGTAAAAACTCAACGAGGAAGAATTTCTCCTTGGCGTCAAGAAGCCCCTCTTTTTAGCCATGCACCGATTTCGCTTCCTGTCAGAGGCCTCCTGGGAAACCGTTACTTTTTTTGCATTTTTTTTATTTTTATTCCTTTTATTTCTTTTTTAATCCCCTCAAGTTATTTAATGCCGGAGTCACACAATCTTTTGCACGTATTTCAATGATTTCAAATGTGTAAAAATCCTTTATAAAGAAATGCAGCTTGAAGTAAATATTTTTAAATAATCTACAAACAGTTATATGATTTTAAGTATTCTTATCTAACACTTTAAAAAATTTGAACAGATCTATTCGACTTATATACGGTACCCAGTTAAGGTACAACCATTCTGAGTCAGGGTACATTTGGGAGTAATGGCAACTAAAAACTAACTCTAAACTCCTCTGAGCTCCAGAACTAAAGCCTCACCACAGGATATAGTTTAGTGGGAAAATAATGAAACAACAGTACTTAATAAAAAAAACATCATTCCCACGGCAACAGCAGTAGCACCTGTAGTAGTAGTAGTAGTATTAGTAGTTTATTACATCAAAAGCAGTCATACAAAGCCGAGCGTTTTATTAACAGAAATCCTTATGGCTGTGTTTTGCAATCGCCCTACAGATTCAAGACTGAATGGCCCCCAACTTCAGCTGGACCATCTTCGTGTGGGCAAACTGCATTGATAACACAGCATAGCACTAGAACAGCTGGTCTAGTTTAAGCTATGAACAGGTATACGGACTCGTGTTACATCTAGTAAGTCCAAATCCTGCAGGGTCATCTGGCTAACATTGTACAAAGTGAGCCAATGACCAGTATAGTTCTAGAGGGTAAGAGTCTCGGCTACTGTTCGACCTTCCACTTTCCCAAACCCCCACTATAAAAAAAGACTTTCTGTCAAGTCCTGTCTGGTGGGAAACATCGGTTTCCTCACATTCTTTTTTATTAGCGTGACATATTCAATTAAACAGACAAACAATTTTAGTGATAATAGCTTTTAGATAGAGATGAATGTATTCTTTATTTGAAAAGTGCTTAATTGTCTTTCATACTTCTGTATAAATCACATAGATCGAACAATTTACAGAGAACATTTTAAATCAATATTCCCTGTAAATATCATCGATTAGTATTAAATAGTTAATATCAGAATTAACGCATCTCTTCAATTAAAAAATATGTTCTTAAAAATTGCCAACATTGTCAACATCAGCTTTTATCTTTACACTGTTCTTTTCTTTCTTAATGATGGTTGGGTGGTTAGGTTTTATGGTATTTCAAACCTTGTAAGATATTAATACCAAATCCTATTCATTCATAAATCTTTAAGTAAACCTGATTCATAGGCCCATCATTCGATTTACATTCTCCCGTTGGAGAATTACGTTTTTCGCACCTGCACGCCTTGTGGAATCGTGATCCTCGCAAGCAGTTGAATTTTCTTCCGCAATCACACGTTGTAGCCGGGTACATATCCAGATCATTACCGTATGAGTAACATAAATTTTTAAGTATATGTTTGTACGCGAATAGTATGTCGATAACTTATTTTTAAACAAGTTGGTAAATAAAGCCCATTTTGAACACATTTAATTAGTTTCAAGTATTGCTATTCAATAACAGTAATTCTATTCAAAATTATTCATTCTTTTGCGCACAGTCAAATGTTTCCAGGTATTGCTATGTAATACGAATAATTCAATTTAACAGTTTGCACACAGTTAAATGGTTTCAAGTATTACTAATAACAAAAGTAATTTTTTTCAAAAATATTTATTCTTTTGCACACACAGAAACGATTCCAGGTTTTACTTTGTGTTATGGGACCGTTACATACCCATTGATGAACTCTTCCAAATCTTATATTAATCGAGAGCCAAGTACTCTGGTCGGTCATCGTGAGATTGGATAGAGACTGGATATTCGACTGACAAGTAAGCCTAGCTTACAGCACCACTTTTCTCTGTATCTTATTATTTCAATATACCCTTAAACTTATACCGTGTTCCGAGTTATTTTTCGTGGTCCCAAACTGGGTCCACATCACTTTGTAAAACTAATAATTCAATTTTGCAGTCATTGGTTTGCACACAGTTAAATAGTTTCAAGTATTGCTGGGTAATACGAATTATTCAATTTAGTAGTCATTTATTTGCACACGGATGGTTTCATTGATGGAAAATGATTATTTCTATTTGACCAATCGATGAAACTCTAACAAGCTACAACCCCACCAGGTTAGAGTGGACCAGGGAGTAATGCTAATGAAGAGTACTCCACATTCGCCAAAGCTCCAGTACAGGAAATTCACCACCAGATGCAGCTTAGCGTCATAACAGGATACTCGTTAGAGGATGGTCTTACCCTTCCCCATAGGTGCATTCGGCTCATTCCATAGGCCGAGCTGACTGGGCAGATTTCTTAATAAATTACACATTTAAAGTGAAAGATCTTTAAAATGTTACCGTTTAGTGGGGCTTTTTGAAATTTTAATTCCGTTAATGCTTTATAATGGAATTCTTTTTAAAGCAATAATCAGTGCTGGCATTAATAAAACAAGTGCGCATTTACAGGGTGTAAGGGGTAAATTACGCTAAGAGTCAAAATAACACTGACATCTCTTTTTATCAGATATATCTACCAAACTTAGATGAAAGTATCTTGAAATTCTATTGATCAAATTTTTAAAAAATCGCTATTGGCTTTAAACGCAGCCTCTAGATAATTCCGCAAACTCCTGCAGGTCTTTCCGACAGACTCCTTGTTTAAATTGGTAAATGCTGTCGTAATCCTTCCCTTCAGTTCATCTTTGGTGTTACACGGAGTTTTATTGATCTTTTGCTCAACCACGCCCCACATCAAAGGGAGCTAGACATGTGGTCACAGAAATTTCCTAACTGACGACATTCGGTTCTGCTTATGTGGCACGGTGCAGAGTCCTACTGCTAGTCTTATAACAATTTTTCTCTCGATCCAGGTCAGCACTAACTCCTCCAGACAATTGGTTGCCCAGTCGGCAGAGGCAGTAGAATACACCGACTGTTTCTCTGCAGAGGAGTAAGATTCTCCCCTCCAACGAGTGTCCAGGACATGACACTAAACAATCTGGTGGTGAGGTTCCAGTAATGTTGGAGCTTTAGAGAATGCAGAGAACCCCTTCGTTGCCATCGCTCCCAGGTCCACCTGATAGGGTCCTATATATGGGTCAAACAGAACTAAACTGTGTACTTATGCTAAACTGAATTGTTTGAAATAGAAGTGTTTTGACATTTAACTGTAAACAAAAACTATGCTTATACTAAAGTGAATTGTTTGAAATTTAATTCGGCGTTAAATGACACGAAAAGGGTGGATACGCCGTAAAACAACCAACCAACCAACCAACCAAGCACTTGATGTAGACCTCCGTGCTAATTCTGAGGCTTGGTGGGAAAATGAGTAGAGGCATTATGTCACCATCACTAGTGGCCACTCCAAACACCGTTATGTAGACTGAGTGTTTGGCTTTCATCAATATCGGTATACCTTGTTGGGACAGATCAATCCAGCAATTGTTCTGTGAGTTTACCATCTGATTCTGGCAGAAATTTTTCTGATTTGATTGGTTTGGTTTGGTTTGGTTGGTTTGTTTGGTTTTATAGCATATCAACCTTTGTAGGTTATTTAACGCCAAATCCATTTTTATGTAAATAATCTGAAAACAGTTCAGTTTAGCATAAGTACAGTTTAATGGTCAAAAACATTTCCATTTCAAACTATTCAAGCAATTATATGTAATAATTCAGTTAAGTGTAAATACAGTTTTAATGTCGAAAAACAGTTCTATTTGAAATAATTCATTTAAGCATAAGCACGCAGTTTAAGTGTAAGTACGGTTTAATTGTCAAAAACGTTTCTATTTCAAGCTATTCAGTTTACTCAATTCATTTTAGCATAAGTATGCTGTTAGTTCTATTTAACCCATAGATAGGGCCCTATCAGGTGCTACCACTCCGGGCCAGAGTGGACCTGGGAGCGATGGCAATGAAGAGGTACTCGGCATTCCCCAAAGCTCCAGCACTGCTGGAACCTCACCATCAGATTGTTTAGTGTCATATCTAGGACACTTGTTGGGGGGGGGTCTTACCCCTCTGCAGAGGTGCAGTCAGTGTATTCTACAGCCCCAGCTGACTGAGCATTCTGATTTGAGAAAAACTAAAGCATGTTAGGTCGGAAAGGATGTTTATGTTTGTTGAAAACTTTACAACGCGGTCTTTCCTCTTGTCCTTTATGACCTGTGATAAAAATTGGTCGTTTTTTTAAATCTTGTATGAGAAATACCGATTATCTTCATGCACTACCTGCCTGATAAGAAAGTCAAACACGTCTATGTCTTTGGCTATGAACCTAATTGATTCGCTGGGATTGTTGTTAATCAAGGCCTGGATCTTAGCAACAAAACCAGATGTTCTTTTCTTATCAGAATAATCAGAGTGAGGCTTCCAAGCTGCCGTACCTTCGTAATCACCATTGGACTTATCCAAATCTTTTAAAATCTTCTACACAGTGCTTCTATCATGAATGTCAACCAATACAGCATGCCATTTCCAAATTTCTGGGGGAGGGAATTATATCATAGTGCTGCTTTCCTCATAGACAATGCCAAGCTGACTCGAATTGGCGGCACAATAGAAAAAGCCTGAAACTAAGAAAGTGCAAGTGCGGAATTGATAATTGAAAATTTCAGTAATGTACGCATCGCAATCTGTATTTTCTCTTGTGGGGATCATCATCATCATGTCGCGCTGGTAGCACGGATATCTCTGATCCTCTCTCGCCACTCCTCCCTATCATTCATCGCCCTAGGTAGGCCTTCAGGACAACATCCCGTATCCTCACATAGTTGCTGAATGTATGTTCGTGCTGGTCGTCCTGCTTTTGCACGGCCATGTGTGGGGGTCCATAAGAGTACATCTCTTATGAGTTCGTCCCTGCTTCTCCAGAAGTGTCCTGCATGTCTGGTTCGTCTAACTTGAATAGTTTTCGTGATAGGGGGCAGGTGGCCGTACAGTTGGTGTCTTGTGGGGTGTTGCCGCCAGGACTTGTTCAAGATTGCACGCGGCATTCTTGTGTAATTGCCGTCTAGCTTCTTCTCCAGCCGTTTTGTTAGCGTCCAAGTAGTGCACCCGTATAGCAGTATCGATGTGACCGCTGCCTGGAAGAAACTGCGTTTCATTTTATCGGTTAGGTCTGATTTCCATATAATCGATAGCCTATTGATAGCTGTTCATGCTTTCGTTAACCTCGTTTCGATGTCCTTTTCGGTTGATTCGACACTGCTTCCTAGGTAAGTGAATTTGTCTACCAGTTTAAGAGGGGTTCCTTCTAGAGTGGAGATGTCCCCCGTTTGATTATAGCACATATATTCCGTTTTGTGTGCGAGGGTCATTCGATAAATAAAGTGAATTTGGCTTTGGAAGTAGGCAATAGCAAACATTATTTATAGTAACACCTTTCCCATAAAATCTATAGCACCGGGTCCTTTCTTGACACACTGCTGCACCTAGAACTTTTTCTTTACCGGAAAGTCAGTGTGTTTCCACTCAGTGGACCATCTTTTCAACTCGGGCTCTTTGTAGCTGTTATATATCGTACCTATGAACATTAATGAGTATGTCCCATTCCTCATAATTATGCTGAGCACTATTG
>OY757918.1:27243528-27281028 GCA_963585895.1 Sepioteuthis lessoniana
TAAATTTATTAAATAACAACATGAAGTACCTGTGATTCAAAGTTTTCTAAAATTATTTTGGATATCGCCAATGAATTTAAGAATGTTAAGATGGAATTTTTTTCACAGCGAATAAAATATTAGTGAGCACCGATTAGAAAAACCAACCACAGAATGCTACATCAACAGTAAAAAGAAAAATGCATCTCTTCAGACAACAGACAAGTCATACACCTTTAGATCTTCTCTACACCATTGATCGAAGACAAATTATTACAGATATCGATTATGTGCTTCCATAAGTCTTTCATGTTGTTTTTGAAGCCGACATGAGAAATTCTTCTTCGTATCTAATTCGCCCAAGAATGTGTTTTTGCCTTAATTCTTTTACTTGTATGCGTGTGAGTGAATTGTTTTCTTTTTTTCATTTTCATTTCCTTTTTAATACAAAATGGACGCCATATCAAATTTTCGTGTCTAAATTCGACTGTCTGTCGTTTGCAGTGTTTGAATTCGATTTATAATTAAATAAAGATAGATAAAATATTTTTAGCTGTTTGTTTCTTAATATGATTTTATTATTTTCGTTTTTGAATTTTTTTTTCTTGGTATTTATATTTTCTTGAATCTCTTCTTTTTTTTTTTTTTTTTCATTTTCTCCCGGATCGATAATTTTGAAAACCTATCATTTATAATTTTACTTTTGCTTTTTTTTAAGCTGTTATTATTTTTTTGTTGTTGCATTTTTATTTTATTTATTTACTTTTTTAGAACATTGTTGTTGTTGTTATTGCTGTATTTGTGATTAATAGCATTTGGTTGTGATTGATTTTATAGGTATATTTAGAGAAAAATTTTAGATTAAAGTAAAAATTTCACAAAGGTTTAAATACCGTTTATAAATAATAAAAAGCAAACGACTGCTCCTGCAAATAATAATGATAATAATAGAAGTAATAATAAAGTGAAGGAAGGCAAAAAGCTAGACAAATACCTGGACCTTGCTAAAGAGCTGAAAAAGCTGAGGAATATGAAAGTAACTACGATATCAATTGTAATCGGGGCTCTTGGAACAGTCTTCAAGAACCAGGAAAGAAGACTCGATGAACTGGAAATTAGAGGAAGAACTAAAGCCATCCAGAGCATAACACTGTTAAAATTAAGTAGAATACTTAGAAAAATTCTGGAGACTTGAGAAGACTTGCTATCACTCAGAATTGAGTAAAAAAAAAAAACTCTCAGTTTTGTGAGTAAAAAAAGATCACAAGAAACCTACAGGAAAAAAAGAGAAAAAGAGAACCTGCCGAAATGTGGACTCGCCGTCTCTGCAGACTACAAGGTAAAACTGAAAGAAAACAAAAAGAGAGATAAGTACCTACACCTTGCTAGAAAACTGAAAAAACTCTGGGATATGAAAATGACAGTGATACCAATTGTAATCGGTGTGCACGGTACAGTCGCCAGAGGAATGGTAAAGGGACTGGAGAAATTGAAAATAAGAGCACTAGTAGAGATCATCCAAACCACAGCACTGTTAAGATCGTTCAGAATACTGAGAAGAGTCCTGGAGACTTGAGGAGACGTGCTGTCACTCAAACTCCAGTGGAAGAACATCAGCAAACACTGGTGTGAAAAACTTTCCAAGCAATAAAATAATGATAATGTTGATTAATAAATAGTGGACTTTGCCGTCCAGGCAGACCCCAAAGTAAAATTAAAAGAAGGTGAAAAAAAGGATGAATATCTGGACCTTGCTAGAGAGCTGAAGAAGCTATGGAACATGAAGATAACAATGATACTAATTGTGATTGGTCCACTTGGAACGATCGTCAAAGGATTGGTAAAAGGAGTAGAAGACTTGGAAATAAGAAGACAAGTAGGGACTGTTCAGACTTCAGCATTACTTAGAAAAGTCCTGGAAACTTGAGGAGACTTGATGTCACACAAACTCCAATGAAAAAAACCATCTGTTAACGTTGGTGTGAAAAACTTTCAACGGACTAAAATGATAATAATAATAAGTGACAAAGAAAATTAAGAAGACAAAGTGTTGGCAACGTGGAAAAAGAAATGAAACAATCAATCACATGAAAGGTAATGCAACAAATTAGTACAGAAGAAATACAAAAGCAAGTATGACCGAATGGGTATAGTGATTCACTATGATTTGTGCAAACGAGTTAATTTTCACCACAGAGACAAATAGTATCTGCACAAACGAGAATATAAAAAATGAGACTCAAAATTATCTGGGATCTTGAGATAAAAACGGATTACTCAATCCAGACCAGACTATGGGGCGTATGGATTGGCTCGAATAGAATACAAAGCGGAGTCCTGGGGACATCTGTTAGTGCTGGTGTGAACACTCACAAAGTGGAGTACTACTACTGCTACTATAAATAATAATAATAATGAAAAAGCTGTGGAACATGAAAGTAACGATTGTGCCTATTGTGATTAGTGCGTTAGGCACAATAACTAAAGGATTATTAAAAGGGCTAGAAGACTTGGAAGTTGGCGGATGGGTAGAGACTATCCAAACGACAGCATGGCTAAGACCGGCCAGAATCCTGAGACGAGTCCTGGAGACTTGAGGAGACTTGCTGTCACTCAAACTCCAGTGAGAAACCATCAGCTAACACTGATGTGAAAAACTCTAAAGGAGTAAACAATAATAATAATAATAATAATAATAATAATAATAATAAAAGAGAACTTGTAAAATGGTCGACTTTGCGGTCCCGGCTGACCACAGAGTAAAACTGAAAGAATGTGAAAAGAAGGATAAGTACCTACACCTTGCTAGGGAACTGAAAAAACTGTGGAACATGAAAGTAACGATTGTGCCTATTGTAATTGGTGCGTTTGAAACAGTAACTAAAGGATTACTAAAGGGACTCGAGGACTTGGAAGTCGGCGGACGAGTGGAGACCATCCAAACGACAGCATCATTGAGAATGGCCAGAATACTGAGAAGAGTCCTGGAGACTTGAGGAGACTTGCTGTCACTCAGACTCCAGTGAAAAACCATCGGCTAACGCTGATGTGAAAAGCTCTAATGAGAGATTAATAATAGCAGTAAATGACACACATAAACTCCTATGGAACTTTTAGATACAAACGGATCACCTCATCTCGGCCAGAAAACCAGACTTAATAATAATCACCAAAAAATAAGAGAACATACAAAATTGTGGACTTTGTTCTCCCGGCTGACCACAGAATAAAATTGAATGAAAGTGAAAAGAAGGATACGTACGTTGACCTTGCTAGGGAATTGAAAAAAATTTGGGAACATGTAGTTGACAATTATACCAATCGTGATTGGTGCTTTTGGTATTGTCAGCAAAGGATTACTAAAGGGACTGGAGAACTTGGAAAAAGGAGGACGAGTGGAGACCATCCACACTTTAACATTATTGAGAACGGCTAGAATACTGAGAAGAGTCCTGGAGACTCGAGGAGACTTGCTATCACTCAAACTCCAGTGAAAAACCATCAGCTAAAATTGATGTGAAAAACTCTCAAGGAGTAAATAATAATAATAATAATTGTTAAACTATTGGCAATTACCAGAGTAAAATTATTAATGTAATAGTAAGAAAACTATTAGCTTACTAATGAAAATTTATTTATGTAATCGTTAGCAAACTATTAGTAGTTACCAAAACAAAATCCTTAATGTAATTGTTAGCGAACTATCAATTGTGAATTTGATTCTCACTGGCTTTGTGTCAAACTAAACAAATCTTAGCAAATGATTACTAAGGTGTTAGTAAGGGTTTTATAAGCAATATAAATTTGCTTGTGTCGGGTGAACAATAATATAAATATGATTAGATTTTAGTTAAAGGGGTGAATTTAATATGTCGTTGATAAAAACTATATAATTGATATTAGGTTATCAGTTTTATATAACTCAGCTGGCCAGACTCAGCAAAGCTTAGTAAAAAAACAACAGCGTGTACTATAAGTAACTTGTGGTCCGCAGGCCAGACTCAGCAAAGCTGAGTAAATAACAACAGCAGGTACTATAAGCAAATTGTGGCCCGTAAGCTAGACTCAGTAAAGCTTAGTAAATAATAATAGCAGCATGTACTTTAAGTAACTTTAGATGTTTGTGTGTCAAAGTGAATAAGGCTTACTAAATAACAACAGCAGGTACTGTAAAGCAATCTGAGTCCTATGTGTCGAACTAAACAAAGCTTATAACAATAGCAGGTACTATAAGCAGCCTCTGATCTGTGTTTAACTGAATGAAGGTTCAAAATAACAACAGCAGGTACTGTAAAGCAATCTGAGTCCTATGTGTCGAACTAAACAAAGCTTATAACAATAGCAGGTACTATAAGCAGCCTCTGATCTGTGTTTAACTGAATGAAGGTTCAAAATAACAACAGTAGGTACTATAGGCAACCAAAGACTTGAGTGTGAGACTAAAGAAATCATTTAAAATATAATCTCTTCCGTCTTGTCTTTTATCAACTTTTTAGCTCAAAGATATTCAAATTAAAAAGCAAAAATAAGTTGAAGAAAAGACCAGTTTGGTTTGGTTTCTTTGTTTAATAGCATATCAACCTTTGTAGGTTATTTTATGCCAAAGCCATTCTTCTAGAAGAACAGTAGTGGTACTATTTAACCCATAGCTGGGAGGATAAGGGGGTTCATACCTTTCCCAATGGTATTTGCCCGAAAGTGAACGTAATAGCGCGACTGGAATTCAAACTCGCTTACTATGATTCCGCAGTCCGTCGCTTTAACCATTACACCACAAGGTCACCCCGGAAAGGCCAGTGAGAAATTGTAAGTTAAAACATTTCAATGTATTTTTGTTTTTAATACTGACTTCTTTTTTAATGTTAGGACAGGCGTTGAGCCTCTAATATATATCAATTCCATCATTCCATGTCGTTGCCTTACTAGTTCTATTTTCTTCCAGCCTTTTCCCTTCCCTTGCATGCTTTTATATGCACCATACACACCCACACACATAAATCATTTCAGTTTTAGGAGAACTTTTTCTAGACAGCACCTGCCGTCTCGTCTAAAGAGGTAAAGGCTGGGTTTATTTACAAGACGCTTTAGGTGCCCCAAAAAGAAAATCCCGATGGAACTGTGCTGTTTTTGCACTCCCATCCTCGAGAGACTTACTTCCTGTGAGACCCCTACATGAAATATACCTTGTTCCACATTCCAGTACCGAAGGGAGTTGGATAATATCCACTGGAAAGTTGCCTAACAGAGTGAGGTTTTCAGCAAAATCGTCTTTCACACAACTCCTTTAGTGTAATGGTTTCGATCCTTTCAGGACTCCTTACTATAAGAATCTTGTGCCAAACTAAGCAAAACGTCGTAAATATCTATCCAGGAGACCTCGCGTTAAGCAGTGGTTGACATGAATGTTACACAGACTAAAGGCAGTTCGATTCAAACTGGAGGTTCCACCACTGGCAACTTATACCAGACTTAACATACCTACTTCCGGCTCCTGCTGTAGCGTAATTGCCTCCAAGGTCAACTCTCTTGTGTAGTGACCCATGACCGTAACTTTGTGCCAGACTAAGCTAAGCTTAGTCAATAGCTATTAGTATACAGATCATAAATCAAGAATATATTCGATCATTTTGGCTGATCGAACGGTCGTTTCATCGATTTACCGTTGTTGTAGAGGTGTGAAGAAGAAGAAGATAGCTTACGGGAGGCAAGCAAGAAGAAACACTGAGAAGAGAAAATCGGCGTAGACATTGAAAATTGTATTTTTGCTGACTAGACGAAACACCTCCTCGAGGCAGCCATTTTTGGTTTTGCGTCGGAGTTATTTCGGGAGCTGTCGTCCATATTTCTGGAAATCTTTGGCAAAATTCCACTAGCCAACTCAGTCGCTTTAACCTTTGGCTAGGGACAAGCCATCTCTGTACAGCAACACCAAATTGGTATCTTTGAAGGATGAGACTTAGCTTGATTGTTTGTGTAATGAAATAATCAACAAGGCATCAAAAAATCGAACGAAACAGTTCGATCTTCGGAAAAGAGGCAATAAAAGTCAAATGGATGGAACGCATAGACGCTCTGGTGCCAGGATTTTAATTTCCTTTTATGGCTATATTTAGTCGTTGAGCCTTACACTTGGTAAGATGAGTCCAGCCGGCTGGGGCGATAGAATATTCTGACTGCATCTCTGCCGGGGGATAAAACCTCCCAGCTAATATCCTGTGTATCACCCTTAGCCATTTGATGGTGAGGCTTCAGTCCTGAGGTTTGGGGGAATGTAGAGTACCTTTTCATTTCCATTACTCATAGGTTTACTCTACCTCAGAGTGGTAATATCTGTTAGGGTTCCATTCAAATTGAACTATTGAATATTTTTTCTGGGGATTATTAATATTAAAATGAATTACTAGTGTTAAGTAGCGATATTTGAAACCTTTTAACTGTGTACAAATAGAAGTATTAGTGTTAAAAATATCAAAGAGAAGTATTAGAGTTAAAAACATATATCAAATATACTAAACGTATATATATATATATTTAATATATATATACATTTAGTATATATTGTCATCCACAGACAGACAGTTTCGTTCTATCAGAACGAATCAGTGTGGCCAGAGAGGCTAGATTCCCGAGGATAGGATCGAAATCTGGCTGACTGTAACGCCAATCCAAAATTCTACCACTCAGCCACGAGGAAACCACCACAAGCGAAGGAAATTTAAACGCTTATGCATCACATTTGTTTTTGTTTACATATATCCGCTTAACGGCTACCGAGAGCTCATTATTTGATATATATTTGATATATTTGATATATATTTAATATAATTTTATGTATATTTAATATATTAGATATATATATATCAAATATATTAAATATACATAAAATTATATTAAATATATATCAAATATATCAAATAGAAGTATTAGTGTTAGAAATATCAAATAGAAGTATTAGTTTTAGAAATATCAAATAGAAGTATTAGTGTTAGAAATATCAAATAGACGTATTAGTGTTAGAAATATCAAAGAAAAATATTAGTGTTAGAAATATCAAAGAGAAGTATTAGTTTTAGAAATATCAAATAGAAGTATTAGTGTTAGAAATATCAAAGAGAAGTATTAGTTTTAGAAAAATCCAAGAGAAGTATTAGTGTTAGAAATATCAGAGAAGTATTAGTGTTAGAAATATCAAATAGAAGTATTAGTTTTAGAAATATCAAAGAGAAGTATTAGTTTTAGAAATATCAAATAGAAGTATTAGTTTTAGAAATATCAAATAGAAGTATTAGTGTTAGAAATATCAAATAGAAGTATTAGTGTTAGAAATATCAAAGAGAAGTATTAGTTTTAGAAATATCAAATAGAAGTATTAGTGTTAGAAATATCAAATAGAAGTATTAGTTTTAGAAATATCAAATAGAAGTATTAGTGTTAGAAATATCAAATAGAAGTATTAGTGTTAGAAATATCAAAGAGAAGTATTAGTGTTAGAAATATCAAAGAGAAGTATTAGTTTTAGAAATATCAAATAGAAGTATTAGTGTTAGAAATATTCGAAACCATTTAACTGGGTGCAAACAGTAAATAAAAATACTTAAAACAATTTAATTCAGTGCAAACAAACTCATTTAAAAATAAAGTTACCGATAAACTATGCACTTAAAAATCATATGTATAAACAGGCTTTGGCATTAAATGACATTAAAGGTTGATTAGCCATTCAACTAAATAACCTGGCCTAACGTGGGAAGACACTGGATGATGCGAAAGTATTTTTAATTGGCTCTTTTGTCCTATGATCTACGGAAATTAATTCTTTTTCATCTTGCAATATTCTTGTGTTTCTTGTCGAGAAGACATTAAACAATGCACAAAAAAAGAAAAACTTAATCGATATCTCTTATCCGGGATCCATTCTAATCAGCGCCGAACTTTTACCTGCTGAGGCCCTAATCTATATGAATTGTGAGGCCCTTCTCTAAAATGAAATTTTATATTAATGTTAATGATAAAAAAAATAATATATGCAGAGTTCGACAAAAATACCTCCCACTTTTAAAACTGTCACCTTTGAGAGGCAAGTGAACTTACCCCAGTGGTAATGGTCGTTCCATCTAGATAATGTCTTCTTTTTTTTCTGATATGATTAATTATGATCATAGCTTGAACTGGTGTACACCTTTTTACAAACTCGTTTATCTATAATAGCAACACAGAGAGCTTTCCTTTTTCATTTCATGTTACGTCGAAATGAAACTATTCCGGACAGATAATCGATACTATTATGGATTGAAAATTCTAACCGGAACAGAATCATTCCGACGTAATATTAAATGAGCACAAGAAGCTATCTGTGTAGCTACTACTGATTCATCAGTCTTTAAAAAAACACATTTCACCGGCAAATGCACGGTGTGTACAGGTCCAAACCATTATGACTCATTGCGACTAAAAATGAAATGAAGGTAACATTACAACTTGCCTAAATTCGTTTTTACTATACAGAAAATGTGGAAATTATTTCTGTCGCACTCTGAATATATGGATTCACATAAAAGAATAAAAACATAATAAAAAATATATTGAAAAAATGAGGCCTCTATGGGGTGTGGTCCTAAGCTATAACTTATTTAACTTATAAAAAGTCCAGCTCTGCTTCTAATTAGCGTTTATCCCTCTGACAGCTCTTTGGATTTTCTTGTTCAAGTGACTATAGATAATGCTCATAAACTCATTTTATATCTTTCTTCCCGCGGAGAAGGGCAATGGCTAATGTGCTGGACTGCGAAATCGTAGTAAGCGAGTTCGAATTCCAGTTGTGCTATTACGTTTACATTCGGACGAATACCCATAAACCACCTTATCTCCCGGGCCATTGAACTAATGAGTAGAGTGTTCACCAATGGTCAAGGAGACCGGGGTTCAATCCCAGGTTGAGTCATACGAAAGACTCAAAAAATGGTACTTGATACCGCCTTGCTTAACACTCAGCTCTATAAGGTACGTTTCAAGGGTAAAGTGGAGCAATCCTGGGAATGGAGTAGCGCCCTCCCCTACACCTCGGTGTAGTAGCTATTGAAAAGGGAACCTTCGGGTCGCCCTCGACTAAGATCGCCAACTTTACTTACTTATTCTCTCGTAGCTTAAATGATACCTCTACTGTTCTTCTACAAGGATGACTTTGGCTGTAAATAACCCACGAGGGTTGATATGCCATTCAACAATGTAACCAGACCTTTCTTCCGGGATCCAATGAAATTACTTGATACTGTTTTGTCTGATCTTTGAGTTTGCTAATTGAAGTGACACTGATTGATGTGATCAAATTTACTCTTTTATCTTTTTTCCGTGATTCACAGAAATCTTTCTCCATGGTTTTGCCTTGTCTATGACACTATTGAATAACCAGCACTATTCTAAAGTGTGATGAATAATTTATCACTTATGACTAAGAACATTGCAGATTTTAACAAAATAAAATTCAGTTCAATAAATAAATCCCTTGTGTTGTCAGTTGGAACTCTCAGTTGTCGTAAGTCACGCACGGCTAAGAAATTAATCAATTCTATGTCAAATCTCTCATGTCGTATTTTAATAATTATTCAAAAGATCCTAGCAGTATCTTTTGACCAGTGTTAACGAAATTTTAGAAATCATTATATATATATATATATATATATATATATATATATATATATATTATAACAGTATTGGTTGTCTCTAAATCAGTTTGTGGGTTTGTGGCAAACCAAGTGCAATATAATATGAAGAGTGCTCAATATCTAGGATAGAGCTATTATATAACAATAATGAATAAATATATATTAGATTTATATATTTAATTCCATGGAATCAAACATATAAATCTAATATATATATGTGTGTGTGTGTGTTGTTTCGGACTACTAGTTCCTGGCAAAATTTACTGAATTATCACATTTAAAGAATATTCACTTTTTTTTTTTAATTTAGCAGTAAATAAACAAATAATAGATATGTGTAACGTAATAGAACGGTTTATAGAAAACTGAAATTGAAAAAAAATGGGAAGCTAATTTCTGGTGAAGGAGAAAAAGGCAAAAATAAGAAAAAGAAAAGAATGTTTGTACCAGACAGAGAGTCAGCAAGCGACCAGTTGAAAAGTAACCTCTGGCTGAGTCAGGCCAATGCACTCGTTGGTCAGCCAGTTACGGGTGAAGTAATTTTACAGTAATTGAAATAACTAGATAAAAAACCGGAAGTTACAAATCTTCTGCGCAAGTGTAGAACCACCGGAAATGGATATGTTCCTCTCCCCGACACCACAGGCGGAAGTAAGGGGTGACTCGGGTTTTTAACGGGAGAATTCGAGAGGCTGACGAGTTGGGAAGTCGGGTCTTTTAAGTTTGGTCCAAAGAGAATCCGAGCTATGGTCGAGTCCAGAGGTGCAGAAAATAGTGAGGACAAAGTGCCCATTTAATAGAAAATATTAACCAGTCTTTCTTTTATCGTTTAACTTACGGTACCGAGCCAATTATAAATTCTAGGGCTCGGAATTGAAAACACGAAAAAAAATACTAAAGTGTTCGTCGTGTTTTTCAATGTAAACCTTCGAGCTCTCCAACATATTCCTAAGCGACCACGTGGCATACCTGACCTTGCTAAATGCCCATGCTTATGTCTTCACTACATAAGAAGTAAAACATTTTTTTATTCAATAGTTGAACATTCTGACTTTTTGAAATATTCATTAAACAAACTAGATTAAAATATCTAAATCAATGGTGTAATGTTTTTCCCAAGCCATGCGGAGGAAAATATTATGGAATAACCAATTGTCGAAGAAACATTATAGAATGATCTACAATCCCAAAACAAATACACCAGCGTAGAAATGAAACTCAGTTTACAGTTTACAACAATGTATTAGCCATTCCTTATAGAAAAGAAACGAGAGCCCAATAAAAGAATTGTCAATTTAAACAATAGCAACAACAATAAAACTCATTCAAGAACGCAATCGACGGGAAGTGTGGCGAAAGACTTTAGGTTTTTCCAAATGAGCTGTATCTAAAATCTAATGCAAATATAAAAGAAATGGAGTGGTTAAAAAAGAATAATGAAAGACATCAAAACGTCAGGAAAGAAAATTGTAAAATATACTGGTGCAGGGAAATACGAAATACTGAAGACTCTCCGTTGTTCAGGTACGAAACGTTTATTAATTTCTTGACTTTAGTTTTTCGACACGAGGAGAGAGAGACACAATTTTTACTATGCTGATTATACTATCTGACCCAACAAACGCGCTACGCATCCCGTAACCCCCAGCTGGACTAGCCCGGCCCAGAGTCGGATCTCAACTAACTTCTTTTTCAAAATCACCAGATTCTCAGCCCATCGCTTCCGAGCATGACGTCATTCACACCCCAGTCCTATTTCTATCTGGGGTTTTTATTAGGACATTTGTGATTGTCATATCCTCTGCGCGCGAGCGTGAACTGTACTCAATGTACTTAGAGCCGAATAGTTCAAAGCCCAACCAAACCGAATGATAAAATATAATTAACGAAAAATGATTAATATAAAAAAAATCATTCCGTAATTATATAACAAAATTACCCAAGTAATTGAATGGTTTCAAGTAACAATTTTTATTAATGATAATTTGTTAAAGAATTATGTACCTTCAATTACCTCCACCTATTTGATAATGATAATTTACTAACCTTTATATGGCTTGTAATTACTCCTATCTAATAAACAGTTATATGGTTGCAGGTATTCTTATCTAATACTAAGGGTTTGTACGAATTATATAATTTCATACTTATCATATTTAGTATGAATATTAACGTTTATATTCGTTATATTAATGTTGCTGAAAATTATTCTAAGCTTATTATTTACCCAACCCCTTCGCACAAGCAGGATGTAACACAAGATTAATTTTTAAGCGGACTAACAAATTTAAATTCAGAGTTATCCTTCTCCCAAATAGGTTGCCATACCAAGGTTAGAAATCCCAGTTTGCCCTATTATTTACCCATCGCTGGATATTGAATAATTGGATTCATACCTTTCCCAAGCGCTATGTGAAATGCAACAGTTTCGTTCATGATTCGAACTCGCGTCACCTCCTTTAAACATGATATTAAAAAGATTCATTGAACCGATATATGGAACCCTAAAATATTTGGTCAGTGTCAAATTGGGGGTAATGGAAACAGAAGGATGATTCTACACTTTCTAACAACTTCCCTATTAATAATACTTTCGTATTTGAATAAATATACTGGTTCTGAAATAATCTGAAACTGTTTCCGTCCAAAATCGGTCGCTATGATTTAAACTTTGTCTGGTAAAGGGCCACAAATAGCTTCTAGTAGCTAGCTGCTGTTCATAAGCAGTCAACCATTTTAATATTGATCGAAATCGACGCTGCTTAACTTCACTGATCAAATGAGAAGCATTACTTTCAGTGTTATTTGACCATAAGCCAACTCGTTTGTTTTTAATACTTGCGTAATTGTTGTTATTTCTTATATGTCAGAACGAGGCAACTGACGTCTCTGTCTACAATACACACACACACACACTCACATTCACACTCACACACACACACACACACACACACACACACACACGTATATATATATATATATATATATATATATATATATATATATATATATATATGGGGGGGTGAATACATATATATTCGATTTTCCCTAAGTATATATATATATATATATATATATATATATATTCAATTCTTCTTTTCTTTTTTTTTTGTTTCGTTGGTCACGTGATTGGTTTCGTGGACCAATCAGGATTAACTTAACAATAAAGTTAATGTCCTTGCCAATTCTATAATTGAACAAGATGACTTCCCGTGATTTTCTTTGGCTCCCTTTAACAAAACCCCTCCATTGTCGTTTTTTTTTTTTCGACGCTTGTTTGTTTGTTTGTTTTCTTCTCGTAGGTGTTTGTTTTATTGTTTATTTGTCCTCCCAAAGGTCATTACTTAGATATTGATCGGCGTCGGAGCCTCAGACCAAAATCTCCGTTTTTACGAATCAATTTGTCGGGAAAAATAAATTGAACAAAATCCGACTTTTTTTTTTGTTTTCTTTTCTTTGGTTTTACTCAGTAGATATGGCCTTCTTCGCCTCCACACCACCGGTTTTTTGTTTTAAAGTTTTATTCTGTGTTGTTGTCGTTATAAATACTTATTTTGATTATACAATGAAAAAATGCACGTTTCAGCTGATAGACAACTATGATCAAATAATTAGGTTCGGTTCGGTTTCTTTGTTTATGACATATCTACCTTCGTGGGTTATTTAATACCAAAGCTATCCTTATGAAAGAACACCAGTGATACTATCAAACCAATACCAGAGGAGATTAAGGTGTCCATATCTTTCTGGGGGGTATTAGTCCAAAAGTGAACGTAATAGCTCGACTGGAGTGCGAACTTGCTTACTTCGAAGCCACAGTCCAGTACTTCAGCCATTACGTCACGGAGACTCCCCTGAATAATTATGGGATTCTTTTTTCCTTATAAACAAACAAATAATTGTTTACATACCTGGTTTGTTTTGTGGAGAGGTTCTTGGGGGTGTTTTTTTTCTTTTTTGTTTTTTGTTTGTTTTTGACTTCCAGAAAATTCTGTTCCAATTCAGACAAGGTGTTGAAAAATATTTTTCTTTATTAATAAAAAGCTACCGGTGTAATATCATAGGTCCAAAAATACGACCAAGATACGTGAAATGTACATATGTTCATAGAATGTTCATAATGTTCATACGCATTAATACCCTTGGGAAAGGTATGAATCCAATTATTCTCCCTCCAGCAATGGGTAAATAGTAGGACAGACTAGGTTCTTCAGCCTTGGTGAGGCAACTAGTCTAGGAGAAGGAAAACTCTGAATTCAAACCTGTTAAACTCCGCTTAAAAATTGACCTTGTGTCATATCCTGCCCGAGTGGAGGGGTTGGGTAAATAGGATAATGTTCATACGCATATAAGAATCCGAAAAACACGAAATTGGTTCAGGTACGAAACTTTTTATAACCCTTTTGAGTTTAAGGTTTTTCGACATGAGGAGAGAGAGACACACGATTTCTTTCTATGCTGACTTTTCCATCTGATCCCACCACGTGCGGCACCCCACCGCAAACTACTGGTCTGGCCTCGGCGAGCTCCGGAAAATCAACTCACTTCGTCCAAGTCCAAATCTCAACTAACTGCTTTTTTCCAAATCCCCAAATCCTCAACGCATCGCTTCCGGGCATGACGTCATTCACATCCCTAGTTCTATTTTCTATCAGAGGTTTTTTATTGTGACATCTGTGATTGTCACATCCTCCCGCGCGCATGAACACCTGCACTCGATGTGTGCGCCAAACTAACCCATGCACTAAGCCGAAAGGTTCTCAGCCTAACTAAACCGAAAGATAAGATATACAAAACAAAAATTGATAATATGAAAAAATCCTTCCGCAATTTTATAACGCCGGGATTTTTAAGGACGAGATAAAAGACTAAAGCATTGGTTTCCAAACAATTTTGAGCCGTGGCCTACTTTGGTATTTTTTAAATTCTGACGACCCAACACCCCACCCAACGCCTGTAAAATTTAATTCTTACATATTCAAAATTTTACAACAATTCAAGTGAGGAAAGTTTTAAAGGCCCTTAACTTGATCTCTTGACAAGCCCACCAAAAATATTGCATGCCTCACCAAAAATATTGCATGCCCCATTGGTGAGGCATGCACCTCACGTATGGAATTACTGGGCCAAATGCATGGATATCGTAATAATTTGTTATAGGAATGAACTCAGCTAACCAAATTCAAACTCTGCTTGAGCCTGTTCACTAATCCCTACAGGAAATAGATAAATCCATATCTTCTTCTTCTCGAAGGTTATCGGTAAATAATCGGGCAGATTGGACTCTTTAGATTTGATGATGGGTAACCTGCTAGAAGAAGGAAAACTCTGAATTCGAGCCAGGTTTAACTGACTGGCAGTGGATAAAATAAATTTTCAAGAAATACATCTCCAGGCTCCAGATGTGCGGATACAAATTCACCCGAGTTGTGAGTGATCGTGATTTACCTTGTTTTATTTATAATATTGAAATATCACACACATACACAAACATGCACACACACACACACACACACACACACACACACACACACACTTTCTCATCCGTCCATTAGCATAAGGGTTAGAATGTTCACAAGTGGCTCGGGAGACCGGCGTTCAATCCCAGGTTGAGTCATATCAAAGACTCAAAAAATGGTACTTGATACCTCCTCGCTTAAGCAAGTAAATTTGGCGATCTTAGTCGATGGTGACCCAAGGCTCCCTTTTCAATAGCTACTACACCAAGGTGTAGGGGAGGGCGCTACTCCATTCCCTGAATTGCTCCACTTTACCCTTGATCCTTACTTTATAATGCTGAATTTTAGGCAAGGCGGCATCTAGTACCATTTTTTGAGTCTTTGGTATGACTCGATCTGGGATTGAACCCCTTTCTCCTGGACTATTGGCGAATATTCTACTTATTAGGCCAATTTCCGGAGGCTTGGAAATGTTGTGGAAATGACAATAAAGATTAAGACAATAGTCCGAAGACCCTTAATGAGATTTTTTTTAATGGAATTGTTCTCTGAACTTTTCTCAGAACACCGTTTTGTATCTCTTGTTTCTGTTGAATAGCGAGTTCTATGAAGACATCATGGTATTATACAGAAAAATCCCTTAAAACATCTTGGTGTTTGTTGCCTCTTGAATTTCTCTCATTTCCAAAGTTTTAAAGAAAAATCTCTACAAACATCTTGGTATTTTTTGCCTCTTGAATTTATCTCACTTTCAAAAGTTTTACAGAAAAATATCTAAAAACATCTTGGTATCTGTTGCCTCATTAATTTCTCTCACTTTCCAAAGATTTACAGGAAATATTTAAAAACACCATTTCAAACAATATTCTGTTTAATATCGTTTTTACTTAATACTCCGTTAAAAAAAACCAAGCAGAACATGAGCCTCTTTCCTTAAGGAGTTTCATATTATACCAAAAAATGACAGAGAATGTCCAACTCGAAACGTCTTGTTAACATGAAAAACAACAAAGAATTCTTTGAATGTTGAACAACGTCATTCGTCTTTAAATCCAGATATTTATGAGCATAATAAATGCATATCATGACAATTTTTTATTAATACCTTTGCTATTATTGGTTAAGCACCGACTATTGGAGCTAACAGGAAATCCCTAATTACCTCAGCTACGAAGCGGTTTAAACCTCTTCACATCTATTAGTCCATCTCAGTTCGTTCATATCTATCTTTCTAAGTTCATATTTATTTATCGATTTATTAATCTTTTATAAAATGTTTATATTGGTTATCTATCTCAGTCTGGTCAGATCGGTTCATATCTATCTATCTATCTATCTATCTATCACCATGTTCATATCTATCTCATGATATCCATGTTTACCGATCAATCGATCGAATGATCTTTCATAAGATGTTTCAATCTCTCTCTCTCTCTCTCTCTCTCTCTCTCTCTCTCTCTCTCTCTCTCTCTCTCTGTGTGTGTGTGTGTGTGTGTCTGTGTGTGTGTTTGTGTTCTTATCTACTTCAACCGATATTTATCTATCGACTTTCCATCTGACTTTACCTTCAACTCCTTCTCATAATTTTGTCTCCTTTGGCGGACAGTCGGTTTTTGCCAGTTTATTTGCCTATCTACCTTTGCAATAAACACATTTTATCCAAAAAATCATCTTCTTTTTACCAGACCTTCTCCGATTTTTCCATAATTTTATTCGTAAATGATACTGCTCTTAAGACATGATTCTATTTTTCAGCTTTCATTCTTGTCTTGCCCAGTCGCCTGGGGCTGTAGAATACACCGACTGCACTTCTGCAGGGAGTATGATACCCCAACGAGTGTCCTAGATATGACACTAAGCAATCTGATGGTGAGGTCCCAGTAATGCTGGAGCTTTGAGGAATGTGGAGAACCACTTTATTGCCATCGCTCCCGGGTGTACTCTAGCCCAGAGTGGTAGCACCTGATAAGGGTCCTATCTATGGGTTGAATAGAACTAAACCGTGGTTTCTTGAGTTTACTGGTTTTTGCATTTAAACTGCGTATTTATGCTAAACTGAATTGCTCAAAATAGAACTGTTTTGACATCTAAACTGTGTATTTATTCTAAACTAAATTATCTTAAATAAAACTGTTTTGACATTAACTCTGTGTATTGCCCAGTCAGCTGGAGCTGTAGAATACACCGACTGCTTCTCTGCAGATGAGTAAGACCCCCACCAACAACGAGTGCCCTGATATGTTACTAAACAATCTGATGGTGAGGTTCCAGTGATACTGGGACTTTGGGGAATGTGGAGCACCCCTTCATTGCAATTGCTCTCAGGTCCATTCTGGCACGGAATGGTAGCACCTGATAGGGCCCTATCTATGGATTAAATAGAACTAAACAGCATACTTATGCTAAACTGAATTGTTTGAATTAGAACTGTTTGACTAAACTGAATAGCTTGAAATAGAAATGTTTTTGACAATTAAACTGTGTACTCATGCTAAACTGAATTGTTTGAAATAGAACTGATTATTTGTATAAAATGGATTTGACATTAAATAACCTACAAAAGTTGACATGCCATAAAACCCAAACAACCAACCAACATCCTTTCTTGTCTATGTCCGTCTCTATGAAAGTGTAGACGTATACATCGGTGATCGCACACACACACATACACACATACAGAGGCAAACTAGTGTGTCTAAAATGTCACAATTGAGTGTCATTCGTCCTGTAAGCTAATCTCAACCATGGACGCCTGAGGGCCGATGAAGATGGCTCTGTCGTGACGTAGATAACAACCTAAATAAATACTCGCCCTAAAGGGATGTGATACGAATTTAATTTTGTGGAATTATCAGTATTTTCTTTCTTTCTTTCTTTCTTTCTTTCTTTCTTTCTTTGTCCATATATACATATGTGTGTAGGTAGTGAATGTGTTAGGTTAAGATCTTTTTTCAGTAAATGCAATATGGTGTGAGCGAAAAGACGAAAAATTGATTTGGAATTACTTTGTCACTAATGCAAGTTTTTCTATTTTAGACTGATAGATGTGAACCGGCAGATATATATATATATATATATATATATATATATATATATATATATATATATAAGTTGGCCGACCGCAATCGAGGGCTACCCGAAGGCTCCCTTATCAATAGCTACTACACCGAAACGTAGGGGTGGATGCTACTCCTTTTTCTGGATTGCTCCACTTTACTCTTAATCCATACCTTATAATGCTGTTAAGCAAAGAGACATCAAGTACCATTTTTGAGTCTTTGGTATGACTCGACAAAGAACTGAACTGCGGTTTCTTTGACCATTGGCGAACACTTAGTTAGCTGGGGCTGTAGAATACGTGGGACTGTATCTCAGCAGAAGGGTAAGACCTTCACCCAACAGGTGTCTTGGATATCATTCTAAATCATCTAAGGGTAATCCTGAAGCTTTGGGGAATGTGGAGTACCCATTCATTGCCGTTACTCCCAGGTTCATTCAGACCCGGAGTGGTTGTACCTGTAAGAGTCCGATCTATTGGTTAAGTAGAAGTGTCCTGGTAATCTGAGACTGATGGTGAGGCTCCAGTCTTGGAGCTTTGGGGAATGTGGAATACCCATTCATTGCCGTTACTCCCAGGTGTACTCTCACTCAGAGTGGTAATACCTGTTAGGATCTCGTCAATCTGTCAAAAGGAACTTTTAAAACATCTAATTTTTGCAAATAAACGGCTGATATTAAATTGAATTGTTAGGGTTTCATAACAATATTTGAAACCATTTAACTGAGTACAAATAAATGGGTAATGTTGGATAGAATTATTAGCGTTAAATAAGAATACTAGAAACTATTTAAATGTGTGAAAATAAAACAGAGTTTGATAGCAATACTTGAAACCATTTAAATGTGTACAAACAAATGGGTTCTGGCTTGTTTAAAATGTTTCCTACAAACTAGTGAGCTAACTTTTTTATAATTGGTTTTTCGCTTTTTAGTGTATTAATTGTTATTGTATATTCTATTATTTCGGACATTTTAGTCCTCGTTTGGTATTTGGATAGGATGTTTGGTAGATGAAGAAAATAGATACTTGCCACATAAGTATACGGAATAATAAACAAATAAATACCAAATTTGAATTCATTTGCGGACGTATTCATTTTAATATATATATATATATTTACAAATTGAGAAAGTGTGAGTGAGAGAAATATATATCGATAAAAAGACAGACTTACAGACATGAACAGTCTGCGATAGATAGATAGATAGATATGAATGGGATGACATATATATATATATATATATATATATATATCATGTAAGGCAAAAACGTAAACAGACGAAATCTACAACGTAATGCCTCATAATTCCCGAGCTGACGTGGTTCACTTGCTGGCTAAGTAGTATGATACTAAGTCTAACGTAAAGTTAGGTGGGTTTCGATCCCAGCTTCAAGCGGCCTACATGTCTAGCCACACTGAAGACTTGTGATACAACGATAAAGTCTGTCAGTGGATGATAAAATATATGCTTCCCCACCGGGGTGAGCACTCTGGCGAAGGAATTAACGGCTGCCACTCGCATAATGCAAAGCTCTTCGAATGAATTGAGCACTGGTATCCGGTAAGGCAACTATGTAAACAAACGAAATCTACTACATAATGCCTGATAATTCCCAAGCTGACGTGGTTCGCTCGCTGGCTGAGCGGTATGATACTAAGTCTAACAGTCTGTCTGTAAATAAAAGATTGAATAAAAGGCAGTTCTAACAATTTAATAAATTTTATTTCGTTAACTTGAGTAAAAAGTTTGTTGATAAACAACAAAATATGCAAAGCATTTTCCAGTAAAAAAGGGAAGGTCATAAAAGTTAGTGTGTAATTGGTCTCGATATGATATCAACTAAAAGTTAGTTGCAGTTTGCATTGTTTTAAATCTTGATAATATATTTTGTACGCGCAAAAGATCTTTGTGTGAGTATGTTACAATGTAGAGTGGAAGTATATTTATGCGCTAATATATAAGAGTAAAATGAGTCGATATCAGAATTAGGGAATTGAAATATTAGCACCATCGCTATCAAGAAAAAGAGGTAAAGAAAAGGTTTTCGCTCATAAAGAATAACTTAGTGATGTTGGGATTAAATAGATACTTGAAGGAACCGAATGTCGGATTTTCACTCAAGAGAAATAATGAAACGAAAATTGAGTAGATATAAAAAAAGAATCTATATAGACTAAAGGTTTATTTCATGGCTTTATATTTAAGATTTAGATAGGCTCCAAATTAGATAAGAAGCGGATTGATTAATTTATGATTTTAATTGATTAAAAAATGTATTTTTAACAATCTAACAGGGAAAAGATTTCTTAAATTATTTTGAGTTTTGATCCTTCTAAATATTATAATCTGCAATCTTAAAGAAATTTAAAAAAATGCAGCGTCCCAAACGAAGACACCGATTGATCAATAAATTCAAAAATAGAGAAGCCAAAATTACAGCTTCTCAAGCCTATTTTTGTACAAAAATTAACGCTTCTTTTAAATATCGCTTGATTTTACACACACACACACACACACACACATTTATATATATATATATAGAGAGAGAGAGAGAGAGAGGGGTAGAAAGACAGGTAGCTAGACGAACATGAACGGGTTGAGATAGATGGATAGATAAATAGATTCCCGAGTAAATGCGAGGTAGATTGACGTTTATCAGTACTGCAAAAGTCGTCAGCAGGGAATGGTACATTAGTGAGCTATTGAGCACATCACTTTCCCATAACTATCATACTGCTCCGAATGCAATCAATGTTTAAAAACTGTTGCTCTCATAGACAACTTTAAGAATTGCTAGTTATATATATATATATATTTATATATATATATATATATAGGTTTATGATTCTTACTAGCTCACGTGGTGAGTTAATTGGGGACCAAATGTTGCAGTAGTGTTAAATAGTGGTCAATATTAATAATAGACCATTTACATATATATATATATATATATATATTGATTTATCATTCAACCTACATCCCCCCTACACACACACATATACATATATATATAGAGAGAGAGTGAGAGAGAGAGAGACACTACCGTGCAAAGTTTGGGATGACATAGATTTTTTCTTTAAACTTAAAAGAATAAAGTTTCATGTTTTCAAAGAAATGAATTTTCATTGGAATTATGAAATTATTCAAAGGAAAATGAATATAAGATAATTTTGATTTTAAATTAAAGAAATTTATTTTAATTTTTTTTTTTTTTTTTACCAAAGAATCTATCACGTGTCTTTATTACTGCAGAGCAAATTCTTTGCATCCTTTCTCGTAACCTGTAAGTTTGTTCGTGGAAGTGATTCCCAGGCAGTCTGTAAAAGTTCTAATAACTCTTACTTATTCTTAGGCAGAACTTTACGGTCGATTTGAAAATTAATTTTATTATGAAATTATAGAAACAATTCAAAGTGATTCTAAACTTTTGGTTGGTAGTTTATATATATATATATATATATATATATATATATATATATATATATCCAGTCAGCGTCCGGAGACAGTGGCTGTGGATTATTCTTGTATAGAATATATGATGAATATTTGTGGGTGCTCGATGTATGGCTAGTGTTACATCACTTATTCACTGGCAGATATATAACAAAAATCACATTCGGAGCGTATATGGTATAATTAGATGGAAACCCAAACCTGGTTCATCATCATCATCATCATCATGTCGTGCTGGTTGCACGGATATCCCTGACCCTCTCTCGCCACTTTTCCCTATCGTACATCGCCTCTGGCAGGTCTTCTGGACAACATCCCGTATCCTCACATAGTTGCTGAATGTATGTTCGTGCTGGTCGTCCTGCTTTTGCACGGCCATGTGTGGGGGTCCATAACAATACATCACTTATGAGTTCGTCCCTGCTTCTCCAGCAGTGTCCTGCATGTCTGGTTCGTCTAACTTGAATAGTTTTCGTGATAGGAGACAGGTGGCCGTACAGTTGGTGTCTTGTGGGGTGTTGCTGCCAGGACTTGTTCAAGATTGCTCGCAGCATTCTTATGTAATTGCCGTCTAGCTTCTTCTCCAGCCGTTTTGTTAGATCCCATGTAGTGCATCCATATAGCAGTATCGATGCGACCGCTGCCTGGAAGAAACTGCATTTCATTTTATCGGTTAGGTCTGATTTCCATATAATCTATTGCCTATTGATAGCTGTCCATGCTTTCGTTAACCTCGTGTCGATGTCCTTTTCGGTTGATGCGACGCTGCTTCGTAGGTAAGTGAATTTGTCTACTAGTTTAAGAGGGGTTCCGTCTAGAGTGTAGATGTCACCCGTTTGATTATAGCACAAAACCTGGTTAAGTTGTCATAATAAATCTATGTCGGAGGAGAATATTACTATACTCTCCGTCTCGTCAGATGACTTTTTACAACTTCAAGTATAGCCAGTAAAAAGTCATCTGACGATACGGAGAGTATAGTAATATTCTCCGGCGAAATAAATTTATAATGACAACTTAACCAGGTTTGAGTTTCCCTCTAATTACACTATATATATATATATATATATATATATATATATATATATGTGTGTGTGGGAAAGTATACCAAAAGGTACAAACAACAAAAAACTAATATGTCTATTCCATAAAGTTTTTTTTTATTATCACACTTTTTTCCTTTTCATTAAAAGCTCAGTCAGCTGGGGGCTAAAGAAAATGTGCTGACAGCATCTCTGGAGATGGGTAAGTACCCCCTCTCGAACGAGTAGCCTGGATATGACAGTAAACTACATCTGATGGTGAGGTTCCTGTCATGAAGCATTGGTGAATGTTGAGTACTCCTTCATTGCCATTACTCTGACCCGGTGTGTTAGTACCTCTTATGTATGTAAAAAAATGGAACTATGTAATCATTTACTATACTTGAAATAATTTAACTGTGTGCAAACAAATGATTAATATTAAATTGAATTATTAATATTATATAACAATACTTGTAACATTTTAATTCTATGCAAATAAAACTATTAATGTTAGATAGCAATACTTGAAACCATTTAACAGTATACAAACAAATAAATAATATTAAGTAGAATTATTTGTGTTAAATAGCAATGCTTAAAAGAATTTTCTACATGCAAACAAATGAGACCAGTCTTGTTTAAAAATGTTCCTCACACACATTTTGCAAACAAATCATATATATATATATATATATATATATATACGTCTGTGTGTGTGTGTGTGTGTGTGTGTGTGTGTGTGTGTGTGTGTGTGTGTGTGTGTGTGTGTAAAAACGATTTGGCATTAAATAACCAAGGGTTGATATGCCATAAAACACAACCAACCCAAATTGTAAAATATTTACAAACTGTTCCCTTATTTTTCATACTTCTTGGCTGCCTTCCAAATCTTACTTTTAACTGATAATATATATATATATATATATATATATATATATATATATATATGGAACTATGTAATCATTTACTATACTTGAAATAATTTAACTGTGTGCAAACAAATGATTAATATTAAATTGAATTATTAGTATTAGATAACAATACTTCTAACATTTTAATTCGATGCAAATAAAACTATTAATGTTAGCACTACTTGAAAACATTTAACATTATATATATATATTATCAGTTAAAAGTATTTGGTCACCCCCCAAAAATGATTTTTATTTCAGGTCCTAAAAGTGTTATTCTTAATGAAACAGTTTAGGCACCAGAATTGTTTTATCTATTATACTAAAGACAAGTCTTCCTGAGCCTAATTAAGTACAAATTAAACCGAAACAAAACTTCTTAAATTTGATTCATTAAAAATAATCACCTTTGGCCACTATCACAGCTTCCCAGAATCTCGACATTCTTTCCACTAAAGGCTGGAGGTCGACCTGCCGGTGTTGCCAGAGGTGAGCCGCACTAGTGGGTTGTTAAGATCTTACCTTTCGGTCAAGTTAATCCAACACCAATTCAATGGGATTTAAGTCCACTGATTGCGCCAGCCAAAACATCAGTTGAAATACGTGCTGTTCCTGTTTGATTTTAATGTACATCTGACTGATTTTAATGTACATCTGACTGATTTTACTAACATGATTTGGGTCATTATCTTACATGAGTACAAATCCTTGACCCACAAGCCGCGTTCCAGATGGGATCGTGTGATGCTGCAGTATTGCCGGTCTGATTCAATTTAGGCTTTACTTAGTGCAAATCTTCGACTTTGCAATTGACAAAAACTCCCAATACCATAACAGAACCTCCTCTATGCTTTACAATGTGTGTAATACAGGGGGTTGCAGCTCTTTTTGCGCACATTGAGCCTTCTATTTAACCCAAAGATTTCGAACTTTGATTCGTCGGTCCAAAGGACTTTATTTCGTTGCTCTAGAGTCCAGTCTTTGTGCGCCTTGGCCCACTGAAACCTTTCGACATTGTTTCGCTTCCTCAACAGTGATTTATTGACAGCACTCCTGCCATACAGACCAGCATCACTGAGTCTTCTCCTCGCAGTGGATGTTGACATTTTTTTCATGACATTGCTTCAGTTGCGCTGTGATGTTTTGAACAATCAACCTTCTGTCACGCAAGCTGGTAACTGATGGAATTGTCCTCTGTAGCATAGGTTAAACCAGTTGTATCTAGCAAGCAGTCATCATCATGTCGTACCACTAGCACGGATATCCCTAACCCTCTAACGCCACTTTTCCCTATTGTTCATCGCCTCTGGCAGGTCTTCATGGCTACATCCCGAATCCTCACATAGCTCCTGAATGTATGTTCGTGCTGGTCGTCCTGCTTTTGCCCGGCCATATGTGGGGGTCCATACGAGTACCTCGCTTATGAGCTCGTCCCTGCTTCTCCAGCAGTGTCCTGCGTGTCTGCTTCGTCTAACTTGGATAGTTTTCGTGATGGGAGGCAGGTGGCCGTATTGTTGGTGTCTTGTGGGGTGTTGTCGCCAGGACTTGTTCAATATTGCTCGCAGCATTCTTGTGTAATTGCCGTCTAGTTTCTTCTCCAGCCGTTTTGTTAGAGTCCATGTAGTGCATCCATACAGCAGTATCGATACGACTGCTGCCTGGAAGAAACTGCGTTTCATTTTCTCAGTTAGGTTTGATTTCCATATGATCGATAGTCAACTGATTGCTGTCCATGCCTTCGTTAGCCGGGTGTCGATGTCCTTTTCGGTTGATGAGACGCTGCTTCGTAGGTAAGTGAATTTGTCTACTAGTTTAAGAGGGGTTCCGTCTAGTGTGGAAATGTCACCTGTTTGATTATAGCACATATATTCTATTTTGTGTGCATTGACATGTAGGCCTATGCCTGCGGCTGCTCGTTCCAAACTATTCAGTAGTGTTTCGGCTCGGATGGGTGTATTTGCCAGTATCGCTAGCGATACTGGCAAATACACACAACCAAGCCGAAACACTATTGCATAGTAGCAAGTAGTAATTCAACACAACATAATTTAATGTGAGTTCAAGTGGTGGTATAATGTAACTTTTAGAAAACGTTTTATTCATACTTCAAAAGATATCTGGTTATAGTTTAAATCAGCGACCGTAGTCGAGGGCGACCCGAAGGCTCCCTTTTCAATAGCTACGACACCAAGGTGTAGGGAAAGTCGCTACACCTTTCTCTGGATTACTCCACTTTACCCTAGATACGTATCTTATTATGATGAGTGTTAAACAAGCAAGTATCACGTACCATTTTTGAGTCTTTAGAATGACTCGACCTGGCATTGAAATCCAGTCTCCCGGGCAATCGGTGAACACTCTACCTACTGGGCTATTGGGCGGTCTATTTATCCAGTGGGTAGAGTGTTCGCCAATGGCCCGGGAGACAGGGGTTGAATCGACTGCGGTCACCAACTTTACTTATCTGCTTATACTAAGGTTAAATTTAGTAAGACTTGCTTTTAAGAATAAATAAATGATTGTTATTAAAAATAAGGATGAGAAATAAAAAATTTATGAGGGTAGCGAAATACGTTTGATGAGTAGGTGTGGAGCTAGATAGATAGACAGATAGATAAGTGTGCGTGTGGGTGTGTGTGCGTGATGTTGATTAAAAACGTGATCAAAAGCATACTTTAAAACTGGTTCCTTAAAAAAGAAACATATCCTTTGTGCTACTTCTACTCGCACGATATAACCAAACATTCAGTCAATTTTGAGGAGGCAAAAAGTGATTTAAAATTGAATTCAAGGGTCTGAAGATTGAATTATACTCGTGAAACTATGGGTAACACTCGAGATGTGTTTGTTTTAAGAAAGCCGGTTTTGAATCAGTTTTTGAACACGTTCTTAATCTGTTTAATATTTAACCCTGATATTGGTCATATAATAAAAATAACTATAAGTTATATATATATAAAGGATATATATATATATATATATATATATATACATATACATAAATATATATATATATATATATATATATATATATATATATCCTTTATGAGTGTGCCTATTTTTTCTAATTCTCTCCTTTTTGGCCCCTCTTTGTGTGTATGTGTGTGTGTGTGTGTGTTTAATATTTTACCCTGATATTGTGCATATGATAAAAATAACTATAAGTTTTATATATATCCATATATATATATATATATATATATATATAGGTACACATATAAAGGATATATATATATATATATATATATATATATATATATCCTTTATGAATTTACCTATTTTTTCTCTAATTCTCTCCTTTTTAGTCCCTTGTGTGTGTGTGTGTGTGTGTGTGTGTGTGTGTGTGTGTGTGTGTGTGTGTGTGTGTGTGTGTGTTTAATATTTTACCCTGATATTGGGCATATGATAAAAATAACTATAAGATATATATATATATATATATATATATATATATATATATGTATATATATATATATATATATATATATATATCCTTTATGAGTGTACCAATTTTTTCTCTAATTCTCTCCTTTTTAGCCCCTCTTTGTGTGTGTGTATGTATGTGATGACATGTAAACACAAAAAGAATGAAAAGTGAGTTGGGAAAGGAAAGTGAATAAACAAAGAAATTTTCTTTTGACACAACTTCATGATCCATTTCTCTTAACAGAAAAAGAAATAAGACTAAACTCAAATATTAAAGGCCTTGAACCTCACGACAGAATCACTGCATGATACTAGTCAAACAACATGTAACTTATCCCTTGTTTATACAACGTGTCGACATCATTGGATGTTGTTTACTCCATGTGACACCAGTTGAACAGGTGGATACGTCTTTCCATCCACCATTCTCGCGATACTTTGACCAGACCAGGTTTGATTCTCAGACTGACGAGTATCTCTCAATGGGATTCTGCTTTGCAAGCGCTCAAGTCGAGAGCCAACTAGCAATAAATGTCAAGTTTATTTTCTGCAATAATTAATGCATAAGCGTCTCGATTTATTCACTTTATTACTTGTGTATTATACATCATCACGGTGAGTATTCAATAGTAAATCTACTCGACACGGACAGAAGAAATCAAGATCAAGAGCCGCGTATACCATGCAGTTGTTACAGTGGTGTAATGGTTATCGTCGTAGGAAATGGACACGGCGACAAGAGTTCAAATCCTGGACGAGACTGATAGCATTTCACATAGCACTAATACCCTTGGGAAAGGTATGAATCCAATTATTCTCCCTCTAGCTATGGGTAAATAGTAGGACAGACTGTTCTTCAGCCTTGGTAAGCCAACTAAGCCAACTAATCTAGGAGAAAGAAAACTCTGAATTCAAATCTGTTAAACTCCGCTTAAAAATTGATCTTGTGTCATATCCAGCCCGAGTGGAGGGATTGGTAAGTAGGTTACAGGATAAAGCACTGAAAAGCTGTTTCTCTAATTTTCTCTCTACCACTCGAGCCCAGTCGGTCGGGGCTGTAGAATACATTAACTGCATTTCAGCAAAGGGATAAGACCTCCCCACCCACTAACGAATGTCTTGGATATGCCACTAAACAATCTGCTGGTGAGACTCCAGTAATGCTGAAGCTGTAGGAAATGCGAAGTACTCTTTTATTGTCATTGCTCCCATGTCCTCTGACCAGGAGTAGTAGCACATGAAAGGGCCCTATCTATGGGTCAAATTGGACATTTAAACTAAGTGCAAACAAATGACTTTTGCTAAATCGAATTGTTTGAAATAGAACTGTTTGATCCTTTAACTTTTTATGAACAAATGATTGATGTCTAATTGAATTGTTAGTGATGCATAAGAATACTTGAAACCATTTAACTGAATGCAAATGACTGTGTAATGTTGAATAGCATAATTAGTGTTACATAACAATACTTGAAACCATTTAACCGTGAGCAAAAATGTGCTCAGGCTCATAAAAAATGTTATCAACAAAATGTGTATACAAAACATATACATTTGACATATGTATAAAGAGGATTTGGCATTAAATAACCTACAATGGTTGATATGTCATAAAACCCAACCAAATCAAAAAATATATATTTAATGTATATGTATAAAGAGGATTTGGCATTAAATAACCTACAATGGTTGATATGTCATAAAACCCCACCAAATCAAAAAATATATATTTAATGTATATGTAAAAAGAGGATTTGGCATTAAATAACCTACAATGGTTGATATGTCATAAAACCCAACCAAATCAAAAAAATATATATTTAATGTATATGTAAAAAGAGGATTTGGCATTAAATAACCTACAATGGTTGATATGTCATAAAACCCCACCAAATCAAAAAATATATATTTAATGTATATGTATAAAGAGGATTTGGCATTAAATAACCTACAATGGTTGATATGTCATAAAACCCAACCAAATCAAAAAATATATATTTAATGTATATGTATAAAGAGGATTTGGCATTAAATAACCTACAATTGTTGATATGTCATAAAACCCCACCAAATCAAAAAATATATATTTAATGTATATGTAAAAAGAGGATTTGGCATTAAATAACCTACAATGGTTGATATGTCATAAAACCCCACCAAATCAAAAAATATATATTTAATGTATATGTATAAAGAGGATTTGGCATTAAATAACCTACAATGGTTGATATGTCATAAAACCCAACCAAATCAAAAAATATATATTTAATGTATATGTAAAAAGAGGATTTGGCATTAAATAACCTACAATGGTTGATATGTCATAAAACCCCACCAAATCAAAAAATATATATTTAATGTATATGTATAAAGAGGATTTGGCATTAAATAACCTACAATGGTTGATATGTCATAAAACCCAACCAAATCAAAAAAATATATATTTAATGTATATGTAAAAAGAGGATTTGGCATTAAATAACCTACAATGGTTGATATGTCATAAAACCCCACCAAATCAAAAAATATATATTTAATGTATATGTATAAAGAGGATTTGGCATTAAATAACCTACAATGGTTGATATGTCATAAAACCCAACCAAATCAAAAAATATATATTTAATGTATATGTATAAAGAGGATTTGGCATTAAATAACCTACAATGGTTGATATGTCATAAAACCCAACCAAATCAAAAAATATATATTTAATGTATATGTATAAAGAGGATTTGGCATTAAATAACCAACAATGGTTGATATGTCATAAAACACAACCCACCCAAACCAAACCTCTTCCTCTCTCTGTCTCTCTTTATATATATATATATATATATATATATATATATTAACATGTTCTATTTTATTTTACTAACAGTTCTCTTATTTTTCATACCGTTGGATTGCCTTCCAAATCTTATATATATATATATATATATATATATATGTAAAGTAAAGTTGGTGACCGTTGTTGAGGGTGACCCGAAGGCTCCCTTTTCGATAGCTACTACAAAAAGGTGTAGGGGAGGGCGGTAATCCTTTCCCTGGATTGTTTGATTACCTTGATCCATACCTTATAATACTGAGTGTTAAGCAAGGAATTACCAAGAACCATTTTTTAAGTCTTTGGTATACTCGACCTGGGAGTGAACCCAGGTCTCCCGGGCCATTGGCGAACACTCTACCCACTAGACCAATATATATATATATATATATTATAAAATTAAAAGAAAAAGATTTCAACTTTTTGTTTTCATTATAAATTTATTTCAGCCATATAAAATGACCTTCTTCAAATGGATGAAATACAGTTTATTATTTGAATATAATGTAAACGGATATACATTGCTTCCGAGGAAAGCAGAATTTGAAAAATATTTTTTTTAATTTTTTAATGAAACAAATGTAAACCTGTCTTCAATATATTCAAATATATAACTGTATTTCATCCATCTTAAGATGGACATTTTATAGGGTGGAAATAAATTTATGATGGAACTACAAAGTTGAAATCTTTTTCGTTTAATTTTATGAAAAGTGTTTTCGCTCTGCAAGCGAGTTTCGATGAATTTTTAATCTGAAATTAATTATACATTCGATAGTCATTGACATTGAGCACTCAATTGGATATTCCTATTTCCCTTGGATTATTATTTGTGCGTGTGCCTTCCAGGAAAGTTTCGTTTTTGTTTCTTCGTTTATGGCACCTTAACCTTCGTAGCTTCATTGTAAAAGTGGTACAATCTAACCCATAGCTGGGAGGAAAAAAGATTTTCACAGCTTTTCCAGGGGTATTAGATCGAAAGTGAGTGCAACGGCGTGACTGGAGTTCGAACTCTGCTTATTACGATGTCAGAGTCCAGCACGTTCGCCGCCATACCACGCGAAGAAGATTTCAGTCAGTCTTCTTGTTAGGGTATCTCATCAACATATGGTTAATAAACATTTACAAAAAAAAAAAACAAATCAAAGAACACCACTCCCACACACATATATACACACACATACACATGCAAACACATACACACATACACATACACACATGCAAACACACACAGACATACACATATAAACACACTCACACAAACACATACACACATACACACACATACATACACACAAACAAATACACACATTAACACACACACAAACACACACATATACATACAAACACATACATTGATACATACACTGACACACATACAAAATACACACAAACGCACACACATACACACAATTATATTTGGTGCACTTAGCATTCATTCAAACACACATGCACGCATACACATACACAGACACAAACACATACACACACAAACACATACACACACAGAGACACACACACTTATACACATACACACACTAACATACACAAATATATTTTGCGCACTTTGTGTAACGGTTATCGTCGTTGGAAATTAAACCGTTGACCTGAGTTCAAAATCTGGACCAGCCTGTTTGCTTTTCACGCCGAGAATCGATATAGATGCATCTGTTCTTTTCCCCTAGTATGAATAAATAAAAGGCTAGGTTGAGTTATTTAACCTTGGTTAGGCAATCTAAAAGAAAAAAAAATCTGAATTCTAAGTATCTTTACTCATTTTAAAAATTAATCTTGTGACACATCTTAACCGTAGTGAAGGTTATGGGTAAATATATACATCTATGTATATATATATACGTATTTGGGAGGCGCCTTACGACGTATACTATTTACTGATTCCGATTCTTACTGGGTGCTACGTCTTTCTGCCTTTTTATTTAGTAAATAAATGGATATATAGATATGTGTGTGTGTGTGTGTGTGTGTTGCAGCCAAGTCCAATGAATGTGTGTGAGAGAGATAGAAAGAGAGAATGTGTGTGGGGGGCGTTTGTAAGAAAGAGGGAGTTTCTACGGACAGGAACAGACATATGACCCCCCCCAAAAAAATTGAAATACGCATACATGATAAACGTATACAAAAATGCTTACCAGTTTTCTACTCCCCACAGACAATTGAGGCGGTGAGGTTAACAACAATGGAGGCGGTGGGGTTAGCATCACTGGAGGCGGTGGCGTTGGCATAACCATATTTACCAACCCCTCCGCTCGGGTAGGATATTACACAAGGTCAATTTTTAAGTGGAGTTTAACAGGTTTGAATTCAGAGTTTTCCTTCTCCTAGACTAGTTGCCTTACCAAGGCTGAAGAACCCAGTCTTCCCTATTATTTACCCATAGCTGGAGGGAGAATAATTGGATTCATACCATTCTCAAGGGTATTAGTGCTATGTGAAATGCAATCAGTCTCGTCCAGGATTTGAACTCGTGTCGCCGTGTCCATTTCCTACGACGATAACTATTACACCATGGGGTTAGCATAATAGTTATCGTCGTAGGGAATGGAATCGATGATCCTAGTAGTTTTCGTTTCTTTGTTTGGTATATCACTCTTCATGGGTTATTTAATGTCAAAGCCAACCGTGTCGAAGAACAGTGGTAGTACTATTTATTCCATAGCTGAGGGGAATCAGAGAGTTCATACACTTCCCAAGGGTATGAGATCGAAAGTGAACGTAATAGTGCGACTGGAGTTCGAACTCGCTTACTATGATGTCTCAGTCCAGCACGTTAGACCAATTTTTAAAAGCTGAACATAGAATGAATCCATAAGTTCTTTTCCCCGGCTAGAGGTAAATAGTTGGTCAAACTGGATTCTTTAACCTTGGTTAAGGAACCAGTCAAAGAGAAAGAAAACTACCTTTACTCCATTTAAAAGTTGACCATGTGTCATATCCTACTCGCAGAGGAGGAATTGTATATATATATATATATATATATATATATATATATATATATATAATCAAGTCACGCTGCTAGCACGGATTTCCATGTAGGTAAGTTCTTGTTGGTCTGCCAACACTGGCACGTCCATGTGAAAGTGCCCATGGAAGAACCTCTCTTATAGTTCGTTCTTGCTTCTCCGGCAGTGTCCCGCACGTCTTGTTCGTCTTATCTGGATATGGATTTTAGTGATAAGAGGTCGGTAGCCGTACAACTGCTCTTTCGTGGGATGTTGCTTCCAGAATTTGTTCAATATAGTTCGTAGCATTCTTGTGCAGTTCCCGTCTAGCTTTTTCTTCATATGCTTTATCAGCGTCTATGTGGTGCATCCATAGAGTAGGAGTGACGCAATCACTGTTTGGAAAAAATTGCGTTTTATTTTATCGGATTGTTCAGGCTTCAATATGATCGATAACCTATCGAAAGCTGTCCATGCCTTCGTTAGGGACATATTGACGTCACTTTCAGTATATATATATATATATATATATGTGTGTGTGTATATAATGAGAACTGGGCTAAAAAGGGTAACGAGTTTTGTTTTCCCAGAGGAACTTCCCAAGTTATCCTTTATTTCAATAACAATAACTGTAATGCGATTATTTGGTCTGGGAAAACCGGGCACAAATTGTCCCTCTCTAAAACGTACCATAGCACCTAGAAAAACGCTCAGATAAGATTCCTTAAAGGAGTTGAAACAAGCTAATATTTGGTGACAACGAACGCATGCTCACAAAAAAGGATTGATCACTGTGAACAGTTTATGCAGATTCTTAGAGTTATTTACTGATGCTACCTAATCAGTAAAGAACCTTAAGGCTGCTGATTAAAAAAATATATCGTAATGATAGATCTAAATGATATGCGAAATGATCTGAAATATTACAGAATAATGATCAATTTTTTTTTTAAATTGCCAAACCACATTTCTTTCTTCTTTTTTTTTTTTTTTTTTTCTTCTTTTAGAGCTCCCTCTGCAGTTCACAAAAACGTACGTAGACTGTTTTTTTTTCAACCAAGTAGTTGTAGCTTTTATAGATAATGTAATATTTTGACCTTCGCCCCGGCCCAAAAATGCTATTCCAAGGTGATACACCGGAAGAAAGTGACACATTCCAACGGCCAGTAATCGAAAGAGATCGCGTGGGCGGATTAAGGCTTATGATATGGGACAAGGTGAAGGTCTCATTGTGCCATTACAGTCATGCACCGGAAGAGAGTAACCTCTGAACTGCATGACAGTTATTTTCGCTTGATGACGATTAAACATCCGATTTCGAAGATCCAGTTGGCGATCGTGTGGGCGTTGAGTTATTATTTAACTCAGTTGAGTTTGGGTCCCAAAGCAGTTGCCAGTAGAATTCTAGACAGTAGAGACCAGATGTGGTAGGGAAGGCCACACCCGACCGAGGGGGCACTCGGAAAACCCCCGAAGCAGTTGCCAGCAGACTCCCAGAGGGTTAGAGACGAGATGTTGTAGGGAAGGCCACACCCGACTGAGGGGGACCTCGGAAACCCCCGATGCAGTTGCCAGCAGACTCCCAGAGGGTTAGAGACGAGATGTGGTAGGGAAGGCCACACCCGACCGAGGGGGACCTCGGAAAAGCCCCGATGGAGTGGACCCCAAGACCTCTGGTTGAGCATCTAAGAGAACAAGAAAGACACAACGTGACGGTCATAACAGTGGGGTCAAAATATGAAGTTTATGTTCTGTCTCCAGCATCCTCTCACATGCTAACCTTTCGAACCCTTGCAATAAAGTGAGAGGTGAATATTTTTCTAAAGAAGTCTTCTTGTGTCTTCCTTCCTGCATCTTAAGTCTTCATGCGTCCTTCATTCCTGCGTTATCCTTCATGCGTCTATCTTTCTGCGTGCGTCCGTCTTTACTATTATTGAGACGTTATGATACGGCAAATGAGTATATAACAATAACAGCCTAGTGTCTGTCTTTAATTGGAATCATTTTGAGATGAGGCTTCTTAATCTGAGAATTTTTTTATTTTTATTTTATTGCGGACTTTTTGTCCTCATCTTGGTAGTTTTTGTGTTGTTTCTTCTTCACTACGTTTCGGCCAAATTTCACCTCTGGCCTTCTTCAGGTGATTAACCGCGACCTCGGATAGGAATGCTGAGTCTTGTAACCGTATCCCCAGTAATTAATGCCTTCCTTCGTTGAGTCTCTACGGTTCCAGGTGAGCATTGTCAGAAGATAGCGGTTTCAATTTCTACCCAAGCCGGCCAGAGGTTTACTTGGTCAAAAACGTTGCGCGATAGGCAACTATTTTAACTTACTTCGCACTTGATTTTAAAAAATGATGTTGTCATAAAATCTCTATTGAATAGTAAAATTTGCTCTTAATTATATCGACTGGTGGCAAATGTTTATCATTTTTTTTTCTTTTCTTCCATTCTAATCTCAAAAATAAAAGCCATCTTGAAATTTGCCATGATGGACATTATGTGTCTGTCACAGAAACTACGTCATCACTGACGTCACAGTTTCCTTCAGTTATTAACGTCACATTCCCCATGAATTCATTTTTATTTAAATTTCGATTAAAAGATAAACATTTTATCTAATTAATACTGTTACTCTTATCAACAAGCTAATAAGACGCAATTGTATTAATATATACAACCAAATAGCGGTTAACAGTGTAAACGGGAAGGCAAATTAGCGTATTGATCTTAAAAATTGATTTTAATAAATATTTGCTTGCTATTATTGATTTCGAATTGTTTGGTTTTATCTTAATAAATATGAGCAAAAATATCGTGGATAAATATTAAAAGAAATTCATTAACCAAACGGAATAACAGTAATTTCATTATTTACTATTTGAATTGGTTAAATAGTTAAATGAGGAAAATGTAGGCGTTATTTGTCGCTGCCTCCCACCATACAGGACTTGACACAAGGTCAAAATCCCAAAGGCCAATTAAAGTGGGGATAAAGGGGATGGGAAGGTCGGAAATGAGCCGAGACTCAAACCCTGCTGGTCTATGCTGCTTATCGACCCACTAAGTGCAATGTGGGTCTAATGAGGCAAGCAGTTTCATGAATCCAAATTTGGATCCGGGCACGTATGCCGGGTTATGTCTTAAACTAGACAGCAATATCTAGTGCCATACATAGGGGACAGCTCGTCCACCCGAAGGGGCCCAGCCGAAACTGGAGGCCTTTCGGTCCCGAATCTGCCATTGATTTCGATCATAGGCATGACTGAAAGAGATCGGAGTGTTTTATTTATATATATATATATATATATATATATATATATATATATATCACTAAGAAAAAATGGTTTACCGAATTTATGGTGTGGATAATTTTCATACTGGTTATAATAAAACCAGGTTTAATAAATAATCGCTTTGTGTTATTGATTTCCAAGATCATCCTTTAATTCTGAAACGTATTAAACAGCTCAATGGGCTGAGGCTGTAGAATATACAGACTGCATCTCTGCAGAAAGGTTAACCTTCCTACCTATCGAGTGTCCTGGGTATCATCCCAAACTGCATCTGATGGTAAGGTTCCAATCCTGGAGCTTTTGGAAATTTGTTGTAGCTCTTTATTGCCATTACTCACAGGTCCACTCTAATCACTAGTGGTGGCACCTGATAGGGTCCTATCAATGGGTCAAATAAAACTGTTGGAAATTTTAAATGGGTACAGTCAAATAACTTATGTTAAATGTTGAATAGAATTATCAGTGTAAAACAGCAATACCAGAAACTATTTAACTGTGTGCAAACAAATGAGCTCTGGCTCGTTTAAAAATTGTTACCTACCTATATATATATATATATATATATATATATATATATATATATATATATATATCAACAGTATTTGGCATTGAATAACCTACAATGGTTGATATACCATAAAACCCAACCAAACTAAGTCATATATATTTAGTATATATGTATAAACAGGATTTGGCATTAAATAACCTACAATGGTTGATACGCCATAAAACCCAACCAAACAAAACCCTCTATATTTAATATATATATGTATAAAGAACATTTGGCATTAAATAACCTACAACGGTTGATATGCCATAAAACACAACCAAACCAAATCATATATGTTTAATATATATGTATAAAAAGTATTTGGCATCAAATAGCCTATGAGAGTTGATCATATTTACCAACCCCTCCGCTCGGGCAGGATATAACACAAGGTCAATTTTTTGCAGAGTTTAACAGGTTTGAATTCAGAGTTTTCCTTCTCCTAGACTAGTTGCCTCACCAAGGCTGAAGAACACAGTCTACCCTACTATTTACCCCTAGCTGGAGGGAGAATAATTGAATTCATACTATTCCCAAGGGTATTAGTGCTATGTGAAATGCAATCAGTCTCGTCCAGGATTTGAACTCGTGTGACGATAACCATTACACCACGGGCACCTCCTCAGCCTATGAGAGTTGATATGCCATAAAACACAGCCAACCAACCATCAAACGTATGAATAGCAATCCTATATATAATTTTATGTTGAATTCAATTAAAGTAGAATTAAGGTGAATGTAACCATTTTGTATTCTTTCTCTTTCAATTTCGTTAGCGTTTCTCATGTGATATGTGATATTTTATCACTCGGCGGCGGGGGCATATTTTTGCAAGTTGAATTAACTGTAAGACGCAGAAACTGTCGTGAAATAAAGCATATTGAAAGAGT
>OY757918.1:27283528-27318613 GCA_963585895.1 Sepioteuthis lessoniana
TTCGTTTGCATACAGTTAAATGGTTCCAATATTGTATCCTTTACAATTCTATTAAACACCAATTTGTTTATACACAGTTAAATGATCAAACAGTACTTTTTCAAACTATTCAATTTAGTTTAAGTCACTTGTTTGCCCGTAGTTTTAATTTCAAGTAAATCTATTTGACCCATAGATATAATCCTATCCGGTGCTACCACTCAGAGTGAACCTGGGAGTAATGGAAATGAAGGGGTACCCCGTATTCCTTACGGCTCCAGCATTACTGGAGTCTCACCATCATATTGTTTAATAACATATCCAGGACGCTCATTGAAGGGAGGGGAATCTTACCCCTCTGCAGAGGTGCAGTCGGTGTATTCTACAGTCGCAGCCGACTGGGCCAGACTACAATAGGTAAATTGTCGTCTAAATTACACCAAATGTGTAAACAACACTGACATCTCACTTTATCAAATATAAAGTAAAGTTGGCGACCATAGTCGAGAGTGACCCGAAGGCCCCCTTTTCGATAGCTATTACACCAAGGTGTTGGGGGGGCGCTACTCCTTCCCTGGATTGCTTCACTTTACCCTTGATCCGTACCTTATAATGCTGAGTGTTAAGCAAGGAGGCATCAAGCACCATTTTTTGAGTCTTTGGTATGACTCGACCTGGGATTGAACCCAGGTCTCCCGGGCCATTGGCGAACACTCTAACCGCTAGGCCAATATTCAAAGAAATCTCGATTGGTTTCAACTACGACCATCAAGCAACTTCGTTATCTTCTGCAAGCCTTTCTGTCAGTCCCCTGATTTAAGTTATCCTTGCCTTCAGTTCATCTTTGAAGCTATACGGAATTTTTGTTGGTCTCTTGCTCGAACGCGCCCCACACATAATAAAGGGGATTGCAATCGGGGGAGTAGGCGGCCAGGTGTTGGGAGTGATGTGGTGACAGAAATTTTCTTACAGCCATTACCAGGAGAATCTGCTTGTGTGACATGGCACAGTCCTCTTGCCGTAAGTAGTGTCTTCCAACAACCACCCTCTCGATCTAGGCAGTAATACCACCTTCAGGTATTTGATGTAGACTGAGTATATGTGGGAAGATGAATAGAGGTATAACGTCACGATCGCTAGGATGTTGATTGAGTGTTTGGTTTTCATCACAATTGGTTCATCTTGTGGGAACAGAGAAAGTCAATGGTTGTTCTTTGAATTCACCATCTGATCTCGGAAAAAAATATTCTCATCCAAGAAAAACTTATGTAGGTTCAATTGGAGTGGATGCTTGAGTTGATTGAAAAGTTTGCTTGTCTTTCTTTTCCATTGTTCTTCATGTCCTGTGATAAAAAAAATTGTCGACTTTTAATCTTGAATGAGAAATACCGAATGTCTTCATGCAGGACCTTCCTGATAAGAAAATCATACACTCCCATGTCCTTGGTTATGAACTTTATTGACTTTCTGCTGTCGTAGTAGATTATGGCACGTGAATCTCGCAAAGAAATTTGAGAGTTCTTTTCTTAGAACGATCAGTATATATATATATATATATATATATAATAAAAAATGAACTTACAGAGTAGGACGACCTGAGTGAAAAGATATTCTTAAAGTAGAGCAATATGCAATTAATATTGAGTATCAAAACTCACAAAACTTTTCTCTTAAAACATCTTCCGTATTCGATCCTCAGATATTAGAATAAATGGGAGGACTACATCCCCGAATATATATATATATATATATATATATATATATACCGTTAAGAAAAACAAAAACCGGTCACATTAGGATTATAAATTCATTTCCATCCTGTTATGAGTATTGATATGAATCAAAAACACCAATATGTATATATATATATATATATATATATATATATATAGGGTCGTGATCTAAACATATCGAAACTGAAGTTTTAAATCTGAGAATTTAAAGGTTTATAATGAAATTTTTTAATCCTGTTTTCATATCTTTTCCCCGAATCACAGGATTGTGCAAGGGTATTAGTTTCTTTGTTTAAAGGCATATCAACCTCCATGAGCCATTCAAAGTCAAATATATTATTGTAAAAAAACAATAATATATGTAATCGGTAACTTTGGGGATCAAGGTATTGATACCTTTCCCTAAAGTGAATGTAATAGCGAAAATGAACCTAAGAGCGCGACTGGAATTCGAACTTGCTTACGATGATGTCACAGTCCTACACGTAAACCACAACACCACGAGGACTCCCCATTCCCAGAGCAAAATCAAATCCTTTTTTTAGAACAATGGATGCAAAATAAAACAAATTTCGTTCTCTGACAATTATAACCAGAATTATGTAAATTTGATCATCTAAATAATCCCTGACGCTTTTCTTAGTCGAACACAGGGACACAACAATGAGGCACTTTATGAAAATCGACTTCACAATAAAATAGTAGTTTGCTTTTTCAGCTTTGTTACAACCGCTCCACAGCGATAGAGTTGACTCTATGTAACGAAAATGTATGCACTTTCTATAGCCCCAGATACATGCTGTTGAATTCGGAGCGTGATCTGAGTAAAAAAAAACAAAAAAAAAACTGACACCCTCCCTACATAATGGGGTAAATAGTATGTATTTCTATAAACCCTCCATCAGGGTTTGGATGCAACAAAATGTCAATTCTTAAGTGGGGCTCAACTGGTTTGAAATCAGTCTTCTTTCTCTTTGAACGGTTAAAGAGTCCATTCTTCCTACTATTTACCCACTGGTAGAAGAGATGGGTTCATACCTTTCTTAAATGAAAACACAAAACCCCTTGTCCTAAATTTGAACTCGAGTCACCATGTCCATTTCCTACAAGGATAACCGATAGACCTCACGCTTCTATAACAATGGGCAAATAATAGGACAGACTAGGTTCTTGTTTAGGCAACCAGTCTACGAGAAGGAAAACTCTAAATTCAAACCAGCTGTGCTCCGCTTAAAAACTGAGCTCGTGTCACATCCTGCTCGTGGTGAAGAGGTTGGGTAAATACACACTGACTCCCGCGAAAAAACTGCGGTTAAAACTCCAAATTGAGCAGTGGCTAACGCGCGGCATTGCAACATCGTAGAAAGCAAGTTCCAACTCCCGACGCGCTTGTAGGTTCCCTTTTGGACTAATACCCTTAGGAAAAGTATAAACCTTTTTACTCCCGCTGTTATCCCCTGTTCCACTACTATTCTTTAACAAAGATGGCTTTGGCATTAAATTACTCACGAGGTTTGATGTGCCATTTAACAAAGAAACAAACAAACTAATAAAAACCAAACCTTGAACGAATCTTAATTTCATTGTCACAATGTCTTATACCATTATTAAGAAGAAATATCGAAGAAAATTCTCAAATGTATTTTCTTTGTAGATTGAATATAAGGAAATTGTATAACTGCACATAAAAAGGAGCACTGTAAAATTAAAAAGACCACATGAAAAAAAAAGGTTTGGTGGTGTCTTTGTTTAATGGCATATCAACCTGTGCAGGTTATTTAATGCCAAAGCCATTCTCCCAGAAGAACAGTAGTGATACTATTTAACCCATAGCTGGGAGGATTAGGGGTTTCGTACCTTTCCTAAGGGTATTTGCCCGAAAGTGAACGGAATAGCGCAACTGGAGTACGAACTCGCGTACTAAGATTACGCTGTTCATCGCTTTAATCATTACACCAGGAGGACACCCACCAAAAACAACTAGTATATTAACTAAAATATACCTCACCAGTGAGTTCGATTCTTACTAGATGCTCATATTTACAGCCTTCTCCAAATCTTAATTTGGGAAACTTTTTTGATGAAGATATTTACCCACAACTCCGTCGCGAGTAGGACGTGATACAAGGTCCATTTTTTAGCAGAGTACAGCAGGCTGGAATTCAGATTTTTCTTTCTCCTAGACTGGTTGTCTGATTAAGGCTAAAGAACCTACTATGTATGCACAGCTGGGTGGGAACAGATGTATTCATTCCTTTCCGAGGGGCATTAGCTCGAAGAGAAGCACGAATAGCCTGATTCTTACGATAAGCCCCATGTACCCAGTATTGTTCTAAACTCGGGTAAGCTTAGGAAATGAATACTTTTGTGTGTACATATGTGTGTGTGTGTGTGTGTGTGTGTGTGAGAGAGAGAGAGAGAGAGAGAGAGAGAGAGAGAGATTTTTATTAGATCGGAATACTTTAAACCATATAACTTTGTGCAAGGAAAAACAGAAAAAAGATGGTTACAATGAAACGTTAAAAATAGTTATGATTAAAGTCAAACATTTTCAGATGAATCAAATTTCGGCGTAAAATAGCCCATTATCATCATTTCCATCTCGTACTAATAGCACAGAGTTCCCTCTCTCTCTCTCTCTCTCTCTCTCTCTCCTTCACCCTCTCTCTCCTTCACCCTCTCTTTCTCTTTCTCTCTCTCTCCTTCACCCTCTCTCTCTCCCCTTCACCCTCTCTTTCTCTCTCTCTCCTTCACCCTCTCTCTCTCCCCTTCACCCTCTCTTTCTCTTTCTCTCTCTCTCTTTCACCCTCTCTCTCTCTCTCCCTTCTCTTTTTTCTTTTCTAGCAGGCCCAATGTCCACACAGAGCTGATCTATGTAAATTCTTGCTGGACGGCAATCACTGGCACGAATGCCAGATGGCTCTCAAGGTCAAATACAGATTCGAAGCCGAATGGCCCCTGGCTTCGGCTGGGTCACTTTCCAAATGAGTGATGATGTCATTGATAAGCATTGCATACCACCAGACTCTTGGGTCTAGATCAAGCTACGAGCAGGCGTACGTGCTGGACTCACGTAATATATCAAGTGAATTTAAGACCAGCGGGGTCATCTGGCTCACATTGCACCAAGTGACCAGCATGGACCAGCAAGGCTCGAGCCTCGTGTCTGACCTCCCCCTCCCTAAATCGCACTATAAAAAGACCTTGTTTCAAGTCCTGTCAGGTTGGAGGCAGAGACAAATATTGGCCATCACTGGCGCGTCCCTGGGTAGGAGTCCATAAGAGAACGTCGCTTATGGGTTCGTCCAGCAATGCCTGGCACGTCTCGCAAGTCTTAATTGGATGGTTTGTGAGATGGAACGTAAGTGGCCGTACAGCTGTTGTTTTGAGTGGTAGTTGCTTCCAGGATTTATTCAAAACAGCACGTAGCATTCTTATAAAGTTGCCATTCAGCTTTTTCTTCATGTGTTTCGTTAGCATCCAGCTGGTGCATCCATAAAGTAGTACCGACGTAGCCTCACCTTGGAAGAAATCACACCTTATATTATCAAAGAGATTAGATTTCCATACGATTCATAAACTGTCAATTGCAGTCCACGCCTTCTCTCGGCCTATGTTTACATTACTTTCAGTAGATGAGATATTGCTACCGTGGTTGTGAACTGGTCGACTTATTGCAGAAGCTTGCCACTAAGCGTTTAAACACACACACACACACACACATATATACATATATATATATAGGGTGTCTAAAAAAATGATATAATTTAGTCAATTCTTGTTGAAATCATCTCAAATTTTGACTGAATGAATAAAAACAGATCAAGATTTTATATTTAATGGAAAAAGACAATACATGTTTATTTCAATTTGAATCTGCCAGAGAAATGGATTGGGCATGGTGGATATAAAGACAGTTTTCTGATGAAAAATACCTCGGCCACCGGACCTGTCCCGTAATAACACGTAATAATATTCTATGGGAATACACCCCTGGACAAAAATATAAGACCACCCTCAAAAATGAAGAAAAAAATATTATTTACAATTTTTGAATCATAAAAATCAGATATATGAAAGATAAGGAATAAAAACAATTACATTAAAAATATGAAGAAATTTCAGTTCAATTTTTATATGTATATTAGCATTTATGGTTAATTTTTAAATTTTGTTTTAACATAAATATAAGACCAACGAGCAGAACAATAGAATATAAAGGCTAAGTTTTTATTTAATATTTTGTAGATCCGCCGATCACTTTGATAACCTAAAAAAATGACTATACATACTATCAACAAATTTCTGAAGTTGAATCGAAGGTATTTTTCCCACGTGTGTATGATTGCCTTTTTGAGTTCAGAAATTGCTGAGTACTGTCGACCTCCTTCGTAGATTTTTGCAACAATCAATCCCCACAAATTTTCTATATGATTGGAGTCTGGAGAGTACGTTCGGTGATCAAGAAGTCTTATTTTTTCTTCAAACATGTACTTCTTTGTTATTGATGCATTGTGGATAGCAGGATTTTCTTGTTGAAAAAATCCATTCTTTTCCGCATAGACGACGCCCTTCTTGTACGCGACATAAATCATTTAACATCTTCACATAACCTGCTGCTTTTTGTCAACCACTGACAAATTGTAGTTTTCCTGAAGATGAGAAGAACACCCTCTCACCCCATCATCAGAGATCCTCCTGCACTATGCCTTGTTGAGTAATTCTCTTCTGGAAATTATTTTGCGAGTCAGTACTGCTGAAAGCCGTCTAAATTGAATTTCTTTTCATCCGAGAAAACAACGCCATTCTTTAGCACTCATGGTTTGATATTGACGAGCATATTCCAGTTGTTTCTTTTTGTGCTTCATTGTTAACCTTGGACGATGAATTCTTTTCTTAAGCTTAATTTTTTCATTGTTTAAATGCCTTCTAATTGTTCTAGTACTGCAAGTACAAGAGATTTCAATATTTTTGATATGGACAAAGTTTGGGTTTTTTTTTTTTTTTACTTCGCGAACAATTCTTCACGCGTGGTGATAATTTTTCTGGCCTGCCAGTTGGTTTTCTTGTTCCATACTGATTTGGACTTTTCAAGTAATTGCAGATGACGGTTTTACTGCTTCCTAAGGCCTTCGAAATTTCTCTCTGAGATTTTCCGCCTCTTTTCAGAGTTGTAATCTCGCCTTTCTCAAATTCAGATAATTTAGTTTCTTTAGCCATTTATATTTTCAGTATTTTAAGTATTACAGTTTTAATAGCTTTTATACAACGTAGACGAAATATAATAAATTTTTCAATTAAATTAAGTCCTTTTTTCATTAGTTTTCATTGGTGGTCTTATATTCATGTCAAACCAAAATTTTAAAATTCAGCAAAAATGCTAATATACGTATAAAAATGATTTGAAATTTCTTTTTATTTGAAATTTAAATCTCTCTTAGCCTTATGTTTCGTATATCTTATTTTAAAATTGTAAACAATATCTTTTTTATAATTTTTGAGGGTGGTCTTATATTTTTGTCTAGGGGTGCATGTGAAGAGATTGGTCTATGTCCTTCTTCTTCCTGCTAGCATTGATGAACTCAATCAGAGAATAACTTCCGCACTGAATAATCTTACGGAGACATGCTACAGCGCGTTTGGCAAGAGTTTAACTACCGACTTGATATGTGCCGTGTCACAGGCGGTGCACATATTGAATACTCATGAAATCGGTCCCAAAATAAACTTATTATGTTCAACACATAAACTGTTGCATTTCATGGAGCTAAACTAAGTAGTTTTCAAGATAATTGCTTTAAAGATTATGTCAAATTTTTTGGGACATCCTATATATATATGACCGAAAGGGTTCATGCTTTTTTTGTTTCCTTTCGTAGCATATTAAAAAGGAAAACCCTTCTGTAGCACTATATGGGTGGCCCGCCAAGCAGACGATTCCTTTGTCTGTTTTGGCGCGAAACCAGACAAAGGATTTTTGGACCTGAAATCTCGCCGTATCCGGAAGTGGTAAGGGGACGCGAAAGAGAGTTGGCTGGACAAAGGAGCTGGCAGGCAGTTGGCGACAGGACAGCAGAGAGAGTTGGCGTGGAACCACGGACAGATGCGGTCGACTCCGGAGACAGTAGCAGAGAAGATAGGGTCCAGCGAAGAAGACGAGTCGAGATGTCGGCATTCCAGTTGCTTTGTGGAATTTTCACTAGTAACCCACGCTAGCGTTAGTCCATATATGCTATCAGGAATGCAAAGTGTTGCATAACTCTCCTTCTGCTCTTGAGTTAACCCCAAGCATTGTTCGTGTTTGTTCGTTTGTTTTATTTTCTCCTGTCCCCCCGATCGTATTCTTGTGGTGGCAAGAAATGTGCGTTGCCCCCCTCGGACCACTAGTTGATCACCGAGCGGCCAAGAAGTGGAATGGTTCGAGAAAGAGGATGAATGCGTGTGGGGGCGAGGGCGGTAACGTTACACTTCAACCCTTCTAAACAAACAGAAATTTCTAGGAATTGTCGTGTGACAATCCATAAGTCTTCTAAAAGACACGCTCATTCTCAAAGAGAAAAAATGATTTATTGTCTCCTTATATGTCTATTGGAATGGTTTATTGAGAGGAAAATTCTTTACACGAGTCTCCACTATCCAGGGACTAATTTTAGCATTAGTATATCAGTAATATACTAACCATGACAACAATGGGATGAGGTTCGCTCTGCCAACGGGGATTAAATTACGCTTATTATGTCAGCTTGTAGAAGGGTAAAACCAGCTCTTAAAGGGGGTCAGTAAGTATGACACTAAACACTATTTGATGATGAACTCGGGTTCTGCAGTTCCGGGGAGAGTGGAGTATCCTTTTATTGCCATTATTCCCAGATCCATTCAGACCCGGATTTCAAGTTCCACTTAGTTTTCCATCTATGAGTCAAATAGATCTGTTAAAATTATTTATGTTCAATAGGAAACTTGAAACTATATTACTGTAAATTATTTTTATTAAGAGCTGTTACTTCAAGTTATAACTGTTTCAGACATTTATAATTGCTTAATTGTAATTATATACATTATCGTAAAGTCAAATTGGCGACCGTAGTCTAGAGCAACCGGAAGGCTTTTCAATTGCTACTACACCGTGGTGTTGGGGAGGGCGCTACTCCTTTTCCTGGATTGCTCCGCTTTACCCTTGATACGTACCATATATTGCTGAGTGTTAAGCAAGGCGGTATCAAGTACCATTTTTAAAGTCTTTGGTATGACGTGACCTGAGATTGAACCCAGGTCTTCCAGACCATTGGCGAACACTCAAACCACTAGTCCAATGAGCCGGTATATACATAATACTTATAAAGAAAAATTCAGAAAGGTATACTTAACGGGTAAGATAAATATGGTCGTCTAAAGTTAGGTTGTGTAATGGTTGACAAGCTTGACGAGTAAATTTACACGAATGAGTTCGAATCTCATTGGATGCCACGTTCATACGGCCTTGTGATACATCTGAGCAAAAAGCTTAGTAAATTACTATCCCTAAAGGTTGATTGTATGTATTTATTCAGTGCCCCCCTAACGGACAGGGTATGACACAAGGTCAATAATTTTAAGCGGAGTAAAGTGGTTTCAATTCAGTGTTTTCCTCCTTCTCAACTGTCATCATATAACAGAGTAGACAAATGATTATAGTTAAATGAAATCGTCGTAGGAAGTGGACACGGCGACACGAGTTCAAATCCTTGACATGACTGATTGCATTTCTCATAGCACTAATACCCTTGGGAAAGGTATGAATCCAATTATTCTCCCTCCAGCTATGGATAAATAGTGGGGCAGACTAGGTTCTTCAGCCTTGGAGAGGTAACTAGTCTTGGAGAAGGAAAACTCTGATTTCAAACCTGTTAAACTCCGCTTAAAAATTGACCTTGTGTCATATCCTGCCCGAGCGGAGGGGTTGGTAAATTTGATTGTTAAATGAAATTGAGATTTTAATAAAACGCAATGGAACGTTGAAAATATGTTAATGTTTAAAATACTTTGGCATTAGATAAACAATTAAGTTGTTGATTTGCCGTTAAACAAATAAACCCAAACAAAGTTTTAAAAAAAAAGAAAGAAAAATCTGATGGAGACATTAGGTTTATAAGTCTCAAAAATTCACTCTGAATTGTCTTTCAAGGACACATGACACAATGGATAAGGTGTGAAGCCGAAATAAACTTGTATTTTTGTTTGGCGCGTAATTTAAATTGACCGTTAGGATCGCTGAATATTTTCACCCAATCAGGATGACTTATACTATTCAGCCCGAACCATCTTTCCTAGCAGCACCAAAAATTGAAGAAAGCCTGCGAAACACTCTCTTCCTCAGAAATCCTCAATTGGAACAGACGTTTTATTGTCTGCTCTTGAATAGCGGGAGCAGCATCATACACTATGAGGAGAGCCATCTAGTTTATGGACCCCTTGCGTCTATTCTTCTAGACCAAGGGATCCTAGTTGAAAATAAATTAGATGATACACTATAACAACTTCCTACCTTCTTTCCTTCCTACGAGACTTGCAGCACACCAGCGTAAACCCTTTACTTCATGCTGCCATTAAAACCTTCATACAAAACCTAACGATGTCTTCGTTCTTCTCCATCACCTTTATTTTCCATCAATATTTAGCGAGGGGATAACAACCAACGTATTCCCATCGCTATAGGTGTTTGGTTCATCTGAGTGAAATCATCTTGTAGTTGCAGGTTCAGTCCCAACAACAGCCAAAACTAACAATGAATACTTACTAGAAACTAACTCTTGTACCCAATCATCGTTAACAGAATTGAAACAGTCTACCCCCTGTGGTTCAAATAAAAGGGTTCAGTTCGAGATTCTATGTGGACTTACGAGTTCGACATGAAACAACTGAAGAAGGCCGAAGGACATATCGGCCGAAACGTTGTGAGTAAAACAATAAAGATGAGATCAATAGTCCGAATGTTCTAAGTTATAATAAGTGTAGTTAAATTTGGAACAAGTCTTCAACTGATGAGTACCTAATAAGAGGAGTAAAGCAGGCTTAATTTCAGAGTTTTCCTTCTTATTTATTAAGCTCAGATCTGATGTGACACAAGGCCAGAGGAATGGGGAACCCAGTAAAACCCACTAGTAATGGTTTTCAAGTCTAGCTCGCTAACTATTATCATTACTGAGCAAATGGATGATTATAGACAAATAGAAGTGCGATTAAAACAGAAAAGCAGAACATTGAAAATAGGTATTTAATTATAATTTCGGCATCAAATAAGATGTAAGATGTTGATTAGAAAAATAAATCAAAAGTTAAGCTTAGTCTGGAACAAGGCCTCAACTGTAGAGCGCCGAGTAAGTATCGTAAAGACTGAATGCACTAAAGTAGTAATAATCTACCAGAAGACATTGGTAACAATTGGGCCACACTAAAATCCTCTGTGTTCGTGGGTGCGTATATGTATGTGTGTCTGTGTGTCTGTGTGTGCAGGAGAGTGATTCGTTAGGTACGTACGCAAATAGATCATTTGTTTGTTTACACTTTATGTTCTCAGCCGGTACTTTGTTTACTCTGGTGTACCTTTTCGCTCTCTCCCCCCTCCATGTTTCCTCTCCCCTCCCTCCCACCTGCGCACTCTCTGTCCACGCCTTTTCGTCTCCATTGGAAGTCAGGGCTCAACGGACGTAGATGTTTGTTTGTACCCAACGTTGAATGTAGGAGTAGATTTCTTGAAATGAGGGTAATAGGAATCTTCACTTTATTTATTTTTATTTGTTTATTTGTACTATGTTTCATTTCATTTCTTTAAGATTTTTAGTTTGTTTTTTGTTGTTTTTTTTTTTTTGTTGTCTTGTTTTGCTTTGTTTTTTGTTTTGTTTTTTGTTGGTACTTTTTTTTTTTCTTTTGTATTTTGTTTACTTTTTTTGTTTTTCTTGTTTTCTTCACAAATGTGTTTTATTAAAAGACTAAGAACATAGTGAGATAGATAGATAGATAGATAAATGGATACATACATACATACATATACACATAGATCTACCTAACTGAGATAGCTCTTTCTGCGCGTGCGCGCGCGCACACACACACACACACAGAAACAAGGACAAATTTGCTCAAATTAAAATGGCAGTTTGTACATACACATACATACACACACACGCTCTGTGTGTGTGTGTGTGTGTGTGTGTGTGTGTGTGTGTGTGTGTGTGTGTGTGTGTGAGAGAGAGAGAGAGAGGGGGGAGAGAGAGAGAAAGAGAAAGAGAGAGAGAAAGAGAAATCTGCTCAAACTAATATGCCGGTTTCCACACACACACACACACACACATAAAGATCAGTTCAAATTGAGATGGCAGTTTCTACACACGCACGCACATAGATAGATAGATAGATAGATAGATAGATAGATAGATAGATAGATTTGCCTAAATTAAGATGGCAGTTTGTTTACACACACATATACACACGCTGCGTATGTGAGAGGGAGAGAGATAAAATCTGCTCAAATTGAGATGGCGGTTTCCACACACACATACGCACACGCACAAACATACGCATACACATAGATAGATAGATAGATAGATAGATAGATAGATAGACTTGCCCATATTATGGTGGCAGTTTCTACACACATAGATAGATAGAGAGAGAAAGGCGGGATTCAGAAAGAGAGAGAGAGAGATAGAGGTGGAGTGAGAGAGAAATCGGGCCTGTTCTTAACTGAACGGCTGTTTAGTGTTTATATAACAAAGATCATACTGGACAAAAATTTTGGACAGTAAAGAAAAAAAAATAAGTTGAATAAAAGATAAAACACAAGAGGAAAATAGAAAAAATGTTCAAGAAAAAATAGGGATAAAAGAAACAAAGAAAGAAACAAAGAAAGAAACAAAGAAATTTAAAAGGGAAAATGATAAAAAAAGTAAACAAAAAACAATAACGAATTTAAGAAAATAAAAGAAAGAATGAGCAGAAAAAGAAAAAAAAAATAGAAAGGAACAAAGAACAAGAAATAAGTACTAAAAATTAACAAAAAATAAAGAAAAAATTTATAAAAGAAAGAAAAAGGGAAAAAAAAGAAACCAAAGAAAGAAAAAAAAAGGAAAACGAAAAAAAAAAACTAAATAATCAAAAGATTAAAATATAATGCAAAAAAAAAATGAAAGAAAATAACAAAGCAAGTCAGGTAAATTTTTAGCGGGTAAATGAAGAAAAATAATTTTTAAAACGGATTATCCTTAAAAACAAATGATTAAGTTCTAAATAAGAGACAATAAAAGATACTTCAAGGGTGGGTAATAATTTACGAAGCGTTTTGCTTAGATGTAGCACAAGGCCGGATGAATGGGGCACCCAATGAGTGACTTTAATATTTACTAAAGGGGAAAATAGAATTAAGAATGTGATTTCCTCTGGACTTTAGTAAATAATAAATATTCTATAATCCGCCAATTTAGTTTACAAGTTTAATATTGGCGCACTGTAATAGACAAAAACAGATTGCTTGCGTACTTTCGAGCTTGCAAATTTGATATATAGATAGATATGAATATAGTGTGATATATAGATATGAGCAAACTTAGGATAAACATATATAGATAGATAGATAGATAGATAGATAGATAGATAAAAAGAGAATGAATAGGCCTGTGTGTGTATGTACGTGAGAGAGAAAGAGAGATGCATACATATAGAGAGATAGAGAGAAAGAGAGAGAAAGAAAGAGGAAAAGATGGACATACTAAGATAGATAGATAGATAGATAGATAGATAGATAGATAGATAGATAACCTTATATACTTACACGTATGTGTATATATATATATATATAGAGAGAGAGAGGGAGAGAGAGCGATAGAGAGAGAGTGATAGAGAGAAAGAGAGAGAAAGAAAGAGGAAAAGATGGACATGCTAAAATAGCTAGCTAGATAGCTAGCTCGCTAGATAGGTATATAACATAATGCGACTGTGAAAAAGAAAATGAGTTGGGTGATGTAAATAGCATATATATATATATATATAGAGAGAGAGAGAGAGAGAGAGAGAGAGAAAGAGAGAGGGAGGGGAAAGAGTGGAAGGGAGAGATAACATACATAAATAAATAGATTGATGAAAATACTGATATATATTCACGTACCTAGGAAGCAGCGTCGAATCAACCGAAAAGGACATCGAAACGAGGTTAACGAAAGCATGGACAGCTATCAATAGGCTATCGACTATATGGAAATCAGACCTAACCGATAAAATGAAACGCAGTTTCTTCCAGGCAGCGGTCACATCGATACTGCTATATGGATGCACTACATGGACGCTAACAAAACGGCTGGAGAAGAAACTAGATGGCAATTACACAAGAATGCTGCGTGCAATCCTGAACAAGTCCTGGCAGCAACACCCCACAAGACACCAACTGTACGGCCACCTGCCCCCTATCACGAAAACTATTCAAGTTAGACGAACCAGACATGCAGGACATTGCTGGAGAAGCAGAGATGAACTCATAAGAGATGTACTCTTATGGATCCCCACACTTGGCCGCGCAAAAGCAGGACGACCAGCACGAACGTACATTCAGCAGCTATGTGAGGATACAGGTTGTTGTCCTGAAGACCTACCTAGGGCGATGAACGATAGGGAGGAGTGGCGAGAGAGGGTCAGGGATATCCGTGCTGCCAGCACGATATGATGATGATGATGATGATGATGATATATTCCTGGAGAATAAAGGATTAATAATATACCTTTAGCGCACTGTCGCGTATTGGCACTTATTTGACCCTTCAATTTACATTACTTGTAGTGCTGGCTGAGAGACCATACGGACGCCTTTTCAAATCACTCCAGTTCCAAGATGGACCTCAGCAGATAAATCTGTACGCAAAGTTTGCAGCACACTTTTTGTACTTATTAAATATATGTTTGTACAATTATATTGTTTTGTATTCTTCATCCGAAATGAAAGCCTATCCATTGATTTGGGAAATATATGGGGCCCAGCAAAAAAGACCATATATATATATATAGATAGACAGACAGACAGACTGGGAGAAGGAAATGAATATACTGCGATAGATAAATTGCCAAATAGATATGAGCAGACTTTGGATAAACATAGATAGATAGATAGATAATGTGGTAGAGGAAAAGAGAATGAATTGACCTATATATATATATATATATATATATATATATATATATATATATATATATATATCGGTTTGATTGTCTCAATCTCTTCGCATCTATATATATTTATATATATAGATGCGAAGAGATTGAGACAATCAAACCGATCGATCAGAAGGAAGCAAGATTAGAAACTTATACCATACAGATGGATGCACTAATGTGTAAGTGGCGTATCGTATCGGCAAAAATCCTTAATTCTATTGGCAAAGTTCAGAATTCAGCTTCTTGATATCTGTCCCATCGAACTTATTTTAATCTACTGGTATGCCATTATTGATAAACTAATAAACATATCCATTTCTTCAAATTTCCCTTCGCTGGCCCAACGGTGTCAGCATAATGGCTGATATATTAATTGTCCGTATTAACAGATGAAGTCCTATTAGAAAAATTGTTGGTTACATTCTTCCAAGTGCTGTGGGGTATACCATCGAGAGCCTAGCTTTTGCTTAAGCTCGAACACCGGCCTCTGACATATGCAGTAATCTTACGACATAATAGATGAATCGATGAAAAGGGAGGAAATTCAATGAAATGCGAAATATTTTCGTTAAAAGTAGATATTATACTCTGAGAGATGAACTTGAGAAAAAAATTAAAATAAAATTTCATATATATTCTTTACCAAGTTTGATACGCACATAAACAATTTTCTCTATAAAAGAACAGCCGGAACATTGCCATTTAAATCGCCCGAAGAAGTCATAAGATCTGAAACATACGTAGAGCACACGTATTAAATAATAAAAACCTAAATATGAACTCATTTGCAGACCGATTCATTTTAATATATACATATATATATATAATATCCAGTCAGCGTCCGAAGACAGTGGGTGAGGATTATTCTTTATAGAATATATGAGGAATATCATATAAATCTATGAGAGTGCTCAATGTATGGCTATTGTTAATCCCTAATTCGTTCACAGGGATATAACAAGATTCACATCCAGGGCGTATATAGTGTGATCAGATGGAAACTTAAACCTAGTTAAGTTGTCATAATAAATTTATTTCGGCAGAAAATATTACTATACTCTCCGTCTTGTCAGATGACTTTTTACATGCTTTTCTGCAACTTCGAGAAAAACATGTAAAAAGTCATCTGATGATGCGGAAAGTTGTAGAAATTTTGTTAAGGAACAGGTGATCCTGTTTCACCGAATATCAGCAGCCCCTTGGGGTCACGTGGCGTCCATTATAAAAAAAGAGCTTCACTGAGATTCTTCCTCTTTTTGCCACTCCCACCGCTGTTAGCAACAGGTCCATTCGTAGCAGCCCTTAACGGCAAAAGTATTTGGTACCTTCCACCAGCCAGGACCCAAGAGCGACGAACGCACGTGCTGGGTTAAAAGGAACAGGACACACAGCTAAGTTCCAGCAGGCAATTTATCTGCAAACCTTCACATAACCTACCAAACCTTACCTTACCTTACGTTACCTTAAACCTTTACCTTATAACTTTACCTTATAACAACCTTACAACTAAACCTTACAACCCTTACAAAACCCTACCACCTATCTGAATCTTAAACTCTTTTTTGAACTCTGACATATTTACCAATTGTGGTAAAACCCTGTTTATTGTCGTTGTTGTTGTTGTTGTATATAAATTTTATGGCACTAAAAGTCGTTCGTCTCCTTTCTTCAAAAGCTGTCAACCAAATCCCTACTGCTGTTGAAGTACGGTTTATTCTTTTACAAAACGTAGGAATAAAACGGGCTTTTCGAGGCTTATAAAAATCCCCATAAAGTATATTAATATTCTCTACCGAAATAAATTTCTAATGACAGCTTAACCAGGTTTGAGTTTCCATCCAATTACACTATATAAATATATATACATATATATATATAGACATTTTCTAAGCTTTTTGCTCAGATGTGGTACAAAGCTGAATGAATGGGTCACCCAATGAGACTCGAACTCACTCTTTGCAAGTCAAGGTTACTATAATATAATGGTTAGCAAGCTTGACTGGTAAATAGTGAGTTCGAGTCTCACTGGGTGACCCATTCATTCAGCTTTGCACTACATCTAAGCAAAAAGCATTGAAAACTACTGAATATATATATATATATATATATATGTCTGAGTGAGTGTAAAATTATGTGTGTGTATAAAATATTAAAATTGTATATATATATATATATACATATATATGTGTGTGTGTGAGAGAGAGAAAGAGAGAGAGAATGCGTGTTGCTTGGTTGGTTTTATGGTATGCCATTACTTATTGGTTTAATGAATGCCAAAATCAATCTTTTTAGCGACTAATTACATGGTTTCAAATAACTAATGGTAATAATTATCAGTAAACAATTATAAGGATTTTTAATTCTAATAATTCACACACAGTGATAAAGTTTCAAATATTTCTGTCTAATATTAGTATAGCAGATCTATCGATGTTTTGAAGTACGTAGACTTGGCAGATTATGAATAGATATGGGGCTTATGTATCCTCTGACAGAACACCAGCAAGTATTCTGCAAGGGCCCTATTAGCCCTATATATTCTATAATCTGCTTAGACTACGTACTTCAAACGTCGATAGATCTAACGAAAGAAAATGGCTCTACACTACAAAAGGTAAGAAGTAGACGTATAGACTACGCAGATGACATAGCGCTTCTGACAAATACACCAACCCAAGCCAAATCCCTGCTGCATTGTATGAAACAGGGAGCAGGTGGTATTGGGCTCAATATGAATGCAGACAAAACGGAATACATGTGTATTAACCAAAAAGTAGACATCTCCGCCCTAAATGGGGGTTCTCTGAAAATAGTGAACAAGTTCACATACCTCGGTTGCCGCGTCTCATCTACAGTGCGAGCCTAGCGTAATGAGGTCATATCTGTTGTTGATCACGTTTTGACAAATGAAATTCAAACACTGCAGCAATGAAATGAAACAAGTGTGTGAACCGCAAAGGGGACAATGTTAATGAATAAACCTCATTTGGTCACATTTCCTGAGAGTTTCTTGGTCAGCCTCAGAACTTTTCAGCTGACACTCGTATTTGACCCAGAGATGGTGCTATCACTTCAGGTCAGAGTTGACGGAAATAAAAATGGAATGGAAACGAACAGGTGACGCCACACTCCTCACAGCTCCAAAACTGAAGCCTCACCACCGGATGTAGTCTAGTGTCCTAAGAAGAACATCCAAATTTTGGCGAAAAACCTGTAAGAATTCTCATAAAGATACCAAGAAAATAGTCCGTGTATACTCCTGCATCGGTCGATATAATGTAAAAATTATTAGTATATCATATTTGGTAAGACTGTAATTTTAGTAATTCGATGATGGCAGAGATGTCCTTCTTAGACGAAAATGTATTTTTAAAAATAACAGATCAATATCTGAGTCGAGATAGAATATTATCCCTTAAAGCGTGTTACCCCCACGAAGAAGGAAACATGGACAGAATTGTAATGCAGGACAAACGTCTGCCAGGTATGCAAACAAAATTATAGAAGCTACAAATGATACGAGATATACATTTATTTCAGCATGGCACTGTGTTGAGTGTGTGAGATAGGAATATTTTTAAAAAGGCACCAGTAATATTTACGAGAGCAAATTTGTACCAGTCAAACTTTTACTAATGAAACAATTGGGTTACAGTTTCATCCCAAAGTTGAACTGGAAAATTAATTCATTCACTGTAGAATTTAGCAAAAAAAATTCTTATTTACCTTAAAATTCGATGTGACTGTTGTACTATTTTTCTCGGAAAAGTAAATAATTATAATAGAAAGAACAGAAGTTTCTCTTGGGTGAAAGTCAAAAGAAGTCGCCATTACTTCCAGGTCTACTCTGACCCTAAGTGGTCGTTACCTGTTTGGGTCCTATCTATGGATCAAATAGATTGAAAATCATGAGTTTAAATCAGTTTGGAATGATAATTTGAATTACGTAGGAATATCTAGCTTGGGAATGATACTAAATACATTTGTCGGTGAGGCTCCTGTTCTGGAGAGTTGGAGTGTTTGGAGTGCCCCTTCATTGCCATTACTCCCAGGTCGACTCTGAACCGGATTGGTGGTACTTGTTAGAATCCTATCTATTGATCGAGGAAGTAAAAAAGTAAAGTAGGCGACCTTAGTCGAGGGTGACCCGAAGGCTCCTTTTTCAATAGCTGCTACATCGAGGTGTAGAGGAGGGTGCTATTCCATTATCAGGATTGCTCCACTTTACCCTTGATCCTCATCTTATAGTGTTGAGTGCTAAGTAAGGCGACATCAAGTACCATTTTTTGAGTTTTTGATATAAACCCCGATCACCCGGACCATTGGTGAACACTTTACTCACAAGGCCAATGATCCGATAAAAATTAATAGTATTAGATAGGAATAAGTATGTGAAGTAGGCGAACGTAGTCTAGGGCAACCCGAAGGCTCCCCTTTCAATAGCTACAACACCAAGGCGTAGGGGAGGGCGCTTCTCCATTCTCTGGATTGCTCCACTTCACCCTTGATCCGTACTTTATAATGCCGAGTGTTAAGCAAGGCGGCATCAAGTAGCATTTTTTTGAGTCTTTGGTATGACTCGACCCGGGATTGAATCCCAGTCTCCTGGACCATTGGCGAACACTCTAACCATTATGCCAATGGCCAGGTATATGGAAGTATTAAATAGGAATAGTTACTTGAAACCAAAAAATTGTGAGTGAGTAGAGTGTTAGCCAATGGTCAGGGAGACCGGTGTTCAATCCCAGTTCGAGTCATACCAAAGACTCAAAAAATGGTATTTGATGCCTACTTGCTTAACACAGTATTTTAATGTATGGATCATGAGTAAGTGGAGCACTCCAGAAAAAGAAGTAGCACCCTCCCCTTCAACTCGGTGTTACAACTTACTTAATATATCAGATTAGAATCATATAAATAGTTGTATAATTAGTATATTTGACGGTATACTTAACGATATAATTGTTTACAAATAATTCAAACCATTACTTACTTAAAACCATATATTGGCTTTAAGAGAAAGACTGATCATATTTACCAACCCCACCGCTCAGGCAGCATATGACACAAGGTCAATTTTTAAGCGGAGTTTAACAGGTTTGAATTCAGAGTATTCCTTCTCCTAGACTGCCTCACCAAGGCTGAAGAACCCAGTCTGTCCTACAATTTACCCATAGCTGGAGGGAGAATAGTTGGATTCATACCTTTCCCAGGAGTATTAGTGCTATCTGAAATGCAATCAGTCTTGTCCAGGATTTGAACTTGTGTCGCCGTGTCTATTTCCTACGACAACCATTACACCACGGGCACCTCTTTAAGAGAAAGACTGATGTCGACATTAAATAGCATGATATACAGATTAAAATGCCCTAAAACTAACCAACCAATCTGTTCATCAAAATTTTGTGGCTTTGATTTTTTTATGGTTTTATATTTTTAGATGTGTATATTTTATATGATTTTTAGATGTGTATATTTTATATGATTTTTTTTGTATATTTATATGATTTTTAAATATGTATATTTCATATGATTTTTAGATGTGTATATTTTATATGATTTTTTTTTCATAGTTATATGATTTTTAAATGTGTATATTTAATATGATTTTTATATGTGTATATAATTTATGAAAGCATTTTTATGGTACCAAATATATACATACTATGATGAACCGATTTTCTTTACATTTTTGTGTGTTACACAACAAAAATGCGTGTTGACACTTCAAATGTGTGTTAGAAATATCTCAACAAAAATGCCACATTGTAGCGAGGTTTTTGTTTATGCAGAATTGGTAACTTCCTCTAACTTAGAAATCTGATAGTTTCCAGTCCAGTTTGCAAATTGATGATAATAATGTGGGGGGTCTGCATTTGTGTTTGGCCGTTGGGGTTTGAAATTATACATTTCATCCAATGAGAATGACCGATGCTATTCTGCCCGGGCACACCTCCTCGGGTACCATAGAAGGCAGCGCTAACCATGCTCATCCTCTCTCCCTTTCCTCCTTGCTGGCAGCTAGGTAAGACTAGCCGACACGAGAGATAACATTTCTCTCTCTCCCCGGGACGATTCCAACAGCAGACAGAGGGACTTTTCATCTCGAAAGAGCACATTTCAACATTTGTTCCTCTGCTTCCTTTAGGAGACCATTTCCTGGTCAATTATTTCTCCCTCCTAAATCAAATGGAGCCCGAAGCATCTGGCTAAGTGCTAAATTCCCGCACAGCCATTTACAACTATCTAACAACTCCGACTCACGGCACAAGGGAAAACGTCCTCTCAGGCTGTCATTCAACTACAAAATTGAAAACTATCAATATCAACACCTTCATTATTTATTTTCTTTCTTTTAATATAAGAGGCAATAGAACTCTACAACGTCAATTGCCATTTATGTTTAAATGGTAATATCATCTGCCCTCATGTCATACATTTTATTAATTATACGGGAATAGATATTGGGATTTAATTGGGTGAAATATAAACTGATTATTTTAAGAAATCATAATGTGTGATCTAACGATCATTTAAAGTAGTAGTAGTAGTATTTATAGTTGCAGTAGTAGTAGTAACAGTAGTTTTGTTTCAGTAGCAGTGCTAGTAGTAGTTATTGTTGTAATAGTAGCAGTACTTATTATTGTAGTATTAGTAGCAGTAGTAGTAATTATTGTTGCAGTAGTAGTAGTAGTTATTGCTGCAGTTATAGTAGTAGTAGTTATTGCTGCAGTATTATTAGTTGTAGTAGCAGTAGTTATTGTTGCAGTATTAGTAGTTGTAGTTATTGTTGCAGTAGTAGTAGTAGTCATTTTTTAGTAGTAGTAGTAGTTATTGTTGCAGTAGTAGTAGTAGTAGTAGTAGTAGTAGTAGTAGAAAAAATAGACAGCTCGCTGTCCTTATGGTTGTTAGTAGTCTTCGTATTATTCGGACGTAGAATAGAGAGAAACAGGGAAATGAACAATTATTTCTTATCTCTAAATGGTTATTTACGATCGAAAGGAAAAATAGGGCCTTTGGTGCAAAATTATCACTGATTACTTTTGTATATGCGTCCTTTTGTGAAAACCCCGTCAACACCAGACGACGTGTCCTTGTTTACGTGAATCCATGACATGTCATTTAATCGAGCTATGTTACTGAATATGGGAAACGTGTCTTTTGATCCCGCCAGCCGTGACTATTTTGGTCATGCCACGTTGCTAAATAAATCATAGTATATCATTTCGGGATCTCGGATATCTTTGAGGATCAGTGTTGGGCCCTTTATGGTATTTCTTTGGTAACTTCTCTCCAAATGAAAGAAATAACCATTTCGCTCTGAGCACAACAGTTCAAATCTTTTTAAATAACCTTCTCTTCGCGCAAGACAAAAGATTCTGCCAATCTATAATCCAAAATTCCGATATTCCCATATTTTTTTTTCAAATTTATAAATGTCAACTTACGAATTTCTGCCTAATTCTCTTCTCAATTTTAGAGTTTACTATATACTTTTCTGTTTAAATATCTTTACAATTAATATGAATAAATACAAATCTAGTGGGTAGAGTGTTCGCCAATTGTCATACCAAAGACTTTAAAAATTGTACTTCATACCTCCTTGCTTAACACTCAGCAATATAAGGTACGTATCAAGGGTAAAGTGAAGCAATCCATGGAAAGGAGTAGCGCCCTCCCCTACACCTCGGTGTAGAAGCTATTGAAAAGGGAGCCTTCTGGTCGTCCTCGACTACGATCGCCAACAACAACAATATTTAATATAAATAAATGCAATTAAATATCTTTAAAACCATAAAATGTCCGTCCATTTTCCTTACATAGGATATTTATCTTACTTCGGCTGTGTGTTTGAAAAGTAACGGGACTGATGTAAAAAAAAATATCTCAATTCCAAACAACAAACTACACAGTGTCTCAAAATAGATGCAACCGATTAATAAGATAATGATTTATGACAGGGACAAGAGCAATGGCAGCCATTTGGAACACATCCTATAAAAAATGCATCCTTTGAGCCAGAGACATGAAATCAATGGGTTTTTTTCATTGTCGTTATATCAGCTTCCAGGACATACAATCTTTCGTGAATTTTTTGTCTCAGTAATAAATCATTATCTTCTCAATGCGTTGCATCTAATTTGAGACAGTTTTGAATGATTTTGTCTCCTAATAGGAATTGACGCAAAAATGTTTCCTCTCTTGTCAAAGGAATTGTGATTGAGGATTAATAGCTGTTATAGTATACAGACTAGGCCATTGGCTTAACGAGTAGAGTGTTCGCCAATGGTCCAGGAGACCACCGTTCAATCCCAGGTCAATTCATACCAAAGACTCAAAAAACGCTACTTGATGCCGCCTTGCTTAACACTCAGCATTATAAGGTAAGGATCAAGGGTGAAGTGGAGCAATCCAGGGAATGGAGAAACGCCCTCCCTTACACCTCGGTGTAGTAGCTATCGAAAAGGGAGCTTTCGTGTCACTCTTGACTAAGGTCGCCAACTTTACTTACTTATAGAATACTATTTTTAATTCTGAAGCAAAAAAGAACACATTATTAGTATTAGAGTTATTAGCAGACCCATAGGTCCGATGTGTTTTAAGACACCCTATATTAATGGATTGCATCTATTTTAAGACAGTTCTGAATGATTTTGTCTCCAGATAAGTAAGTAAAAAAGTAGAGGTTGGCAACCGTAGTCAGGACGACCAGAAGGCTCCCTTTTCAATAGCTACTACACCGAGGTGTAGGGGAGGGCGCTACTCCTTTCCCTGGATTTCTCCACTTTACCCTTGATACGTACCTTATATTGCTGAGTGTTAAGCAAGGTGGTATCAAGTACAATTTTTAAAGTCTTTGGTATGACTCGGCCTGGGATTGAACCCAGGTCTCCTGGGCTATTAGCGAACACTCTACCCACTTGGCCAGTGAGCCAGATAAGTAGTAACGCAAAATATTTTCCTTTCTTGTCCAAGGCATTGTGATCGAAGATTAAAAGTTGTTATAGTATACTACTTTCAGATCTGAAACAAAAAAGAACACAATATCATTATTGTTAGAGTTATTAGTAGTCATATGGGTCCCATGGATATGGAGACACCCTATCCATGGTTTCCTCTTCAAAGTTATTTCCCACGAGTCAAATGCACTTTCCCTTTCTTCTCCACCACGTTTCTATGCACTGCTGGAAAGATTCTTCTAGATACCCTTCAGCTTCATCGTTATAGCCCTCTTGATATCTACCACAGCTTCAGAACGGATCCTCTTGATAATCCCCTTGAGCTTGCAAAAAAAGAATAAGTCACATAGAGCAAGATAAGGAGTTTAGAGAAGTTGTTCCAGAATGACAATGTTCCTCTTGGTCGTAGACTGCGGGATGCTTTGCACACATAGTCCCGTTACTTTTCAGACAACTAAATCCCTTGGTGTTTATCTTTGTGGTAAAAAACATAGAATAAAATAGATAGTGAAAATAGTATTTTAACAACTCTAGAAAAAATTTTTATGCTCAACCATCAATTAAAAACATTGAATTTTCTTCTTTTTTTTTTTTTTTGAACATCAGGGTTTCATTTTTTTAATTAAAAAAAAACATTTGTTTAAAACAATAAAAAGTTGACTATAAAAACTTGAGAATAAGATTTGATTTCAGAACAACACGATGATAATTTTTGAAATAGCGTTTTCTTTTAAAAGAGTAGCATTTGAAATGCAGACAAATATACTTAAATTTATTTACATATGAAATAAAAACATTTTTTTTACTGCTTTTAAAAATAGAAAATATCAAGATAATCTGCCATGTGTATGGTGGCAGAAGAATATTATTCAGGAACATTTTGATGAAGAAATACCACCGGGTAATGAATATTCCTATTTGCAAGCGCACACACGTGCTATGCAAATCTGACCATACAGCACACATGTCGAAGATACATAAACAGCGTCAATAGCAGTAGTCGTACGTGTTGTACATGTACTACAAGGCCACAAAAACCTTGCAGATTTGAAAGTATCTGAGTTAACAACATCTTTTCATAGTAAAAGTAAAGTTGGCGACCTTAGTTGACAGTGACCCGAAGGCTCCCTTTTCAAAGTGTAGTGGAGGGCGCTACTCCTTTGCCTGGATTGCCCCAATTTACTCTCGATCCGTACCTTATAATACTGAGTGTTAAGCAAGGAGTCATCAAGTACTATTTTTAAGTCTTTGGTATGACTCTACCTGGAATTGAACCCAGGTCTCCCAGGCCATTGGCGAACAGTCTAACCATTATGCCAATGTCCGGTTAAACTTTTACTTTTTATAGTGGAAGAATATTATTCGAGGACATTTCGATGAAGTAACACCGCCGGCTTATGCATATGCATATTTGCACGCACACACACGTGCTATGCAAGTATGGCCATACAACACACATACAGAAGATACATAGGCGGTATCCAGTAGGAGTACTTGTAGCATGCTCAGAGTCGTAGTCGAGTTTGTTTATGTCCAGAGCCCAGTCGTCAAGTAGATGTCACGCCATCTCAGCCAACCTAACACCATGGACCAGAATTTAGATTAGTGTTTCCCAAAATTGTTCATGCATAAATCAGATAAATCTTATGCTATAGTTTTAACAAGAGATAGACTGCTGGATGCTCTGCACACACAGTCCCGTTATTTTTTAGACAAGCCTAAATGCTTGGTTTTTATCTTCCAAACACTGTCCTTTTTCGTATCCAGTTAACTTGCTATTATTCGAACTGTAAATCGACGATCGCAATTCACTACTGCCTTACCCTGTTCACATTGAATTCAGTCCTGTTTGTTCAAGGTCTTCCGCTCCTGGAGTCATTTTTCACTTCCTCGCGATCCTCTTTAAACCTTTTGTATCACTCAAAAACACATTTGCATCACATGGCGCTATCTCCACACACTTGCTAAAACATTTCATGTATTTGCGACGGAGTTCTCCCAAACTGCTTTCATTTACGATGTGTTGATCTATGTAGAGTAATTCTGCTGTGCCTCTGGATTCTTTGCGACGGAGTTCTCCCAAACTGCTTTCATTTAGAATGTGTTGATCTATGGAGAGTAATTCTGCTGTGCCTCTGGATCCTTTGCGACGGAGTTCTCCCAAACTGGTCTAAAAAGATCAGGTTCACTCGTTCGTCTGTGCTCATTGCTGAACGATCAGAAAAAGTATTGTAAACAAAAACCTATGACAAAAAAATTCACTAGTTACAAAAAACAAAGATCACAGTTATATACTCCCAAGGTATTATCTTAGATAATAACAGATTTTGCTTATCTTTCTTTCGTCCATAGGTCACACACCATACTCAGTCCAGTCACTTTTTAGACAGACATCATCCCAAAAGGTTGCTTCCCACGCAGTCACGTGGTTATGGCATGAATACATTTTAAAACAACATTTACAATTTAGATAGATATAAAGCCAATCTGTCCCATTTTAGAAACAAAATATTACTTGGACAATCTTTGTCTCCTGGTCACAAACCCATGTGATCCCGGTAATTTCCATGGCGAAGTTTCGCCTGGATTCCGCCACTCCTTACCACTCTACTACACACAACACGACACAATTCACACTTCCCATATTGATTAAAAAGAATTACCCCTCCTTCTGCGTCTTTTTTAAATCGTAAATGGCTCAAATTTTCTCAAGTTTCCACTCCACCGGCTTCAACACCGATTTACAATTTTTTCATTATGCTAACGATACAGTTCTACTTCTAGCACAAATGGGTAACATATTTAATTATTTTTCAAATTCCAATAATAACATATTTCTGACATCTGCATTAAACTGTCAATAATTACATCAGTTCCCTTTCCTTACAACGTATCGCCATTCACGCGCCTTGGAACCATACACCAAGAAAAGATTCCACAGTTTGCTTCTCCGCTAATTTCAATGACCACTTTTTTAGTCTCAAACTATTGCATTTATCGAAGCAATTCTCTTGGGGGAAGACCATCGCCTTTTCTTCATATCCGTTCCGTCGGAACTTCTACATTACCAGAAAAACTGGCATATCCATACTTCTTCACAAAACCCTCGTTTCCCAATTCACTTGAAGCGTTTCAATATCAAGATCTTATCATGACAGGCGAACTTTCTCTATAGTCACTTATTTATCTCTCTCCAAATCCATATCATTTCAATAACTGGTAGGGATACCAAAACAAAATCCATAACAGTTTTTAAGCGCATAGTCCAAAAATCCGTTAGACTCGCAAACTTCGAGGCTGCCGAACAAACTTAAAATTAACAAAAATTCCTGCAAGTTCTTTAAAATTTCACTACCAGTTATCCACTACAAAATTTTATGCTCAAATCAAAATTACGATGACCAATTTTCGAAAAATCAAAGAATACAGAACTGCAGAATCATGTAACAACTTTACCACCACGAAGAAAACACCATGCCACTCAAAAAATAAAATAAAAATTTCACTGATTATTATTCACTCATTAGAGCTTTTCACATCAGCGTTAGCCGATGGTTTTTCACTGGAGTCTGAGTGACAGCAAGTCTCCTCAAGTCTCCAGGAGTCTTCTTAATATTCTGGCCGTTCTCAACAATGTTGTCGTTTGGATGGTCTCCACTCGTCCGCCAACTTCCAAGTCCTCCAGTCCCTTTATTAATCCTTTAGTTATTGTTCCAAACGCACCAATTACAATTGGTATAATTGTCACCTGCATGTTCCACAGTTTTTTCAATTCCCTAGCAAGATCAAGGTACTTATTTACTACTTGAGAGTTTTTTACATCAGCATTAGCTTATGGTCTTTCACTGGAGTCTGAGTGATAGCAAGTCCCCTCAAGTCTCCAGGACTTTTCTCAGTATTTTGGCCGATCTCAATAATGCAGTAGTTTGAATGGTCTCCACTCATCCTCTTATTTCCAATCCTCTTGCCCTTTTATTAATCCTTCGGTAATTGTACCAAGAGTACCAATTACAATTAGTATGAACATCATGTTCGACAGTTTTTCCAGTTCCCTAGTAAGGTCGTAGTATTTATTCTTCTTTTCACTTTCTTTTAATTTTACTCTGTGGTCAGCCGGGACAGGAAAGTCCACAATTTTGCAAGTTATCTTTTTTTGTTGCTGATTATTATAAGGTCTGGTCGTCTGGCCGAGACTAAGGGATCTGTTTGTATGTCGAAATCCCAAAGAAGTTTGTGTGTGTCATTCTCTAGGATTGATGTTGGGTTGTGCATATACCATTTTTTCGTATGGTCATAATAATAATAATAATTATTATTATTATTATTATTATTGTTGTTGTTGTTGTTCTACTAAAACTACAACAACAATTACTACTACTACACGTAGTTTTAATGATATAGGCGAGGCTTTTCTTTTGCTGCGAACCTTAGGTAAAAAAATGAATTCCGCAAATGGTGACTTAATACATATGCCGCTCTTTCGGCTCAAGTTGTCGATTTTATCGACTGCATCTCTGCAGAGGGGTAAGACCCCACTCCAGCCCTAACCCAACGAGTGTCCTGATACTAAACAATCTGATGGTACGGTTCTTGTCCTCGAGGTTAGAGGAATGTAGAGTACTCCTTCATGTTCATTACTTACCGGTCCTCTCTTACCTAGATTGGTAGCACCTATTAGGGTCCCATCAATGGGTCAAAGGTTTAATTGTTTCCTAAAAATTATAATTATTTGAAATCATATATTATTTGTATTACATTGGAATATTTGAAACTATTTAATTGCATGCAAATAAACGTTTAATATCAAATAGAATTGTTAGGCTTACATTGGAATACTCGAAACCATTTAACTGAGTGCAAATAAATGTTTTTGTTTGTTATTTAATGACATATCAATCTTAATAGGTTATTTAATGCCAAATCCACCCCCTTTTTTTTTTTTAGAAAGACGGTAGTGGTACTATTTAACCCAAGGATGGGAGGATAAGGGTGTTCATACCTTACCCAAGGGTATTTGTCAGAAAGTGAACATGATAGCACGACTGAAGTTCGAACGCGCGTACTACGATTCCACAGCCAAGCGCTTTGACCATTACCCCACAAATAAGTGTTTAATATCAAATAGAATTGTTAGGCATACATTGGAATACTCAAAACCATTTGATTGGGTGCAAATAAATGGGGGGGTGTTTGTTATTTCATGGCATATCAATCTTATCAGGTTATTTAATGGCAAATCCATATTTTTTTAAAAAGACGGTAGTGGTACTAGGCTTACATTGGAATACTCGAAACCACTTATTTGAGTACAAATAAAGGTTTAATATCGAATAGAATTGTTAGGCTTACATTGGAATAGTTGAAACCATTAAACTATGTACAAACAAATAAGCCCAAACAACTCGTTTAAAAATAAAGTTACCAACAAACTATCCCTTTACGAATTATATACTTGAATATTTTTGTTATGTGCAGTGAGGGGGTAATTTTGGCCGATATAACTGTTTTACATTAAAATCGAGGGTAAAAAATCACTTATTCTAAATTGAATTGATTGAAATAGAACTGTTTGATCACTGAACTGGTCGTAAAGAAATGACTAACGTTTCATTGAATTGGTTGGTTGGTTGGTTGGTTGGTTGGTTGGTTGGGTTTTATGGCATATCAACCTTTGTAGGTTTTTTAACGCTAAATCTATTTTTTGCAAATAGTCAGTTCTATTTCAAACAATTAAGTTTAGCATGAGTAAACAGTTTAATTGTCAAAAACATAACTATTTCTATCTATTCAGTTTATTCAAACAGAGCTAATTCAGTTTAGTATAAGTACAGATTTTGTTTACACACAGTTAAATGTCAAAACAGTTCTATAGTAAACAATTCAGTTCAGTGTAAGTACAATTTCCATGTCAAAAATAGTTCCATTTCAAATAATTCAGTTTAGGTTTGGTTTCTTTATTTAATGGCATATCAACCTTTGTAGGTTATTTAATACCAAATCCATTCTCCTAGAACAGTAGTGGTACTATTTAACTCATAGGTGGGAGGATAAGGGGGTTCATACCTTTCCCAAGGGTATTTGTCCAAAAGTGAACGCAATAGCGCATTAGTTCGAACTCGCTTACTACGATTCCGCAGTCCATCGCTTTAATCATTACACCACGAGGACACCCCCCTAATTCAGTTTAGCATAAGCAGGCAGTTTATATGTAAGTACAGTTTAATTGTTAAAAACATTTCTATTTCAAGCTATTCAGTTTACTCAAACAGTTCTGATTCAAACAATTCAGTTTAGTATATGTACGCAGTTAGTTCTATTTAACCCATAGATAAGGGCCTTATCAGATTTTCCCAGTCGGCTGGGGCTGTAGAATACACCGACTGCACCTCTGCAGAGAAGAAAGACCCCCCCCCCAACGAGTGTCCTGGATATGACACTAAACAATTTGATGGTGAGGTTCCAGCAATGCTGGAGCTTTGGGGAATGCAGAGTACCCCTTCATTGCCATTGCTCCCAGGTCCACTCTGGCCCGGAGTGGTAGCACCTGATAAGGGTCCTTTCTCTGGGTTAAATAGAACTAAACCGTGCTTCTTTCACTATACTGATTTTTGCATTTAAACTGTGTACTTATGCTAACTTGAATCGTTTAAAATAGAACTATTTTGACATTGGAACAGCATACTAGTGCTGAACTGAATTGCTCAAAATAGAACTGTTTTGACGTCTAAACTGTGTACTTATGCTGAACTGAATTATCTGAAATAAAACTGTTTGACATTTAACTGTGTATTGCTCAGTCGGCTGGAGCTGTAGAATAGACTGACTGACACCCCACCAACGTGTGTCCTGGATATGACACTAAACAATCTGATAGTGAGGTTCCAGCAGTGCTGGAGCTTTGGGGAATGCGGAGTACCTCTTCATTGCCATCGCTCTCTGGTCCACTCTGGCCCGGAGTGGTAGGTCCTGATAGGGTCCTATCTATGGGTTAAATAGAACTAACAGCATACTTATGCTAAACTGAACTGTTTGAGTAAACTGAATAGCTTGAAATAGAAAGGTTTTTGACAATTAAACCATACTTATATTATAACCGCGTGCTTATGCTTAACTGAATCATTTGAAATAGAACTGTTTTCGACATTAAAACTGTATTTACTCTTAACTGAATCGTTACATGTAACTGCTTGAATAGTTTGAAATAGAAATGTTTTTGACAATTAAACTGTGTACTTATGCTAAACTGAATTGGCTTACACTAAATTGAAATACTCTAAATAGAACTGTTTGATCACTTAACTGTGTGTAAACAAATTACTGATGTTTAATTGAATTTTTAGTGATACATAGCAATACTTGGAATCATTTAACTTTTTTGACATACTAAATAGAATTGTTTGAAATGGAACTGTTTGATCATTTTACTGTGAACTAATAAATGACTGATGTTTAATTAAATTGTTAGTAATACATAGCAATACTTGGATTTATTTAACTTTATTGACTTCGGTTTACAAATCATATATATATATATATATATATATATATATATATATATATATATATATATATATATATATGAAGCGGATTTGACATTAAATAACCAACTGTGGTTGATATGCCATCAAACCAAAATCCAATCAAACAACGAAATGGCTTTGTATTCGTACGATTTTTTTTGGGGGCGGGGGCAGACAAAAAATATTACAACAGAACATGTGTATAAAATGATATCACTGGTCACGGTTCAATCAATCAAAAAATGATAATGAAGCAAAAACAAGCTAAACAAAAACTATTGTTTCTAAAAATTAAGTAAAAAACATTTTTTTCCGGCGTAAAGTGTCCAAATCTTGTTTTTATTTTTTTTTTTTTTTTTACGTTTAGACGTTTTTATATTTACGACTGCACGATCCGGGAGTTCCCTTTCGAAACATTAATGAAAAATACGACTGAAACAAACTCTACTGTATATCTCGGCTCACTTGGGCTAACTCACAAGAAAGATCTAATTCCACCTTCTAGAATTTGTTATGACATGATTTTAGAATTCTCCCATGAGAATTAATCTCTTAACTGTCATCAGAAGTTACCTACTAACAACCAAACTAAGTGGATCTCATTTAGACATAACATTTTCGTTCTGAACACAATGGTTTAAATCTTTTTAAATAATCTGCACTTCGAGCCAAATAAAAGATTCAGCCCAACTATTATTTAACAGTATCACAAGAGAAATCTGTATTTACATCTTCCTTAAAGAGATTAGAACTAAGAGAACACAAGTAGATTCAGATGGAATTGAATATGATTTGACTATTTTGTTTTTAGCAATAATAAAATCACTCTATCACACACACCCTTGTAGTAATTTACGAAGCTTTTTCTTTCCATGTGGCAAAAGGTCGAAGGAATGGGGCACCCAATGAGACTCGAACTCACTTGTGAAGATTTACTGGTCTAGCTTGCAAACCATTACACCACCTGGGGTGCACATTACAACCTTGTATACATTTGGCCGAAACTAATACACAAACGGACAACATATTTATAGAAAAGTTACCTGCTTGGAAGACCGGATATAATTGCACATTGGTCAAATTACATCCTGACCATATGCATAAAGGACGAATCTGGAAACCATTTGTTAGTTGAGAGCGACACATGAAGTACTGACGAACAACTATGTTGGATCGATGCTGGCTGAAACGTAATCAATCTCGGCTGGGTCACTTTAGCGAGGTGGTTATGATGTTGAAAAGACCCGAAACCTCTAATGAACTAAAGAATGTTACTGACGATACATCCAACCGTATCTTAGTGATGTATTTTGCAAAATAGGTATTTTAAATAAGTGTTACGTCTTTTCTTTATTTCTTACACTATTATCTATCTTCTCTAATTGACGTCTCTTGTCGTCGCCTGCTTCACACTTTCGTTTGTCTTATTCACGTCATCATCGTTCTCACTACCCCAAACTGTTTTAAATTTTTCTGTACTGGGATGAGGAACAATGAGGATAATTCTTTTGTACACAAATTACTTTCTTTCTCGACAACTTTCATCATACCCATTTGCAACTTCGAGGAGCCACCCCGAAAAGAGATGGAAATTATCAACCGCTCACTATGCGGTTCTTCTACTGACAAAAGTTGAGTTATAGTTTATTTCCTAGCTTTCTAATATCATTTGATCGCGAGTCTTTCTCGTCCAATGATAGCCATGTTCTTAAATGACCTTAAACTGTCGTTATCCAAACAGTTTAACTGTTTGGATCTTTTAAAACTGTCTTCACTACAGGGCAAATAAAAAGATTTTTCTATTCAATAATTTAATTACCTAATGTTTTGAAATGATTAAAAATACATTTTAGAATTGTTTAAATGACACGCAATTATCTTAAAATTTACTAATTAAATCACACAAATGATTATTGTTTGCTTATTTGTTTGTTTGGGTTTTATCAACCTCTGTAAGTAATTCAATGCCGAATCCATTTTTAAACAAACAAACAATTCTATTTCAAAGAATTCAGTTTAATTGTCAAAAACATTTCAATTTCAAGCTATTCATTTTAGTCAAACAGTTTTAATTCAAACAATTCAGTTTAATATAAGTATAGTTTTTGTTTACACTGAGTTAAATGTCAAAACTTCTATTTCAAACAATTCAATTCAGCGTAAGTACAGTTTCAATGTCAAAAACAATTCCATTTCAAACAATTCAGATTAGCATACTAAAACAGTTCCATTTCAAACAATTCAGTTTAGCAAAAGTACGTAGTTTGAATGTCAAAACAGTTCTATTTCGAGCAATTCAGTTTAGCATAAGTATGTATTTTAAATGTCAAAGCAGTTCTTTTTTCAAACAATTCAGTTTAACATAAGTACGCAGTTTACTTCTGTTTGACCCATTGATAGGGCCCTATCAGGTGCTACCACTCCGGGCCACAATGGACCTGGGAGCGATGGTAATGAATGGGTACTCCACATTCCCCAAAGTTCCAGCATTACAGGAACCTCACCATCAGACTGTTTAATGTCATATCTAGGACACTGGTTGGTGGGGGGTCTTACCCGTCTGCAGAGGTGCATACCTTATAGAAGAACAATATTTGTGCTATTTAACCTATAGCTCGGTGGGGTAAAAGGGGTCGTATCTTTCCAAGCGTTTTAGTTCGAAAGTGAACGTAATAGTGCGAATAGAGTTCAAATTCGTTTACTACAATGTCCCTGTCCATTATTTTAGCCACTACGTCATGGACCTTCTCTCTCTCTATATATATATATATATATAGCGACCTTTGTCAAAGGTGACCTGAAGGCACCCTTTTCAATAGCTACTACCCAAGGTATAGGGGAGAACGCTACTCTATTCCCTGGATTAATCCAATTTACCCTTGATCCCTTCCTTATAATGCTGAGTGTTGAGCAAGGCAGCATCAAGTAGCATTTTTTGAGTCTTTGGTATGACTCGACCTGGGATTGAACCCCGGTCTCCCGAACCATAGGCGAACACTCTACTCGTTAAAGACAGAAATGAATCGAATGAGATTGACAGATAGATATGAATCGACTCAGATAGATAGATAGATAGATAGATTTTAATGAATTTCGATTAATAGATAGCTTTATAAAAAGAAATTAGGTAGATGTAAACTTTAATATTCAAGTATTAACTGCTGATTACACGTCACTAATGCAAGCTGATGGAAACATCTTTAAATATATGATAAAATAATTCACTGTTATTATTTAGAATATTCGAACTATTAACCTCATCTTTATTGTAATACTCACAACGTTTCGGTCGATTTCGGTCTTCCTCAGGTGTTTCATATCGAACTTGAGAACCCACACTGAATCTCGAACTAAACCCTTTATTTGAACCACTGAGGTAAACTGTTCTAATACCGTTAACCATGACTGGGTACAAATGTTAAGTTATAGTAAGTATTCCTTGTTATTCTTACCTGTACTTGGGATTGAACCAGCAACCTCCAGATGATTTTACTCTGAAGCACTTTCCAGCCAAACGTTCAATTCACTGCGCCATGTGTCCTTGTCGGATAAGCTTCATCTCAGAAATTTTGACGAATAAAAAAATTCACGATCAACAGCTTGCTAGCTATGGTACTACACGTCGATCAACATTATTATTTAATCTCTCCCCTCATCAAAATTAGGGTGTGTCCTCGTGGTGTAATGGTTAAAGCGATGGACTGCGGAATCGTAGTAAGC
>OY757918.1:27318813-27333813 GCA_963585895.1 Sepioteuthis lessoniana
CCTCGACTACGATCGCCAACAACAACAATATTTAATATAAATAAATGCAATTAAATATCTTTAAAACCATAAAATGTCCGTCCATTTTCCTTACATAGGATATTTATCTTACTTCGGCTGTGTGTTTGAAAAGTAACGGGACTGATGTAAAAAAAAATATCTCAATTCCAAACAACAAACTACACAGTGTCTCAAAATAGATGCAACCGATTAATAAGATAATGATTTATGACAGGGACAAGAGCAATGGCAGCCATTTGGAACACATCCTATAAAAAATGCATCCTTTGAGCCAGAGACATGAAATCAATGGGTTTTTTTCATTGTCGTTATATCAGCTTCCAGGACATACAATCTTTCGTGAATTTTTTGTCTCAGTAATAAATCATTATCTTCTCAATGCGTTGCATCTAATTTGAGACAGTTTTGAATGATTTTGTCTCCTAATAGGAATTGACGCAAAAATGTTTCCTCTCTTGTCAAAGGAATTGTGATTGAGGATTAATAGCTGTTATAGTATACAGACTAGGCCATTGGCTTAACGAGTAGAGTGTTCGCCAATGGTCCAGGAGACCACCGTTCAATCCCAGGTCAATTCATACCAAAGACTCAAAAAACGCTACTTGATGCCGCCTTGCTTAACACTCAGCATTATAAGGTAAGGATCAAGGGTGAAGTGGAGCAATCCAGGGAATGGAGAAACGCCCTCCCTTACACCTCGGTGTAGTAGCTATCGAAAAGGGAGCTTTCGTGTCACTCTTGACTAAGGTCGCCAACTTTACTTACTTATAGAATACTATTTTTAATTCTGAAGCAAAAAAGAACACATTATTAGTATTAGAGTTATTAGCAGACCCATAGGTCCGATGTGTTTTAAGACACCCTATATTAATGGATTGCATCTATTTTAAGACAGTTCTGAATGATTTTGTCTCCAGATAAGTAAGTAAAAAAGTAGAGGTTGGCAACCGTAGTCAGGACGACCAGAAGGCTCCCTTTTCAATAGCTACTACACCGAGGTGTAGGGGAGGGCGCTACTCCTTTCCCTGGATTTCTCCACTTTACCCTTGATACGTACCTTATATTGCTGAGTGTTAAGCAAGGTGGTATCAAGTACAATTTTTAAAGTCTTTGGTATGACTCGGCCTGGGATTGAACCCAGGTCTCCTGGGCTATTAGCGAACACTCTACCCACTTGGCCAGTGAGCCAGATAAGTAGTAACGCAAAATATTTTCCTTTCTTGTCCAAGGCATTGTGATCGAAGATTAAAAGTTGTTATAGTATACTACTTTCAGATCTGAAACAAAAAAGAACACAATATCATTATTGTTAGAGTTATTAGTAGTCATATGGGTCCCATGGATATGGAGACACCCTATCCATGGTTTCCTCTTCAAAGTTATTTCCCACGAGTCAAATGCACTTTCCCTTTCTTCTCCACCACGTTTCTATGCACTGCTGGAAAGATTCTTCTAGATACCCTTCAGCTTCATCGTTATAGCCCTCTTGATATCTACCACAGCTTCAGAACGGATCCTCTTGATAATCCCCTTGAGCTTGCAAAAAAAGAATAAGTCACATAGAGCAAGATAAGGAGTTTAGAGAAGTTGTTCCAGAATGACAATGTTCCTCTTGGTCGTAGACTGCGGGATGCTTTGCACACATAGTCCCGTTACTTTTCAGACAAGCTAAATCCCTTGGTGTTTATCTTTGTGGTAAAAAACATAGAATAAAATAGATAGTGAAAATAGTATTTTAACAACTCTAGAAAAAATTTTTATGCTCAACCATCAATTAAAAACATTGAATTTTCTTCTTTTTTTTTTTTTTTGAACATCAGGGTTTCATTTTTTTAATTAAAAAAAAACATTTGTTTAAAACAATAAAAAGTTGACTATAAAAACTTGAGAATAAGATTTGATTTCAGAACAACACGATGATAATTTTTGAAATAGCGTTTTCTTTTAAAAGAGTAGCATTTGAAATGCAGACAAATATACTTAAATTTATTTACATATGAAATAAAAACATTTTTTTTACTGCTTTTAAAAATAGAAAATATCAAGATAATCTGCCATGTGTATGGTGACAGAAGAATATTATTCAGGAACATTTTGATGAAGAAATACCACCGGGTAATGAATATTCCTATTTGCAAGCGCACACACGTGCTATGCAAATCTGACCATACAGCACACATGTCGAAGATACATAAACAGCGTCAATAGCAGTAGTCGTACGTGTTGTACATGTACTACAAGGCCACAAAAACCTTGCAGATTTGAAAGTATCTGAGTTAACAACATCTTTTCATAGTAAAAGTAAAGTTGGCGACCTTAGTTGACAGTGACCCGAAGGCTCCCTTTTCAAAGTGTAGTGGAGGGCGCTACTCCTTTGCCTGGATTGCCCCAATTTACTCTCGATCCGTACCTTATAATACTGAGTGTTAAGCAAGGAGTCATCAAGTACTATTTTTAAGTCTTTGGTATGACTCTACCTGGAATTGAACCCAGGTCTCCCAGGCCATTGGCGAACAGTCTAACCATTATGCCAATGTCCGGTTAAACTTTTACTTTTTATAGTGGAAGAATATTATTCGAGGACATTTCGATGAAGTAACACCGCCGGCTTATGCATATGCATATTTGCACGCACACACACGTGCTATGCAAGTATGGCCATACAACACACATACAGAAGATACATAGGCGGTATCCAGTAGGAGTACTTGTAGCATGCTCAGAGTCGTAGTCGAGTTTGTTTATGTCCAGAGCCCAGTCGTCAAGTAGATGTCACGCCATCTCAGCCAACCTAACACCATGGACCAGAATTTAGATTAGTGTTTCCCAAAATTGTTCATGCATAAATCAGATAAATCTTATGCTATAGTTTTAACAAGAGATAGACTGCTGGATGCTCTGCACACACAGTCCCGTTATTTTTTAGACAAGCCTAAATGCTTGGTTTTTATCTTCCAAACACTGTCCTTTTTCGTATCCAGTTAACTTGCTATTATTCGAACTGTAAATCGACGATCGCAATTCACTACTGCCTTACCCTGTTCACATTGAATTCAGTCCTGTTTGTTCAAGGTCTTCCGCTCCTGGAGTCATTTTTCACTTCCTCGCGATCCTCTTTAAACCTTTTGTATCACTCAAAAACACATTTGCATCACATGGCGCTATCTCCACACACTTGCTAAAACATTTCATGTATTTGCGACGGAGTTCTCCCAAACTGCTTTCATTTACGATGTGTTGATCTATGTAGAGTAATTCTGCTGTGCCTCTGGATTCTTTGCGACGGAGTTCTCCCAAACTGCTTTCATTTAGAATGTGTTGATCTATGGAGAGTAATTCTGCTGTGCCTCTGGATCCTTTGCGACGGAGTTCTCCCAAACTGGTCTAAAAAGATCAGGTTCACTCGTTCGTCTGTGCTCATTGCTGAACGATCAGAAAAAGTATTGTAAACAAAAACCTATGACAAAAAAATTCACTAGTTACAAAAAACAAAGATCACAGTTATATACTCCCAAGGTATTATCTTAGATAATAACAGATTTTGCTTATCTTTCTTTCGTCCATAGGTCACACACCATACTCAGTCCAGTCACTTTTTAGACAGACATCATCCCAAAAGGTTGCTTCCCACGCAGTCACGTGGTTATGGCATGAATACATTTTAAAACAACATTTACAATTTAGATAGATATAAAGCCAATCTGTCCCATTTTAGAAACAAAATATTACTTGGACAATCTTTGTCTCCTGGTCACAAACCCATGTGATCCCGGTAATTTCCATGGCGAAGTTTCGCCTGGATTCTGCCACTCCTTACCACTCTACTACACACAACACGACACAATTCACACTTCCCATATTGATTAAAAAGAATTACCCCTCCTTCTGCGTCTTTTTTAAATCGTAAATGGCTCAAATTTTCTCAAGTTTCCACTCCACCGGCTTCAACACCGATTTACAATTTTTTCATTATGCTAACGATACAGTTCTACTTCTAGCACAAATGGGTAACATATTTAATTATTTTTCAAATTCCAATAATAACATATTTCTGACATCTGCATTAAACTGTCAATAATTACATCAGTTCCCTTTCCTTACAACGTATCGCCATTCACGCGCCTTGGAACCATACACCAAGAAAAGATTCCACAGTTTGCTTCTCCGCTAATTTCAATGACCACTTTTTTAGTCTCAAACTATTGCATTTATCGAAGCAATTCTCTTGGGGGAAGACCATCGCCTTTTCTTCATATCCGTTCCGTCGGAACTTCTACATTACCAGAAAAACTGGCATATCCATACTTCTTCACAAAACCCTCGTTTCCCAATTCACTTGAAGCGTTTCAATATCAAGATCTTATCATGACAGGCTAACTTTCTCTATAGTCACTTATTTATCTCTCTCCAAATCCATATCATTTCAATAACTGGTAGGGATACCAAAACAAAATCCATAACAGTTTTTAAGCGCATAGTCCAAAAATCCGTTAGACTCGCAAACTTCGAGGCTGCCGAACAAACTTAAAATTAACAAAAATTCCTGCAAGTTCTTTAAAATTTCACTACCAGTTATCCACTACAAAATTTTATGCTCAAATCAAAATTACGATGACCAATTTTCGAAAAATCAAAGAATACAGAACTGCAGAATCATGTAACAACTTTACCACCACGAAGAAAACACCATGCCACTCAAAAAATAAAATAAAAATTTCACTGATTATTATTCACTCATTAGAGCTTTTCACATCAGCGTTAGCCGATGGTTTTTCACTGGAGTCTGAGTGACAGCAAGTCTCCTCAAGTCTCCAGGAGTCTTCTTAATATTCTGGCCGTTCTCAACAATGTTGTCGTTTGGATGGTCTCCACTCGTCCGCCAACTTCCAAGTCCTCCAGTCCCTTTATTAATCCTTTAGTTATTGTTCCAAACGCACCAATTACAATTGGTATAATTGTCACCTGCATGTTCCACAGTTTTTTCAATTCCCTAGCAAGATCAAGGTACTTATTTACTACTTGAGAGTTTTTTACATCAGCATTAGCTTATGGTCTTTCACTGGAGTCTGAGTGATAGCAAGTCCCCTCAAGTCTCCAGGACTTTTCTCAGTATTTTGGCCGATCTCAATAATGCAGTAGTTTGAATGGTCTCCACTCATCCTCTTATTTCCAATCCTCTTGCCCTTTTATTAATCCTTCGGTAATTGTACCAAGAGTACCAATTACAATTAGTATGAACATCATGTTCGACAGTTTTTCCAGTTCCCTAGTAAGGTCGTAGTATTTATTCTTCTTTTCACTTTCTTTTAATTTTACTCTGTGGTCAGCCGGGACAGGAAAGTCCACAATTTTGCAAGTTATCTTTTTTTGTTGCTGATTATTATAAGGTCTGGTCGTCTGGCCGAGACTAAGGGATCTGTTTGTATGTCGAAATCCCAAAGAAGTTTGTGTGTGTCATTCTCTAGGATTGATGTTGGGTTGTGCATATACCATTTTTTCGTATGGTCATAATAATAATAATAATTATTATTATTATTATTATTATTATTATTGTTGTTGTTGTTGTTCTACTAAAACTACAACAACAATTACTACTACTACACGTAGTTTTAATGATATAGGCGAGGCTTTTCTTTTGCTGCGAACCTTAGGTAAAAAAATGAATTCCGCAAATGGTGACTTAATACATATGCCGCTCTTTCGGCTCAAGTTGTCGATTTTATCGACTGCATCTCTGCAGAGGGGTAAGACCCCACTCCAGCCCTAACCCAACGAGTGTCCTGATACTAAACAATCTGATGGTACGGTTCTTGTCCTCGAGGTTAGAGGAATGTAGAGTACTCCTTCATGTTCATTACTTACCGGTCCTCTCTTACCTAGATTGGTAGCACCTATTAGGGTCCCATCAATGGGTCAAAGGTTTAATTGTTTCCTAAAAATTATAATTATTTGAAATCATATATTATTTGTATTACATTGGAATATTTGAAACTATTTAATTGCATGCAAATAAACGTTTAATATCAAATAGAATTGTTAGGCTTACATTGGAATACTCGAAACCATTTAACTGAGTGCAAATAAATGTTTTTGTTTGTTATTTAATGACATATCAATCTTAATAGGTTATTTAATGCCAAATCCACCCCCTTTTTTTTTTTAGAAAGACGGTAGTGGTACTATTTAACCCAAGGATGGGAGGATAAGGGTGTTCATACCTTACCCAAGGGTATTTGTCAGAAAGTGAACATAATAGCACGACTGAAGTTCGAACGCGCGTACTACGATTCCACAGCCAAGCGCTTTGACCATTACCCCACAAATAAGTGTTTAATATCAAATAGAATTGTTAGGCATACATTGGAATACTCAAAACCATTTGATTGGGTGCAAATAAATGGGGGGGGGTGTTTGTTATTTCATGGCATATCAATCTTATCAGGTTATTTAATGGCAAATCCATATTTTTTTAAAAAGACGGTAGTGGTACTAGGCTTACATTGGAATACTCGAAACCACTTATTTGAGTACAAATAAAGGTTTAATATCGAATAGAATTGTTAGGCTTACATTGGAATAGTTGAAACCATTAAACTATGTACAAACAAATAAGCCCAAACAACTCGTTTAAAAATAAAGTTACCAACAAACTATCCCTTTACGAATTATATACTTGAATATTTTTGTTATGTGCAGTGAGGGGGTAATTTTGGCCGATATAACTGTTTTACATTAAAATCGAGGGTAAAAAATCACTTATTCTAAATTGAATTGATTGAAATAGAACTGTTTGATCACTGAACTGGTCGTAAAGAAATGACTAACGTTTCATTGAATTGGTTGGTTGGTTGGTTGGTTGGTTGGTTGGTTGGTTGGTTGGGTTTTATGGCATATCAACCTTTGTAGGTTTTTTAACGCTAAATCTATTTTTTGCAAATAGTCAGTTCTATTTCAAACAATTAAGTTTAGCATGAGTAAACAGTTTAATTGTCAAAAACATAACTATTTCTATCTATTCAGTTTATTCAAACAGAGCTAATTCAGTTTAGTATAAGTACAGATTTTGTTTACACACAGTTAAATGTCAAAACAGTTCTATAGTAAACAATTCAGTTCAGTGTAAGTACAATTTCCATGTCAAAAATAGTTCCATTTCAAATAATTCAGTTTAGGTTTGGTTTCTTTATTTAATGGCATATCAACCTTTGTAGGTTATTTAATACCAAATCCATTCTCCTAGAACAGTAGTGGTACTATTTAACTCATAGGTGGGAGGATAAGGGGGTTCATACCTTTCCCAAGGGTATTTGTCCAAAAGTGAACGCAATAGCGCATTAGTTCGAACTCGCTTACTACGATTCCGCAGTCCATCGCTTTAATCATTACACCACGAGGACACCCCCCTAATTCAGTTTAGCATAAGCAGGCAGTTTATATGTAAGTACAGTTTAATTGTTAAAAACATTTCTATTTCAAGCTATTCAGTTTACTCAAACAGTTCTGATTCAAACAATTCAGTTTAGTATATGTACGCAGTTAGTTCTATTTAACCCATAGATAAGGGCCTTATCAGATTTTCCCAGTCGGCTGGGGCTGTAGAATACACCGACTGCACCTCTGCAGAGAAGAAAGACCCCCCCCAACGAGTGTCCTGGATATGACACTAAACAATTTGATGGTGAGGTTCCAGCAATGCTGGAGCTTTGGGGAATGCAGAGTACCCCTTCATTGCCATTGCTCCCAGGTCCACTCTGGCCCGGAGTGGTAGCACCTGATAAGGGTCCTTTCTCTGGGTTAAATAGAACTAAACCGTGCTTCTTTCACTATACTGATTTTTGCATTTAAACTGTGTACTTATGCTAACTTGAATCGTTTAAAATAGAACTATTTTGACATTGGAACAGCATACTAGTGCTGAACTGAATTGCTCAAAATAGAACTGTTTTGACGTCTAAACTGTGTACTTATGCTGAACTGAATTATCTGAAATAAAACTGTTTGACATTTAACTGTGTATTGCTCAGTCGGCTGGAGCTGTAGAATAGACTGACTGACACCCCACCAACGTGTGTCCTGGATATGACACTAAACAATCTGATAGTGAGGTTCCAGCAGTGCTGGAGCTTTGGGGAATGCGGAGTACCTCTTCATTGCCATCGCTCTCTGGTCCACTCTGGCCCGGAGTGGTAGGTCCTGATAGGGTCCTATCTATGGGTTAAATAGAACTAACAGCATACTTATGCTAAACTGAACTGTTTGAGTAAACTGAATAGCTTGAAATAGAAAGGTTTTTGACAATTAAACCATACTTATATTATAACCGCGTGCTTATGCTTAACTGAATCATTTGAAATAGAACTGTTTTCGACATTAAAACTGTATTTACTCTTAACTGAATCGTTACATGTAACTGCTTGAATAGTTTGAAATAGAAATGTTTTTGACAATTAAACTGTGTACTTATGCTAAACTGAATTGGCTTACACTAAATTGAAATACTCTAAATAGAACTGTTTGATCACTTAACTGTGTGTAAACAAATTACTGATGTTTAATTGAATTTTTAGTGATACATAGCAATACTTGGAATCATTTAACTTTTTTGACATACTAAATAGAATTGTTTGAAATGGAACTGTTTGATCATTTTACTGTGAACTAATAAATGACTGATGTTTAATTAAATTGTTAGTAATACATAGCAATACTTGGATTTATTTAACTTTATTGACTTCGGTTTACAAATCATATATATATATATATATATATATATATATATATATATATATATATATATATATATATATGAAGCGGATTTGACATTAAATAACCAACTGTGGTTGATATGCCATCAAACCAAAATCCAATCAAACAACGAAATGGCTTTGTATTCGTACGATTTTTTTTTGGGGCGGGGGCAGACAAAAAATATTACAACAGAACATGTGTATAAAATGATATCACTGGTCACGGTTCAATCAATCAAAAAATGATAATGAAGCAAAAACAAGCTAAACAAAAACTATTGTTTCTAAAAATTAAGTAAAAAACATTTTTTTCCGGCGTAAAGTGTCCAAATCTTGTTTTTATTTTTTTTTTTTTTTTTACGTTTAGACGTTTTTATATTTACGACTGCACGATCCGGGAGTTCCCTTTCGAAACATTAATGAAAAATACGACTGAAACAAACTCTACTGTATATCTCGGCTCACTTGGGCTAACTCACAAGAAAGATCTAATTCCACCTTCTAGAATTTGTTATGACATGATTTTAGAATTCTCCCATGAGAATTAATCTCTTAACTGTCATCAGAAGTTACCTACTAACAACCAAACTAAGTGGATCTCATTTAGACATAACATTTTCGTTCTGAACACAATGGTTTAAATCTTTTTAAATAATCTGCACTTCGAGCCAAATAAAAGATTCAGCCCAACTATTATTTAACAGTATCGCAAGAGAAATCTGTATTTACATCTTCCTTAAAGAGATTAGAACTAAGAGAACACAAGTAGATTCAAATGGAATTGAATATGATTTGACTATTTTGTTTTTAGCAATAATAAAATCACTCTATCACACACACCCTTGTAGTAATTTACGAAGCTTTTTCTTTCCATGTGGCAAAAGGTCGAAGGAATGGAGCACCCAATGAGACTCGAACTCACTTGTGAAGATTTACTGGTCTAGCTTGCAAACCATTACACCACCTGGGGTGCACATTACAACCTTGTATACATTTGGCCGAAACTAATACACAAACGGACAACATATTTATAGAAAAGTTACCTGCTTGGAAGACCGGATATAATTGCACATTGGTCAAATTACATCCTGACCATATGCATAAAGGACGAATCTGGAAACCATTTGTTAGTTGAGAGCGACACATGAAGTACTGACGAACAACTATGTTGGATCGATGCTGGCTGAAACGTAATCAATCTCGGCTGGGTCACTTTAGCGAGGTGGTTATGATGTTGAAAAGACCCGAAACCTCTAATGAACTAAAGAATGTTACTGACGATACATCCAACCGTATCTTAGTGATGTATTTTGCAAAATAGGTATTTTAAATAAGTGTTACGTCTTTTCTTTATTTCTTACACTATTATCTATCTTCTCTAATTGACGTCTCTTGTCGTCGCCTGCTTCACACTTTCGTTTGTCTTATTCACGTCATCATCGTTCTCACTACCCCAAACTGTTTTAAATTTTTCTGTACTGGGATGAGGAACAATGAGGATAATTCTTTTGTACACAAATTACTTTCTTTCTCGACGGCTTTCATCATACCCATTTGCAACTTCGAGGAGCCACCCCGAAAAGAGATGGAAATTATCAACCGCTCACTATGCGGTTCTTCTACTGACAAAAGTTGAGTTAGAGTTTATTTCCTAGCTTTCTAATATCATTTGATCGCGAGTCTTTCTCGTCCAATGATAGCCATGTTCTTAAATGACCTTAAACTGTCGTTATCCAAACAGTTAAACTGTTTGGATCTTTTAAAACTGTCTTCACTACAGGGCAAATAAAAAGATTTTTCTATTCAATAATTTAATTACCTAATGTTTTGAAATGATTAAAAATACATTTTAAAATTGTTTAAATGACACGCAATTATCTTAAAATTTACTAATTAAATCACACAAATGATTATTGTTTGCTTATTTGTTTGTTTGGGTTTTATCAACCTCTGTAAGTAATTTAATGCCGAATCCATTTTTAAACAAACAAACAATTCTATTTCAAAGAATTCAGTTTAATTGTCAAAAACATTTCAATTTCAAGCTATTCATTTTAGTCAAACAGTTTTAATTCAAACAATTCAGTTTAATATAAGTATAGTTTTTGTTTACACTGAGTTAAATGTCAAAACTTCTATTTCAAACAATTCAATTTAGCGTAAGTACAGTTTCAATGTCAAAAACAATTCCATTTCAAACAATTCAGATTAGCATACTAAAACAGTTCCATTTCAAACAATTCAGTTTAGCAAAAGTACGTAGTTTGAATGTCAAAACAGTTCTATTTCGAGCAATTCAGTTTAGCATAAGTATGTATTTTAAATGTCAAAGCAGTTCTTTTTTCAAACAATTCAGTTTAACATAAGTACGCAGTTTACTTCTGTTTGACCCATTGATAGGGCCCTATCAGGTGCTACCAAAGTTCCAGCATTACAGGAACCTCACCATCAGACTGTTTAATGTCATATCTAGGACACTCGTTGGTGGTGGGGTCTTACCCGTCTGCAGAGGTGCATACCTTATAGAAGAACAATATTTGTGCTATTTAACCTATAGCTCGGTGGGGTAAAAGGGGTCGTATCTTTCCCAAGCGTTTTAGTTCGAAAGTGAACGTAATAGTGCGAATAGAGTTCAAATTCGTTTACTACAATGTCCCTGTCCATTATTTTAGCCACTACGTCATGGACCTTCTCCATATATATACATATATATATATATATATATATATATATAGCGACCTTAGTCAAAGGTGACCTGAAGGCACCCTTTTCAATAGCTACTACCCCAAGGTATAGGGGAGAACGCTACTCTATTCCCTGGATTAATCCAATTTACCCTTGATCCCTTCCTTATAATGCTGAGTGTTGAGCAAGGCAGCATCAAGTAGTATTTGTCGCTGCCTCCCACCAGACACGACTTGACACAAGGTCAAAAGCCCGAAGGCCAATTAAAGTGGGGATAAAGGGGAGGGGAAGGTCGGGAACGAGCCGAGACTCGAACCCTGCTTGTCAGTGCTGCTCATCGGCTCACTTAGTGCAATGTGAGCCTGATGAGGCAAGCAGTTTCACGAACCCAAATGTGAGTCCGGGCACGTATGCCAGTTTACGGCTTAAACTAGACGCTTGGTCTAGTGCCGTACAAAGGGGACAAAAGTGCAGCTCGCCCACCCTTAGGTTGCCCAGCCGAAGCTGGGGGCCTATTCGGCCCCGAGTCTGCTCTTGGTTTCGAGCGCCCATCCGGCACGAATGCCAGACGGCCCAGCTAAAAAGCCGGGGAGCATCAAGTAGCATTTTTTGAGTCTTTGGTATGACTCGACCTGGGATTGAACCCCGGTCTCCCGAACCATAGGCGAACACTCTACTCGTTAAAGACAGAAATGAATCGAATGAGATTGACAGATAGATATGAATCGACTCAGATAGATAGATAGATAGATAGATAGATAGATTTTAATGAATTTCGATTAATAGATAGCTTTATAAAAAGAAATTAGGTAGATGTAAACTTTAATATTCAAGTATTAACTGCTGATTACACGTCACTAATGCAAGCTGATGGAAACATCTTTAAATATATGATAAAATAATTCACTGTTATTATTTAGAATATTCGAACTATTAACCTCATCTTTATTGTAATACTCACAACGTTTCGGTCGATTTCGGTCTTCCTCAGGTGTTTCATATCGAACTTGAGAACCCACACTGAATCTCGAACTAAACCCTTTATTTGAACCACTGAGGTAAACTGTTCTAATACCGTTAACCATGACTGGGTACAAATGTTAAGTTATAGTAAGTATTCCTTGTTATTCTTACCTGTAGTTGGGATTGAACCAGCAACCTCCAGATGATTTTACTCTGAAGCACTTTCCAGCCAAACGTTCAATTCACTGCGCCATGTGTCCTTGTCGGATAAGCTTCATCTCAGACATTTTGACGAATAAAAAAATTCACGATCAACAGCTTGCTAGCTATGGTACTACACGTCGATCAACATTATTATTTAATCTCTCCCCTCATCAAAATTAGGGTGTGTCCTCGTGGTGTAATGGTTAAAGCGATGGACTGCGGAATCGTAGTATGCGAGTTCGTACTCCAGTTGCGCTATTACGTTCACTTTCGGGCAAATACCCTTGGGAAAGGTATGAAGCCCCTTATCCTCTCAGCTATGAGTTAAATAGTAACACTACTGTTCTTCTAGGAGAATAGCTTTGGCATTAAATAAGGTTGATATGCCATTAAACAAAGAAACCAAACCAATCATCAAAATTTGTTGTTATTTGGTAGATTCAAACGCTTTGGATAGAATCTCCCTCTTCCTCTCTCGCCTACCACTGTCACATGCGCGACGTTTACTCCGTCCAGATGATGTGCGTATTTGTGCATCTGGGTGTACATTTTGACGGGTGCATTCGTGTGTTACCCTTATTTTGTGTTGGCGTGTGAATGACTACCCCAGATCTTCAGTACTCCGACTCAAAAGTACTTATTGACCAATCGAATCAGTCATGGAGCTTGGAAGAAAGAAAGAGAGAAATAGAGAGTATGATGTGTGTGTGTGTGTGTGTGTGTGTGTGTGTGCAATGAAGGATGCAATTTATGTAGCACGATGGCATTTCGCGTTTGTTTCCGAAGTTTGAAAGTTAGAATATATTTGTTTATGCACACAGCTGCACTAACTGGAATTGAAAACAAAAACAAAAAAAAGAAAAAGAAAAACTTAACCACGCCCGCTTCCAGCAATACGGACTTAGTTCTTTGATGTCACCTTTGAATACACACATATATACACACAAGCACACACACACACGCACACACACACAAACACACTCACATATGTGTGTGTGTGTGTGTGAGTAAACATACGCACATGAATGTGTACTTACACACACGAATTCACACGTGCGGATACAAAGAAACATAAGCTCACATATATAAATATTTACAAAACCTTGCTTATTCTGGCACAAGGCCAACTGAAGGTGGTGAGGGTTTTATGTAACACAAGTGTAAAAGAGCTGCATGTCTTACAAATAAACTTTCTAGATCCTAGCGTTCTTCCATAAATATAGACATAGCGATATATTACAATATGTTTTAAGTATAAAACAAGATAATAAAACAGAATGAAAACTCACAACTCAGTGTTTCACGCAGTCAAGCGAATATTCAACGCGTCTGCGAATATATCCTTTTTTTATTCAAGGTGACCAAAAAAAAAAAAAAAAAAAAAAAAAAAACATATATTTTATAGAAGTAATAATGGGTTCTGTTTTTTTTGGGGGGGTCACCCTGTACTTTATTTTCATACACGATTTTTATATTCTCTTCTTTTTTTCTTATTTACGAGATAATTACGATGTTGACATATAAAGTAAAATACTTTATGTTCATACTAATTAGAAATTTGTATATACCTCATCGAGAGCTCAAACGTGATTTTCAGCATGTTTGTGACTTTTAAAATTGAATATATATATATATATATATATATATATATATATATATATATATATATATATATATATATATACGGCATTTTGTTCTCTGTCCAAGTCAGCACACCAACCTTACCCGAGGTTCGTAAAACGTGAGGAATAATTGACCTCACTCTATTACGCTGACCCATGATATGTTGATAGCAGCTTTAAATTTGAAGTTGTCATTCTCCTAGACCAGTTGACGCGACCTACTCTGTCATTGTAATTATACCTGGGTGAAGAAGTGATAGCTTACCCATTGACATTAGTGCGATGTATACGACAACAACTACATCCGGAATTTGAACCATAATGGCCGATTCCATATGTCGAATTACGATATCGCACCTCCACACCAACGGCGCCACGCACATGTATATTAAGTTTTATCAAATGTATTTTTTTGCTGTTTTTACAGAACTTTTTTTATGAATACTAAGCGACTATTGCCTTTGTTCCGAATGGTTTTAAGGTGGATACAAGTAATAAGTTTTGGCAATGTTGAGGTATTATTTTTAACGAAGCCGCTGAATTAACTGACAGAATTAGAAATGTTAAAGGAAACAAAACAATATATAGGCGTACTTCAAAATCCATCGGAAAGATCTTAAAAGATTCACCATAGGGTCTTAAATGTTAAAAAAACGAACTTACTTTTCATAAACCTTTACACACACACACACACACACACACACGGACACAAACACACACAGATCACCTCCTTATATATATATATATATATATACATA
>OY757918.1:27338813-27496313 GCA_963585895.1 Sepioteuthis lessoniana
GTGTGTGTGTACGTCAAGTCCATACGTATATATATATATATATATATATATATATATATGTATATATGTGTGTGTGTGTGTGTGTGTGTGTGTGTGTGTGTGTGTGTGTGTGTGTAAGAGATAATTTGATAGAGAGAGACGGGGAGACGAGACGAAAAATTAGATTGATACGTTTCTTTTTATAAGGATATCTTAATCATCTTATGAAAAAAGGAATAAAAGAAAAATGAAAATGAGGATGAAGAAATAAAACAAGTCACGTGTTTGCGAAATGAAATATCATTTTTCATGAAGCTATCCTTATAGTAAAACATGTCAGTTTAAATTTGAGTATTGTCTTCTTTTTTTTTTTTTTTTTCGTACTGTCATATTTAGGTTTGGTTTATGGTTTTTTTTTTTTTGGTTTTTTTATGACATAGCAACCATTGTAGATTGTTCAATGTCAAATCCACTTTACACACACACACACACACACACACACACACACACACACACACACACACACTGGCCCAGTCCTTTGAGGCTGTAGGATACACCGACTGCATCTCTGCAAAGGGGTAAGATTACCCCCCCCACCAACGAATGTCCAAGATATGACTCTAAAAAATCAGATGGTAAGGTTCTATTTTTGCTGAAGCTTTGGGGAATACGAAGTACCTCTTCATTGTCATCGCTCCCAAGTCCACTCTGGTTGGAGTGGTAGCACCCGATAGGGTCCTATCTATGGGTCAAATAGAACTGTTTGACAACGCAGTTTCTTCCAGGCAGCGGTCACATCGATACTGCTATATGGATGCACTACATGGACGCTAACAAAACGGCTGGAGAAGAAACTAGATGGCAATTGCACAAGAATGCTGCGTGCAATCCTGAACAAGTCCTGGCAGCAACGCCCCACAAGACACCAACTGTACGGCCACCTGCCCCCTATCACGAAAACTATTCAAGTTAGGCGAACCAGACATGCAGGACATTGCTGGAGAAGCAGAGATGAACTCATAAGAGATGTACTCTTATGGATCCCCACACACGGCCGCGCAAAAGCAGGACGACCAGCACGAACGTACATTCAGCAGCTATGTGAGGATACAGGTTGTTGTCCTGAAGACCTACCTAGGGCGATGAACGATAGGGAGGAGTGGCGAGAGAGGGTCAGGGATATCCGTGCTGCCAGCACGATATGATGATGATGATGACTTTAACATTTAAACTGAGGGCAAACAAAAGACTTATGCTAAACTGGATTGCTTGAAATAGAACTGTTTAATCACTTAACTGTGTGTAAACAAATGACTGATGTTTAATTGAATTGTAAGTGATACATAGCAATACTTGGAACCATTTAACTTTGTTGATTTATGCTGAACTGAATTGTTTGAAATAAAACTGTTTGATCATCTAACGGTGTATAAACCAACGACTGATGTTTAATTGAATTGTTAGTGTTAAATAGCAATACTTAAAAAAAATTCTGTGAGCAAACAAATAATTAATTATAAATAGAATTGTTCGTATAAGATAGAAATAAGTGAATCCATTTAACAGTGTGCAAAAAATATAAACTCAGGCACGTTGAAAAATATCATCGGCAAAATGTGTTTAGAAACTTTATATTTAATATGTGTATAAAAAGGATTTGGCAATTAAAAAACCTACACACACACACACACATACACACACACACATACACACACACATACATACATATATATATATATATATATATATATATATATATATAAAGTAAATATGATTTAAAATCACATTTTTTTGATAACATTTTTAAATGAGCCTGAGACTTTTTTTACTTCACAATTAAATGGTTTCAAGTATTGCTATTTAACACTAATAATTCAATTAAACATCTGTCTTTGGTTTACACACCGTTAAATGATCAAACAGTTCTATTTCAAACAATTCAGTTTATCATAAATCAACAAAGTTAAATGGTTCCAAGTATTGCGATGTAACAGTAACAATTTCATATCAGTGATTTCTTTGCACACACACACATAGATAGATAGATAGATAGATAGATATGCCATTAAAACAAATAAACAACAGCAAGTATTTGAACAGGCAAGAAATCCGTTTTTATTGCCAAAGATTTCACAGTTTAAGGAATTTTGATTATTCTAGTTTTGTTTTGATTTATGGCATATCAACCATTGTAGGTTATTTAATGCCAAATCCTCTTTATAGATAAATATATTAATTAGATGAGTTAAACATCAGTCATTTGTTTACACACAATTAAATGTCAGACAGTTCTATTTCTTGTAATTCAATTTAGAATAAATCAACAATGTTAAATGGTTTCAAGTATTCCTATATATATCAAACAATTCAATTAAACATCAGTCATTTGTTTACTAACTGATAAATGATCAAATAGTTCTGTTTAAAACAATTCAATTTCGCTAGTCATTTGTTTGCGATCAGTCTAAATATCAGTTCTTTTTTACCCATATATAGGACTAAATCAGATGTTACCACTCTTGGCCAAAATTGACCAGGGAGCGAAGGGATACTCCTCATTCCCTAAAGCACCAGCATTGCTGGAGCCTCACCATCAAGTTGTTTAATGTCTTATTTAGGACACTCGTTGAGGGGAGGGGGTCATACACCTTTGCAAAGATGCTGTCAGTGTATTCTACAGCTCCAGCCGACAGGGCTAGATGAATTTTAAGCTTGGAGAAACCATTTTAGTCTACAAATTTGGTTGGTTTGGTTTGGTTTGGTTAATGACATATCAACCTTTGTAGGCTATTTATTGCCAAAGCTATTCTCCTAGAAGAACAGTAGTGGTACTATTTAACCCATAGCTGGGAGGATAAGAGGGTTCATACCTTTCCCTAGGTTATCTGTCCGAAAGTGAACATAATGGCACTACTGGAGTACGAACTCGCATACTACGATTCCGCAGTCCATCGCTTTAACCATTACACCATGAGGACACCCCCTACAAATTTGGCAACTTTTCCAATCAGCCATATGACGTCGTCATTTCAATCTCCTTGGCTGATTCAGATAAGATTTTAAAAAGATAAAAAAAAAATTAACTTATCTTTATTTTTTATTTAATATTCAATCAGATTTATTGATCCACGCATGTATATCCAGTAGTTCCCACAAGTAACGGAACTGACAATTTTCTTCAAATTACAGCATCTTGAGAGATAAATATCTCAGGTAATAAAAACGCTTCATGTGTTCGTTCAATAATTCATGAGCAGTATTTTCTGTGACCCTTATGACAACAGAATACTGCTCATAAGTATTTAAAGAAAGACAAATCCGTTTTTATTGCTTAAGTTTGCTTGGGTAATTAAGGATTTTGATTTGAAAGGATCCATATTAACTTATTTTGACAACTCTTCCAAATAGCCATGTTAGTTCGCCTTCTCAGTCTTCTTGATCAATTCTATACAAGACATTAGAAGTATAGAACAAAAACTTTTTTGTCATTTAACATTTTAAATCAATTGAAAAATATTTTCTACAAAGTTAGATTTAAGAGCCTCGAAACATGACGAAACCCTTATCTTATGTTGGCTACAATAAAATTTGCTTCTCCCTCACCATTGGCAAAATGGGTTAGAGTGTTCGTCAATGGCGCGGGAGACCTATGTTCAATCCCAGGTTGAATCATACCAAAAAAATGATACTTGATACTTCCTTAACACTCAGCATTATAAGGCATGGATCATGAGTAAGTGGATCAATCCAGGGTAAGAAGTAGCACCCTCCCCTATACGTCGGTGTAGTAGCTATTGAAAAGAGAGCCTTCGAGTCGCCCTCGACTACGATCGGCAAACTTATATATATATATATACGTAAATGGACACGTTGAAACGAGTTCAAATCCTGTACGAGTATGATTGCAATTCCCAAAAGCATTAATACCCTTGGGAAACGTATGAATCTAATTATTCTCTCCGCAGTTATGAGTAAATAGTAGGGCAGTCTGATTTCTTAAGCTTTGGTTAAGCAACCAATCTAGAAGAAGGAAAACTTTAAATTCGAACCTGTTAAACTCCGCTTAAAAATTGACCTAGTATCACACCCCACTCGTGCAGAGGGGTTTATATATATATATATATATATATATATATATATATATATATATATATTGTTAATACAGCTTTGGTTAAAAATCACAGCTTTCCTTTGTTATAATCTTATGGCTCTTTTTTCAAGCTTTCTTGCTCGTATCTTTGTATCATCATCCAGTTGATAGAGAAGCTGCCCTAGGTTCAGCTCCCAATCACTTTCAATCATATCACTTGATCAGCTTGGTGGGGATCATTTTTGTAGGTATTGCTTGTTTTTGTTTAGTTTTACTACGCGACATTTAAGGGTTTATTATTGGTGGGTTACTTAGGTTAGTATATTAGTTGAAGTTGTTTAATATTCCGAGTGCTGAATGCTATTTTTTATGCTTGTTAATTTTTAATACTATAATTCCTCTTTATTTAGGGAATGAACCTTATATCTATATCTATATATTGTCATCCAAGGGCAGACTGTTTCGTTGTATCACGACTCATATATATATATATATATATATTTACTAATCTAATATCTACCAGTATTCACGGAACAGAAAAAAAAACAATAAAAAACCTGGCCAGGAACAAGAGAAAAAAGTATCTCGAATCACCGTCCAGGGAAAAAAGAAAAAAAATTTTGGGTCAAAAAGAAAGAAAAGGCCAACCTCGTCCGTTTCAAGGGATACGCAGTCGGTGGTCAAAAGAAAACCAAAAAACCCTCCGCGAATCCTGCAATGCTACAATTACTAAAGTGCTCAACACCAGACAATGGAGCCAATTATAAAATTAACCTAAATTGTGAGTCGAAAATCTTCTACGAAAGTTTCACCTTAACGGATCATCAGGAAGCCTAAATTTAGGCTTCCAGACGATTATAGTATTAAAAATTAATAAGCATAAAAAATAGCATTCAGCACTCGGAATATTAAACAACTTCAACTAATATACTAACCTAAGTAACTAAAGTTTCACCTTAACAGATCATCAGGAAGCCTAAATTTAGGCTTCCTGACGATCCGTTAAAGTGAAACTCTAGTAGAAGATTTTCGACTCGCGATTTAGGTTAATTTGATATATATATATATATATATATATATATATATATATATATATATATATGTGTGTGTGTGTGTGTGTGTGTGTGTGTTTGCGTGTATATATATATATATATATATATATGAGGATCTTTCAATAAATGAAGAGAATTTTTTTTAAAAACTAAATTTTTTTCCATATTCTACATTGTTTGAAAAAGATTTACTGCAAAAATTACTTTAATCCTTCAAAAATATCGGTTTTAAGGCTATTCAAAATGGCAGCCAATCAATACAGAGTGTTCTAAGCCTGGACAGAGATTTATTATTTGATTTTTTGGCGGCTTTGATATGCAAACCATGTGAAATTTACTAAAGAACGTGTAATGTATACGGAGAAACATGCTTTTTGTCAAAAATCTTTACAAATTGTCTAAACATGGATTTGTCACTACGTGTCTTTGTCGAAAAGACAATACATAGATTGGAACCGCACTGACTTTCAGGTAAAGAAAAAATTCCGGGAGGAGCGAACCATGAAGAAATTCCTATTGATTTCTTTGAAAAAGGTGCAACTGTAAACAATGCTTCTTTTTGATAACTCCTTAAGCAAAATTCCTTAAGAAAAATTTCCCTTATTAACTGAGTGAATCTGGTATGTATATATATATATATATAGTATTATTCGGTCCAGTTAAACCAGTGTTGGGAGTAATTCCTTCAGGACAAGAAAATCATTCAAAAACTGAATGTTTAAATTTTCCTCTAAATTCAAATCTGTTAAATTCCGCTTAAAAATAAATAGACCTTGAGTCCTATCCTACTCGTGCAAAAGGGTGATATATATATATATATATACATATATATATATATATGCATTGACAGCATTTCTTCACTGATACATATTTAATTGAACATAATAGACATTTTTATGTCTACATATTTTTTGTTATTTCTTTGGAATTGCCGTATTGGCAATTACTTGGGAAATAACGAATTATGGAAGGTTTATCAACCAATTCACGCCGAATATCTTAAGATCTATATTGGGTTAATCGCCCGGCGCCTAAGGCGCCCCTAATAAGGGGAATGCCGACGGGGCTGTAGGCATTTTTGGCAAATGCCGGGCGCGTGTGGGCTACGGCCCTGCGCCCGGACCCACCATAAAAAAGGCCTTGTGCCACATTTGCCCGTTGGGTGGGGCGGTGAACAAATACCGCAGATCAATATCGGTCTGACACCTCTCCAGGTGTCGGGTAGCACTTCGGCCGGCCGTGTTATCTGCGGCACGGATCTGGCCGAGTGTGTCTCGGTACCTGAAGATTTCCTTCGGCCTCAGGGGGCCTTCCCCCCAGGCTTTTACCTCCTTCGGGAGGGTTGGGTTAATCGCCCGGCGCCTAAGGCGCCCCTAATCAGGGGAATGCCGATGGGGCCGTAGGCATTTTTGGGAAATGCCGGGCGCGTGTGGGCTACGGCCCTGCGCCTGGACCCACCATAAAAAAGGCCTTGTGTCACACTAGCCCGTTGGGTGGGGCGGTCAACAAATACCGCAGATCAATATCGGTGTTATCCGAACAGAACGAGAGTTTTCTATGTGTAATATTATCTGTTATCTAATATCCGTGTTTGCGTTTTCATTAGTGACCCTTTCCGGGGCCACAACAATTAGTCCGAAAGTGAATGGAGTTCGAACTCACTTACTTTGAGACCACGTTCCTGCACTCCATCCGTTACGCCACGAAAAATCCCCAAACTCAAAATCTGTGGGGCTAGCAAATCCCCCTTATAAGAACTATTTCACGGAGGTACAATTTTTAACGCTTCTCGCCGTTATGAACTCGACTAGCCAAGTTCAAACCCTGGACAGGGTTGTTTGTGCTACACTTATACTCTTAGGAAAGGCATGAGTCCCTCTCTTCTCCTACAAACTATGTATCAATAATAGGGCTCTTTAGCCTTTGTAAGACAACCAGTCCATGAGAAGGAAAAACTCTAAATTCAAAACCAAAAGCCATGGAGCTAGAAACTCCATCCTATAAAAACCTACTAATTAAGAAACCATAGCACCCTCACTGATGTGGTGTGGCTGTGGCGAAAGTCTTTCCCTCAAGGACACAGGACTTTAAAAAAATTAGCACTCTAAGATATAAATCATACTGATGAAAACAGTTATTTGGTTTCGTTTTGTTTCGTTTTCTGGCATATCAACTGTTGTAGGTTATCAAATGCCAAATCCTTTTTGCACGTATAAACAGTTCTATTTCAATCAATTCGGTTTACCACAAGTACTCATTTTAGCATGAGTAGCATGTTTAATTCTATTTGACCTATATATTGGACCCTGTCAAGTGCTACCTCTTGGGGCCAGAGTGGACCTGGGAGCAATGGCAATAAAGGAGTACTCCGCATTCCCCAAAGCTTCAACATTACTGGGGCCTGTGTATTCTTCACCCCCAGCCGACTTGGGTAGAAAAATAGTAATTATTGTGACGGTTATAAGATTTATAATAGAAACCAGATGTATAGATATGTTGAAGATTATTTCAGTTTCTAAATTCTAACTTTTTATGTAATATATTTTATTAGGCTTATATGTCTCTCTCTCTCTCTCTCTCTCTCTCTCTGTATATATATATATATATATATATATAAAGTGAGGATGCCGCGATGTCTTGTTATGGTCTTGATGTGGCCGTGTCAATTTTTTTTATTAATTAAGAAACCGTCTCGATATTTTTTACGGAAATGTTTTGAATGAAACACAGAATTGTACAAGTGCAACATTCTCCATCCTTAGCAGACTGAGCGATTTTATTTCCTAAACTAAAAAATATAGCTCAATGGTCAGGTTGGAAGACATGAGGACATTAAAAGAAATACAACAGTGCAGCTTCATACCATATCATAAGAGGGATTTCACAACGCACTTCATATATGTCTGTGGGAGTGGGAGTGTGTGTGTGTAAGTTAGGATAGCGTAGACACAACGTCAACAGTGCTTGTCAAAGCGAGAGGCTGACAGTTGCTAAACACCATGGACGCAATGACAACGCTATCCAAATTTAAATATATGTACTTTGTCAATGATATTGAGCACTTTTTATTGATATAACAAACTACGTAATTAACGTGTGTGTGTGTGTGTGAGTGTGTGTGTGTGTGTGTGCGTTTTAAAACTTTAGCATAAGTGAAGATGGGTTAAATCGCACATCGGAAGATTGTTTTGCGCCAACATTCCAAGTATTAAAGTGGTACTCGCAATTAAAATCAATATTTGAAATACGAGCTTTTAACTTTGTTAGAACAATGTGCAACTATTTCAACCACGAAGCAGATTCTTCTGTGTTAACGTGTATGTGAGTAATTATGTATACATGTCCGCATGTATGTACGTGTGTGTGTGCGTTCATATTAGTTTCTTCTTTAGGGTTGATGTTCTACCACTTGTGTGTGCTGAAACCGAGGAATAGAAGCCACGTGTATAAACATCGTCTCGCCATCCGACGTCACTTCAAAAAGATCGTTTTTCGGCCGAAAAAGCGATTCTCAAACGGTTACAATTTTTTTTTCTCCACTCTTTTTCAAAACGATTTCTCTCTCTCTCCCCCTCTCTCTCTCTCTCTCTCTCTCTCTCTCTCTCTCACACACACACACACACACACACACACACACACACACACACACACACACACACGGGTTATCCTTCCTGTTGCTATCCAACCTATCTTTCTTTTCTAATCTGTTCTCTTCCTTTTCAACCGTGTTTCTTTCTTTCTTTCTTTCTTTCTTTTCCCATATTTTTTAGTCTTTCTTTGGGTAACGTTCTCTTCATTTCTTTTCCTATTTCTTTCTTTCTGTCTTTTTCTTTCTTCCCTATCCTTCTCTTCTTTCTTTCTTTTTTATTCTTTCTTATTTATTTTCTCTGATGTCTTGTCATCTTTTTTTTTTCATTTCTTTCTATGGCTGCCGTTATTTTCTTTTATTTCTTTTTCTCTTTCTTTCTGTTTGCCTTTCTTTTTCCCCTTTCTCGTTCTTTCTTTGCTTTTTTCTTACTTTTTTTTTTTAATCATTTTTGGGGGGGTTCTATTCTTTTTTTTTTTTCTAGTCTTCTTTTTTTGTCTTTTTTTTTTCTTCGCTATCCTTTCTTTCTTTTGTGGTCATTTTTCTTTCCTTTCTTTTTTCATATATTTCTTTCTTTACCCTTTTTGCATTATTTGTCTTTCTTTCTTTTTTTTTTCTTCTTCCCTCCACTTCCTGCTTTTTTTTCCATCATTTCTTTCTTTAAGTTCGGTTCTCTTATTTCCTTTTTCTTTTTGTTGTTTTTTCTTTTCCTTTATTCTCTTTTCCTTTCTTTTTTATATTTTTATTCCTTCTTATTCTTTCTTTTCCCATTTTTACCTGTCTTAAATTTTCTTTCTTTCTTTCTTTCTTGGGATTTTGTTCCCTTTTGTTCTTTTTTCTTTTCTTTCAGTCTCTCTTTCTTTCTTTTTTTCCTTTATTTTCTTTATTCGCTTTCTTTCTTTTGTATTCTTTTACGTTTTTTTCCATTCACCCTTTCTTTCCTTTTGACTCAATTTTTTTTCTCCCTTTTCCCTCTCATTATTTGTTCCCTTTTTTGTTTCCTTTTTTTTTCTTTCTTCGCTAAATTCGTTTTTTTTTTTATCCTCTTATCTTTCCCTTCTTTATTTCTTTCATTTACTTATCATTCATTCATTCATTCATTTAAGATTTTCTTTTCTCATTGAAACTTGTTAGAAATGCTAATTGCATAACTCCCTCAGCTATGAGACCAGCCCGAAACGGGAATATTAACAAACTTTAGATTAATATAGAACCGGACATTGGTCTAATGGTTAGAGTGTTCGCCAATGGCCCGGGAGACCTGGGTTCAGTCATACCAAAGACTCAAAAAATGGTACTTGATGTTACCTTGCTTAACACTCAGAATTATAAGGTAAAGTGGAGCTATCCAGAGAAAGGAGTAGCGCCCTCCCCTACACCTTGTAGTAGGTATCGAAAAAGGAGCCTTTGGGTTACCCTCAACTAAGGTTGCCAACTTTACTTTGATTAATATGACACCAAAGAATCTTTATATTGATATTTGTTCACCTTAACTGGCATAGGATCAAACGAGGTCGAGGATTGCAGGAAGAAGATGGTTGGTGGGTGGGATAGCAATCCATCAATCAGAAAACATCTATCTTCGTTAAAAATCAACACTCCAAGTCCCAAGTTCAAAAAAACAAAATAAAACAAAAAAAAACAAGCAGCGATACCGGGAGCAATTGTGTAACAATCTCAACCACGTGACAGACACCTGTAAAAGTTTCTGGCATATCCAGTCTCTAGTTTTCAGAAGAAAAAAAAAGCGAGAGGAAATTTTTCATACACCGAATATAATGTCCGTTTCATTGTTGGTTTGTCCTTATATTCAGTTATGTCGGTAACCCAGTCGGCGGTGGGCAGCAGAATACACCGACTACCTCTCTGCGGAGGGGTAAGACTCCCCCAAAGAGTGTCCTTGATTTAGTACAAAACAATCTGATGGTGACGCTCCAGTAATGCCGGAACTTTGGGTAATGCTGAGTATCCCTATATTGCCATTGTTCCCAGGTCCACTCAGGCCCGAAGTGGTTACACCTGACAGGGTCCTATCAATGGGTCAAATAGAACTAAACTGTCTACTTATGTTGAACTGAATTGTTTGAAATATAACTGTTTATATGTATAAAAATGGATTTGAGATTAAATAACCCACAATAATTGATATACCATAAAACCAAACCAAACCAAACCGAATCAGATATGTCTGGCGCCTCGGTTGGTGTAATGGTTAATAAGCTAAACTAGCAAACCTTCACGACTGAGTTCGAGTCTCATTGAGACCACCACATACCTGGGTTCGACATTAAATAATCTGATGGTGAGGTTCCAGTGATTCTTGAGCTTTGAGGAATGCGGAGTACCCCTTTATTGCCATCACTCCCAGGTTCACTCTGGCCCAGAGTGGTGGCATCTGATAGGGTCCTATCTACGGGTCAAATAGAACTGTTTGACATTTAAACTGAGAGCAAACAAATAACCTCTGCTGAATTGAATTGTTAGAAATAGAACTGTTTGATCATTTAACTGTCAGTAAAAAATGACTGATGTTTAATTGAATTGTTAGTGATACACATCAATACTTGGAATAATTTAACAGTGTGCAAACGAATGAACCATCTTGAATTGAATAATTAGTGTTAAATAGTAATACTTGCATCCACTTCACTTTGTGCAAACAAATGATTAAAACTGAATAGTATTATTAGTGTTAGATTCCAATACTTGAAATCATTTTACTGTGTACAAACAAATGATTAATAGTAAATAGAATTATTCATAATTGATAGAAATCCTTAAAACCATTTAACTCAGTACAAAAGAAATGAACTCAGGATCGTTTAAAAATGTTAAGAAAATGTGTTTTCAAATTATATATATTTAATATATATGTCTAAACATGATTTGGCGTTAGATAACCTATAATAGATGATATGCCATAAAACCCAATCATACCCAAACAATTTCATACGGCCTGATGCCACATCTAAACTTAGTAAATTACTAAATTCATCTGTGGCGTTGCTTGAAGGACGGAGATGTTTTTAAAGCGGAGACAACGTCGAATAATTTTCGAGCAACTCACACGGTATAATGATTAGCTAACTGATTATGATTAACCGAACTCACTGATGATAACCGAAAAATAGGAGGTGCCCGTGGTGTAACGGTTATCGTCGTAGGAAATGGACACGACGACACGAGTTCAAATCCTGGACGAGACTGATTGCATTTCACGTTGCCCTAATGCCCATGTGAATGAATCCCATTATTCTCCTTCCAGTTATGGGTAAATAGTAGGGCAGACTAGGTTCTTCAGCTTTGGTAAGGCAACTAGTCTAGGAGAAGGAAAACTCTGACTTCAAACCTGCTAAACTCCGCTTAAAAGTTGACCTTGTGTCATATCCTCCCCGAGCGGTGGGGGTTGGTAAATATGATAATAGCCGAAAACTATTATCACTGAGTTCGGTTCTGACTAAGTGCCTCAAACTTTTGGCCTTGTTCAAAAATTGGCTCAGCTTAGTTTGGCGCCTTGCGCGGTATAATGTTCAGCTCATCAGATCTTTTCATGGCGTCTTAATGCGAACATGAACAGAAAATTCGATCCACAAAATTCACGGAGATTCGGAATGATATTCATGTATAAAAAATAATCCAGAAGTTTAAGGAGATAAGAAAGATTAACAACATGACCCTTCTCGATTCGAGAGTTGGAGCATACCATCATGTCGAGTAAAAGTTATGAGCAATTTAACAATTAAAAAATCTAAAACAAACAAAAAAAAAAGACATACAAGAATTACTTTGATGAAATCATTCTTTAAGAAAGAAATGAATAAATAAATAAATAAAGACTGCACACCATAATAAGGAGGTACTATTTACCAACCCCTCCGCTCGGGCAGGATATGACACAAGGTCAATTTTTAAGCGGAGTTTAACAGGTTTGAATTCAGAGTTTTCCTTCTCCTAGACTAGTTGCCTCACCAAGGCTGAAGAACCTAGTCCGTCCTACTATTTACCCATAGCTGGAGGGTATTTGCCCGAAAGTGAACGTAATAGCGTGACTGGAGTACGAACTCGCGTACTACGATTCCGCAGTGCATCGCTTTAACCATTACACCACGAGGACACCCCAACATAATAAGGAGGTTGTTTTTATATAAACCGTATAATTACAACGGATTCAGGAAGTTATTATTATTATTATTATTTACTCATTGAGAGTTTTTCCCATCAGTTTTAGCTGATGGTTTTTCACTGGAGTTTGAGTGACAGCAAGTCTCCTCAAGTCTCCAGAACTCTTCTCCGTATTCTGGCCGTTCTCAATAATGCTGTCGTTTGGATGATCTCTACTCGTCCTCCAACTTTCAAGTCCTCCAGTTCCTTTTAATAATCCTTTAGTAACTTTACCAAAAGCATCAATCACGATTGGTATAATTGTCACCTTCATGTTCCATAGTTTTTTTCAATTTCCTAGCTAGGTCGAGGTACTTGTCCTTCTTTTCACATTCTTTCAGTTTTATTCTGTGGTCAGCCGGGACAGCAAAGTCGACAATTTTACAAATTGTCTTTTTTTGGTTGATTATTATAAAGTCTAGTCTTCTGGCCGAGATTAGGTGACTCCTCGGGTTTTTCCCTCCAGATTTAACCGACGGTTTCTCACTGGAGTTTGAATGACAGCAAGTCTCCTTAAGTCTCCAGGACTCTTCTCAGTATTCTGGCCGATCTAAAAAAAATGCTGTTGTTTGGATAGTCTCCACCCGTCGTGTTATTTCCAAGTCCTCCATTCCTTGTACTAACCCTTTGGTGACTGTACCAAGAGCACCAATTACAATTAGTTTAATCGTTACTTAAAGGTTCCACAGTTTTACAATTCCCTGGCAAGGTCCAAGTACTTATCTTTCTTTTCGTTTGCTTACTATTTTACTCTGTGGTCAGCAGGGACAGTAAAGTCTTCAGTTCCGCAAGTTCTCTTTTTTAATGGAATATTACTTGGCCTGGTCGTCTGGCCAAGATTAGGTGATCCGTTTGTATCTCAAAACCCCATGGAAGTTTGTACGTTTCATTATCCATATTCTGGTTTGTGCATATACCATTAGTTCGTATGGACAAATTTCAGTTTCTTGCATAATTCCCAGTAGATCACCTTTCCCACTCAGTCGTGTCTTGTCTTATACTCTTTCTGTGCTAGTTTGCCGCATTCGCTTATAATGTGATTGATCGTTTCGTTTCTATATTATTGACTCCTTTTCGAGTTTTTCACGCCAGCATAAGTCGATGGTTTCTCAATGGAGTTTGAGTGGCAGCAAGTCTCGCCAAGGCTCCATGATACTTCTCAGTATTTTAGCCGATCTTAACCATATAGTAGTTTGGGTGGTCTCCTCTTGTCCTCTTATTTCCAAGTCCTTCAGTGCCTTTAATAATCCTTCGATGACTGTAACAAGAGCACCAATTACAATTTGTATCACCGTCCCTTTATTATTATTATTATTATTATTATTATTATTATTATTATTATTATTATTATTTTACTCCTTTTTGAGATTTTCACTCCAACGTTAGCCGATTGTTTCTCACTAGAGTTTGATTAACAAGTCTCCTCAATTCTCCAGGACTCTTCTCAGTATTCTGACAGATCTTAACAATGTTGTAGTTTGGATGGTCTCCACTCGTCCTCTTATTTCTAAGTCCTCCAGTCCTTGTACCAGTCCTTTGATGACTATACCAAGAGCATTATTATTATTATTATTATTATTATTATTATTATTATACCAAGAGTATTATTATTATTATACCAAGAGCATTATTATCATTATTATTATTATTATTATACCAAGAGCATTATTATTATTATTATTATTATTATTATTATACCTAGAGCATTATTATTATTATTATTATTATTATTACTATTATTATTATACCAAGACCATTATTATTATTATTATTATTATTATCCCAAGACCATTATTATTATTATTATTATTACTATTATTATTATACCAAGACCATTATTATTATTATCCCAAGACCATTATTATTATTATTATTATTATTATTATTATTATTATTATTATTATTATACCTAGAGCATTATTATTATTATTAATATACCAAGACCATTATTATTATTATCATTATACCAAGACCATTATTATTATTATTATTATTATAACTAGAGCATTATTATTATTATTATTATTACTATTATTATTATACTAAGACTATTATTATTATTATTATTATTATTATTATTATTATTATTATTATACCAATACCATTATTATTATTATCATTATACCAAGACCATTATTATTATTATTATTATTATTTTACCTAGAGCATTATTATTATTATTATTCTACCAAGACCATTATTATCATTATTATTATTATTATTATTATTACTATTATTATTATACCAAGACCATTATTATTATTATTATTATTATACCAAGACCATTATTATTATTATTATTATTATTATTATTATTATTATTATTATTATTATTATTATACCTAGAGCATTATCATTATTATTATTATTATTATTTTCCTGGTGAGTTTTTTATCTTAGTTTTTTATATTAGCATAAACGTGTGTGAGTAACACAAAGTTTTCTCCGGTTTCTAGGACTCTTCTCTGTATTCTAGCTGATCATAATCAGACTACGGTCTGGATGGCATCGATTCTTCCACTGATTTCCGATTCTTCCTGTCTTCTTATTCTTTGAGGTTCGTTCGAAGCGTACCAACTACAACTGGTACCACCGTTACCCCTATGTTCAAGTTTTTTTTTTGGGGGGGGGGTCTAGGTAGGTCCAAATAATTGTCTATTGTTCTGCTTTCTTTTAATTTTACTCCATGGTTCGCCGGAACGGATTAATCCACTAGGTAGATGGCAAGTTCTTTTTTTCTTGTTAATTTACCCTGTATGTATTCTATGTTTTTATGCTCTTTGCTGTCTCTTTTAGGAGATATTTTTTAGACACAGTGATAGCACTCTCCATAGGAGATGAGCAGGTCAGCAAAGTGTAATTTTTTGGTACTTTATATAGACTGGGACTGCCTAGTATCTTGTCAATGTGTTTATCTTATCCCTTTCTTCATCATAACCATGGCTCTGATTATTACTATGGTAGTTCTGAAGTGCCACATTTTCTCCATTTCTATTTCCCGGTTTTTGTATTTACTTATCTTATATTCTTTGACTGATCTGTTATAATCAATTAGAAGGCATTTTTTTTTCTTTTATATCTACTCTATTGCTCTTTATTTTTGATTAGCAAAGTCTCAGAGAATTTTAGCTCTTTTTGCTTCTGTTATTTGTTCTGGTTCGTGTATATACTATTTTTCACAATACATTGTTCCATATTATTTGCACGCTTTCTTATAAATATCGTGTACCATTGTACCATGCCTTTCTTTATATTCTATTGGTGTTATGATTTGGCAACTGGATACTAAATGGTCAACATACTTAGTTTTTTGTTCGCACAATCTACATATTAGGTTTGATCCGTTTTTTTTTAATAATATTTGCCTGAGATTTTCTAGTGGGTAGGCTCTAGTCTTGTGTTACTATTATTGACCCCTCTGTCTCCGCCTTCAGTCAAGCAGTTTTCAGCCATTGATTAGTCTTTACTCTATCTATATCAGCATTTCTTTTTCTTTGTGCGTAACGTCCATGTAGAGGTTTTGTTCCGAGGCGTTTTTAATTGATTTAGTCGTTGTGTTTTTTATTCTTTCTTTATGTTTTACTGCCTCTCTTGTTTTATCTTTGATGTCAATTTCTTTCAGTGTTAACGAGCAAATTCATTACTTTCTTTACATACTGATTTTTTTATTTTGTTTCTCGTGTGCATTTACTAACTGTAACAACCAATCAGTTGGATTGTCTAAGCATTTCTTTAATCCTATAGTGGATTTTTGTCGGTCAATTCTAATCGGATTAAGCCGCTTACACCATTTTCTCTCTAAATCTCCTCTTTGATTATGGTTGCATATTGACCCTTGACCTAGCCGTCAATCAGAGATTTCTCTGCACACGGCGCACCTGTATAAATAAGCGGAAGTAGTCACGGGGTTGAGCGGAAATATGTGAGCGATGCGTTGTGAAATGATATATGAAGATGCCTATATGAGATATGGGTAGTCTTGCGGCGGTCAGTGGTCAGTTAGTAGAATCTAGCAGTCGGCAGTTAGAGAATCACGGCTGGCATGGAACTGTGGCTCATAGGCGGTCCCTATTTGAGAACGTCTGATCGGGGAGACAAGACGTAAGCAGATAACACAGCGTGGTTAAGAAGAAGGTTGGGATCAATGTAGCAGACTCGATTTGTCTCCCTCCGTCCGTCTGTCTCTCTCACACCATAGAAAATTCGACCCTTTTCGAGAAAAATAAAGACGTATATTTTTTTTTAAAAAGAAAGTATCATTTCTTCATTCCATCGGGCCACACAACATTATGAATTTTGTTGTAAGTTATAAGTTTCCTAACTTTAGTATTGAAGTAAATAATGTATTGTAATCCGACAATTTGTGAAGAAAAATTGATAACAAGGTAATCCAAGTAAAAGGAGAGATTTATTTATTTATTTATTTATCTAAAACAACAAACGCTGATTCATAAATAAAACAGCCAACTTTTTCTCGTCATAAACGGCCAATTTTTTTCTTGTTATACAAATGTCCCCTGGGTTTTTATATTTTACACTTTTTACACATCTGTCGTTGATTTAACATCACTAATATCACCCCTCATAGTCCTGATGATGGTTCATTATAACCGAAACGCTATTGTGTCGACTTTGCTTCGCAATAAATCTCTCCTTCTACTTGAATTACCTTTTTATCAACTTTAGTATCGATCTTTTGTATTTCCGCTAACATTCAGTTTATTATAATAAAACTGTATGTCATTATTGGTGTTACCAGGATTTTAATTGATTTTTTTTTTTTTTTGCATTCAATACTTTTCTTAAAATGGCTCTTTTCTCTTATTAAATTCTTTTCTAATTTTTTATTTATTTATTCATTGTATGATTGATACAGTTCTCTTCGTTAATTCCTAAATACATAAAAGTTTTATTGTGTTCTTACAGTAATTTCCGTGTTTATATCTTGAGAAATGTTTTTTGATGTAAAGGTGACTTTCGCAAATTTTCTCCTGACCGAATTGCATCCCTAAGTCGTTTCTAAATCTCTTTACAGGGCTCAGTAGAACTTCTAAATCTTCATCATTGTTTGCACATGAGTTGAAATCGTCCATATAAAATAGACGGTTTGTTTTTTAGTTGTAGGACTATATAGTTTGTAGGTTTATATAGTTTGTGTTTTAAAGTTCTCTGGAGAGATGTTCTTGAACTCTACAAAAAAAAAAAAATGAAGAGGAGAAAATGATTTTCCGCAGATTCCATTGTTAATGTTGGTTTCTTGGTTTTAATGGCATATAAACCTATTCGGGTTATTTTATGCCAAAGATATCCTTCTAGAAGAAGAGCAGTAATGGTAGTTAATCCATAGCTGGGGGGATAAGGGGCTTCATATATTTCCCGAGCGTATTTGTCCGAAAGTGGACGTAATAGCGCGATTAGGTTTCGAACTTGCTTACCACGATTCGGCAGTTCTAGCGTTTAAACCATTACACCACGTTACATGTTAAGATAATTTGTTTGGACCTTGTCTTTTTAATGGATTAATCTGAGGTTAGTATACTACTTTCCCATATTGCATTTTACGAATGTTATTATGAATGGGATATCTTTAAAATTAGTAGAACTTAGTAGACCCACTTGTGAGTTATTCTATCAAAAAAAGTTTTTTGTCGTCAATCCAAGTCATACACATCTTTTTCTGTTTTACTCTATAATTATCGATGAGCATTTTGTTTATGAGGAGCTGATCTTTGTTGCCATATGATTCTTTTTGCACTCCTTTAATTCTAAAGGGAAAAAATCTCTTTTTTAGAATCGATGTCATCATTTCATATGTTGTGAGAAGGCGTGTGATTTGTCGTTTTTTTTTTTGGGGGGGGGGTGTTGTTTCGTTTGATTTTGTTTGTCGGTACGTTTCTCCTTCTGTGAGACAATCAGGCATTTTTGCTTCTTCTTCTTCTTCTTCTTCTTCTTCTTCTTCTTCTTCTTCTTCTTCTTCTTCTTCTTCTTCTTCAAAGATAACCTTCTTCTTCTTCAATTATTCACAGATAACCTTCTTCTTCTTCTTCTTCTTCTTCTTCTTCTTCTTCTTCTTCTTCTTCTTCTTCTTCTTCTTCTTCAAAGATAACCTTCTTCTTCTTCAATTATTCACAGATAACCTTCTTCTTCTTCTTCTTCTTCTTCTTCTTCTTCTTCTTCTTCTTCTTCTTCTTCTTCTTCTTCTTCTTCTTCTTCTTCTTCTTCAAAGATAACCTTCTTCTTCTTCAATTATTCACAGATAACCTTCTTCTTCTTCTTCTTCTTCTTCTTCTTCTTCTTCTTCCTCTTCTTCTTCTTCTTCTTCTTCCATTGTGTCGTGGAAAGATAAATATAAGATATTTAGTGTCTTCGAAGTGGTGTCTACATCAGTAGAAACATTAAAATGCGTAAGGGGTGGCACGTTTTAAAAAAAAGAAACTGAAAAAAAAAATTTTCTAATACAAAAAAAAAACCCATTCAATGACCGAAATGAAAGCTAGAAAGATGAAGAAACATTTTTTTTTTAAGTGAAAGAAAATTGATAATGTTAAGGATTGTTTGAGGAGAATCTTTTTTTTTTTAAGTAAAACAACAACTGAATAGAGAAACACTAAAAGAAAAAAGGTAAAAAAAATATGGTTATAAAATTAAAGAGAGAGAAGAAAAAAGAAAAGTAGAGAGAGAGAGATAGAGAGAGAGAGAAGTATTATGTCTCTTGGATGAAATCTAATGGTATAATAGTTGGTTGTTTGGTAAGTTTGTTTTTAAGGGATATCAGCCTTTGTTGGGTTGTTTAATCACGAAGTTAGTATGTATTTTTTTGTACTTATATGGCTTCAAGGAAGTAATGATAATTATCATTGATAAGTGAAAACAGTTTTAAGTAATTATTCTTGATTCGAATTATCATTCCCATTTATGTTTTCAAATAACTATTTCTATGTAATAATAATCACTTCTTTGCACACAGTTATATGTTTTCAGGTATTCCTATCTAATACAAAAACTTTCAGACAGATATATTTGACAATAGATGAGACTCTAACAGGTACTACCATTCCAGGTCAGAACTGTTATCTTTCGCCAATAATTTGAGGGCAATTATATAGTTTCAAGTAACTAATAATTATAATAATAATCCTTAGTAAACAACTATAGCTTCAAGTAACTATGCTTAATACAAATAATTCGTATTCAGTTTTATGCTTTCAAGTAATCCTATTTGTTACATCCTCTTCTCTCGTGTCCGGATGATATTCACTATATTTTGATATTCTTTGACCTGGATACGTCGTCGAAGAAGTACGTAAACGAATAAAAATGAATAATCCGTCCTATTTCCCGAACTGACTCGTAAGGGATATTTCACGGATAATAATAATAAAAAAGAGTATCGACAACTGGTTGAGAAATCATTGCAAGGGAGCAATGGATCAGAATGACAAGAAAAATAAAATTAAATAAAACAGCAATTTCAACAACATATAAAATACATTTATTACGTTAGCATTCAACTAAAAAATAATATAAATACATAGTAATATTCACAAGATATACGGATAAGACTTTTCTGAGGAATGGTGTTTAACACGAATACTCAGCATAGATATGGCAGAAGATTATGTTCTATCTGGCTTCTTTGTTGCCCATTTTTCCACACTTGGTTGCCTTTTCTTCCCAACAACCGATGCTGCGTTTTCTTTTTCAACTCTCCGTGTCGCGGGTTTCTGTTCAACTGTCCCGTTTCAAACTAAACCATCCTACCTTCCATTTCGCGCCGGTAAGCAAAAGAGGTCTCATTCTTTTTACTCAAGGGCTTCCGGTAAACAACCTCCCACTACTCCTCTCCTAGTGTATGCTGGCTGCTGTTATGAGAAACATCAAAAGTACGTCACACAATCTAATAATTATCATTTGTTTGCACACAGCATTGGATAGGAATAAGAGAAACCATGCTACTAATTATTTTCAAATACATCTATTTGACCCATAGATGTGACCCTAACAGGTGCTACCACTCCTGGTCTGAGTGGTCCTGGGAGTAATGACAACAAAGAGGTACTCAACTCTCTTCAAAACTCCAGAACTGGAGCCTCACCATTAGATGCAATTTAATGCCATACCCAATTCGGTATAATAGTTAGCAAGCGAGGTACTGCAGAGCATAAATAGTCATTTCGATTCTCACAGGGTGACCCATACTTTTGGATTTGTACTAAACAAAGGTACTGCTTGAGATGCTTGTATATTTACTCAGTAGTCAGAATTCGGACCCAGATAAAAAGCTGATTTTCTGCGCAGACATAGTCATCCCACTTGGAAGACTGACAGAGCCCAACCTAATACTCCTACATGTCCCTACTATTTAAATTGTGTCGTAGTAAACTAAGCTATATTTATCTCCGCACAGCTTGGGTATCATACGTTCCATTTAAGTAGGGGTTCCTATGGGTAAGGCTAAAAACAGCCCGAGTCTACATTGACGCTAATCACTCCAACCTTAATTATGGGGTTGGTGTTGCCATTAGGTCAGAATCGCGGTTGATAGAGATAAACCCATTAAGATAAGCTCAGTAAATATTAAGAGATTTTATCAATACATCTGACGATAAGTGAGAGATGTATTTATCCGTACCACCCATTAGGGGATTGGTTGGATTCTGCGTCGGCTGCAGGCGGGCAGGAGAAGCTCTGGTAAGGGGTGTGTTGTTACCAGTGGAAAGGAGTTCGTCTAAGTACCTCACCTTAAATCACGAAGCTCTTTATTTATCCCACCAGGTAGGATTTGGCACAAGGTCTTTTTATAGTGGGGATTAGGGGAGGAGGAGGAAGTCGTGCATGAGCCGATATTCATGCACTGCTTATCATAGATTCAGCAGAGGTGCCCGTGCTGTAATGGTTATCGTCACAGGATATGGACACGGCGATACGAGTTCAATTCCTGGACAAGACTGATTGCATTTCACATAGCACTAATACCCTTGGGAAAGGTATGAATCCAATTATTCTCCCTCCAGATATGGGTAAATAGTAGGGCAGACTAGGCTCTTCAGCTTTGGTGAGGCAACTAGTCTAGGAGAAGGAAAACTCTGAATTCAAACCTGCTAAATTCCGCTTTAAAAATTGAACAAACGGAGGGGTTGTGTAAATAGGGTCATAGATTCAGCAGGCGCGAAGGCTAGGTGCAAATGGGTCATTGCTCATTACTGATTCACTAACCGCAATGGAAATCTATGTTTGTCAATTCTTGCCATTGCTTGTAATCGTTTCACTAGACCAAAAAGGTCTAGTGCAATTTGAACCCACCCGCCCAGCACGTATGCCCAGCCACTAGACCGGGCGATAGGAGAGAGTACAGCGAACAGTTATTCATGCTTTTTTTTTCGTAAACATTTATGCAAAAGAGGACATAATTCTATCCAGATTGTGTGTGAAAAATGGCTGCTATATCTATTACCATCCTTGACACATATACAGCTCATACCACGGGAGGTATTGTACCTACACAACTTAATAGTTGTCCTTTTGTCACCTCGTATAAAGAATGAAAAGTGTGGTATACCACTGAGTAGAAATAATTACGTATTTGTCATGAATAGCAGAAGTTGGTGTTCAAGTTTAGGTCAGAGACCATGATTTCAAATTCAGATTTTCTTGGCGAGCAGGCATCATTATATGAAATTTTTGGGTAACAGATTTTCCGTATCCTATTATCAAGAAGACGGAAAATTAACATTAAAAAGGTTGGTGGGGGGTTGTTTTGTTTTGTTTTTAATTCGGAAAGAAAGAGCTTAAAGAAAGAACAGTGGTAACGAGGAGACATTTGAAAAAGGAAAGACAAAACGATCGGCGATCGGAAAAAGGAAAATCGGGAAAGATTATGAAGAAGTATTAGAGTGTTTGCCAATGGCCAAGGAGACCTGGGTTCAGTCCCAGATTGAGTCATACCAAAGACTCAAAAAATGGTACTTGGTGCTACCTTGCTTAACACTCAGAATTATAAGATAAGGATCAAGGGTAAAGTGGAGCAATCCATGGAAAGGAGTAACGCCCTCCCCTACACCTTTGTGTAGTAGCTATCGAAAAGGGAGCCTTCGGGTCACAATCGACCATGGTCGCCAACTTTACTTATTTCGTTAAAAAAATGGAAGTAAACTGAAACCCTGATTGACAGGTTGATTCATCAGAAGTTGGTTGGTTGGTTGGTTGGTTGGTTGAATAGCTGTATCGTAGTTCCTCGGCTACTCAAATCTAAAATCCTATTTGAAAAAAAAAGCAGAGTCACCTCTGACGTCAGCTAGCGGCATTTTTCGTGGGCGGGTGGAATTTTCCGTTACCAACACGAAGGCTATTTTCGAATTAATTCTGCAGATCATCTCGAAAATAGCTTTTAACTACAAAGAAAAACCGGTCGCATTTCTAAGCTCCCCCCCCCCATCAGTATAGAAATGTATTTAATTATTACTCTTATTCAAAAGAGAAACTTCCTGTTTCGACATCACAGAATCTTCGCCACTCACGCACGTGGTTGACCATCCGACACGCTGCCTTGCCCGGCAACACAAAATCAGTAACTGACCGCAAACTTTAGTGTGCGGCAGATTCGTGCCCATAGCAACTCAAAAACAAGCTTTATTTAAAACTTTGTACAGATGTTTTCGAGCATGGATTCACATTGCACTAGAACTTCCGATCTAGTGGACCTATGACCAGCATTGACACCACCCGTCCCCCTCTCTAACCCCACTATAAAAAAAACTTTGGTCAAATCCCGCCTGGTAAGAGACATGGATATATAAAGAGCTTCGTGCGAGTGAGTTAGACCACGCAGCTACATCTATGACTTGTACGGAGCACCAAGACTCTATCCTGATCTAGAATTGGGTGCCCCTTTCATATGGCCTTGTGCCACATCTAAGCAAAAAGCTTAGTAAATTTCCTCTATCCTGATCTAGACTCGCTGTCGACAAGAACCTTTAGACAACCGAGTCTACGCTTGTTTCGACCGCACCAACTTTCAACACCACTGAAACTATACGAAAATTATGCAGCCACGGCGATTCTACACACACGCCAACTTTTCATGTACGATTAGCCAAATAAAAGCCTTGCATTTCAAGCTTACCTTCTTGTCTTTGTCATTCTTCTCTTGTTTGTTGGCAGTAACTTTATTCCCAAACGTTTGCTGGATCGATGTCCTTGTCCGTCACCGAAGCAGTTGGTTGATTGATTGGTTGAATGGTTTATTAATTGGTTGGTCGGTGGTTGTTTGTTGGTTGATTGATTGATTGATTGATTGATTGGTTAATTGGTTGATTGGTGGAATGGCTGGTTGTGTAGTTGGTTCGTTGGTTGAATTGCTGGTTGGCTCATTGATTATTATTTGGTTGGTTGAGTTGTTGGTTGGCTCGTTGTTTGATTGATTGATTGAACGAATGAATGGTTGGTTAGTTGATTGATTGGTTAGTCGGTTGGTTAGCTGGTTATCGGTAGCTGGTTGGTTATTGGTAGTTGGATGCTAGGTTGGATTAATGGTAGATTGAATGGTTGGGTGATTGGTTGGTCGGTTGGTTGGTTGGTAGATTGAATGGTTGGTTGAATAGTTAGTTGGTTAGTTGGTTGGTTATTTTATAGATGAGTAGGCTAGTGGATTGATTGGTTGGTTAATTGGTGGAATAGTTGGCTGGTTAGTAGTTAGTTGATTGGTTGGTGGTTAGTTGGTTGGTTTGTTGATTGGTGGGTTGGTTGGTTCGTAGGTTGTTTATTTGGTTAGTAGTTTGGTTGTTTGTTTAGTTGCATGGTTGGTTGATTAGTTGATTGGTTAGTCGGTTGATTAGTGGGTTGGTTGGTTGTTTGGTTGAATGGTTGGTTGAATTTAAATCTTGTTGGTCTTTTTAAGTCAATGTCAGACGTTTTTGCAAACAATTATCAAGTTTCAAATAGATATTTATCATTTGTAAAAAAAAATCTACGACTTCTAGGGGCTATTCTTGATACAAATAATTTGTACTCAGCTATACTTTTTAAAATATTCCTACCTAATATTAATTTCAACATGATTATATGGTTTCAAGAGCCTTGCTAGAGAGCTGAAAAAGCTGTGGAATATGAAAGTGACAGTCATACCAATCATAGTCGGTGCACTTGGAACAATTACCAAGAATGTGAAAAAGAGACTCGATGAACAGGAGATTAAAGGAAGAATCGGAAACTATCCAGAATACACCCCTGCTAAAAATCGGCAAAGATATTTAAGAAGAATTTTGACAACCTGAAGACTTGCTATCATTCAGGTCTCAGTAGAAAAAAAAACACCTGCTAAAACTGATATGAAAAACTCGAATGAGTGAAATAATAGATAGACCAATACATTCTAAAGGAGGAAAAGACAAGAAGAGAAAATCAAGCCATGATATGGATTGACGATAAAAAGGTATATGATATCATCCTACAAAATCGGGGAATAATAGAGAAAGGGTGTGGAGAAAAAATACTTACAGCATGACTAACAGAACGACAATAACCAGAAAATAAAGTGCCCGTGGTGTAATGGTTATCATCGCAGGATATGGACATGGCGACACGAGTTCAAATCCTGGACGAGACTGATTGCATTTCACATAGCACTAATACCATTGGGAAAGGTATGAATCCAAATATTCTCCTTCCAGCTATGGGTAAATAGTAGGGCAGACTAGGTTCTTCAGCTTTGGTGAGGCAACTAGTCTAGGAGAAGGAAAACTCTGAATTCAAACCTGTTAAACTCCGCTTAAAAATTGACCTTGTGTCATATCCTGCCCGAGCGGAGGGGTTGGTAAATATGATAACCAGAAAATAAAAATGGGAAAAAAACAACTCTATGGACGTTTTAAGCGACTAATAAGTAACATCTCACACGAGAAAACGTGGACGTGGCTAAGAAAGGGAAACCTTCAGAGAGAAACTGAATCTTTCCTGATAGCAGCACAAAACAATGCTATAAGAACCCATCATATCAAAGCAAGGATAGAAAAGACGCAACAAAACAACAGATGTAGCTTATGTGGTGATAGAGACGAAGCCATCAATCACATAATTAATGAATTCAGTAAATTAGCACAGAAAGAGTGTTAGACTAGACACGACTAGGAGGAAAAGGTGATCCACTGGGAATTGTGCATGAAAGTGAAATTTGACCGTACGAACAAATGGTATATGCACAACCCAACCTTTGTCCTAGAGAATGACACACACAAAGTCCTCTGGAATTTTGATATACAAACGGTTCACTTAATCTCTGACAGACGTCCAGACCTTATAATAATCAACAAAAAAGTAGATTTTGCCATTCTAGCAGATCATAGAATGAAAATAAAAGAGAGCTAACAGCTAAACAAATACAAGGATCTTGCTAGAGAGCTGAAAAGTTTGTGGAACATGAAAGTGACAGTGATACCAATTGTATTTAGTACCACTGGGGGAATTGGAGATCAGAAGAAGAATCGAGACTACACAGACTACAGCATCGGCTAGAATACTTAGAAGAGTCCTGGTGGCTTGAAACTTGCTGTCACTCAGATTTCAGAGGAAGATCACAAGTTAAAGCTGGTGGGGAAAAACTTACTGAGAAAAAAATATTAGATTATGTTATAATAGTTAGAGTAGGGGGTGTATATATAAATTTGAGATGATTTCTTTCTAGAGAAAAAAGAAAAGAAAAAGAAAAAGAAATAGGTGAAGTGTTGTCATGCAGGGAAAAACAAATGATGAGGAAAGAAAAGTAAAAATGTTTGAAAAAAGACTAAAAAGAAATTGAATGAAGAAGAAGAGGAGGAAGAGTGGCAGGAAGGAAGAAAGAAATCACGGCTCGTACAATTCCTTTCCTGTTTACAAGAAATTCGGTTAGAGTTCTGGGGTGGAGGCCAAAAATAAAGATAGACAGATGGACGTAAAAGGGTTGATGAAAGTAAACAATAAGTAAACAAATGTCGTGATGTGACACGGGCGAGGCAGGCGGAAATGACCGCTGTTTGACCGAACCTGAAATCCAACCGGTGGAATTACTGATGTGGGGGTGAATGAGGGTGGAAGAGTCCAGAATACCAATTCCACCCCGTTCTAATCATCTGCTTGTAAATATCCAGTATTTAACCCCTTCACCATATCTCCAACCGACAAACAAATACAAACGAACTTATCAGTCTGACATAGATAGATAGATAGATAGATAGATAGATCTATTTACCAGTTAACATATCTTCTTGTACAAAACCTATATGAATATATACACTCATACATACAACAACATATACATGTATATACATATATATATATAGAGAGAGAGAGAAAGAGAGAGAGAGAAAGAGACATATATAGACCCACATCCATATATATGGACACACGCACACATAGACACACATATTTATTGAGAGACAGACAGACAGACAACAGACAGATAGATATGTATGGAATTATCCGACTTCACACTTCGTTAGATTGAACATAAAGTCATTTTATAATGGAGGACCACACATGAATCAAGAATCATACAGTAGCCAAGTCCTCTCAGTATTCCTCTTTAGGGGCGCCTCAGGCACCAACAAATATGCATACATTTTTGTATGTAAAGTAAGGGTCACTGTCGTAAAGAAAATGGACTCGGCGACTGGAGTTCAAATCCTAGCAAATGTGCTAATGTTCTTGGGAAAAGTATAAATCCATCTCTTCTATCCCAGTTATGGGTAAATATTTGGGTAGATAAGGGTTTTTTTTTTAACCCGGATACAGAGGCTGGAAAAGAAGAGAGGAAACTGAATCTAAACCAGTTGACCTTGAATCACATCCTGTTCGTCGCGTAGGTGTTGAGTATATATATATATATATATATATATATATATATATATATATATATATTCGTTGCGAGAGTAGTCTGGCACTTACCATTACTCTTTATAAGACAAGGCCAGATTTAGGGCGTCACTATTGAGAATCAGAGGGTTTAGATAATGTCTGCTTATTCAGAAGGTACAAAGAAAGATTTTGTCTCAACGATTCAATTGTGGCTTTTTTATCATCTAACGGTTCTTTACTTAAGAACCACATTTCCATCCATATAATGTGCACTTCTAAGATTTCTTGGTGAATGGAAACGTTGAACATCAGTCTTAGGTAACACTAGTCGGTGTTCGAACTCAGCCATAATTTCTATTGCTAGTTTTCTTGGTAGGTTCCGCTCCAACTCGAAAGTTTAGTATTAACCAATCTTCTTAAACACACTTCTTCCCCCCCCCCATGTACAAGACAAAACTACTCATTACTAAGAGTCGATTTGGTTCCTTCGTTTTATGGCATATCAACATTCGTGAGTCGTTGAATGCCAATGTCATCCAGACAGAAGTGCTACTATTAAACCAGTATCTTGGAGGATAAGGGGGTTTGTACCTTTCCCAAGGGTATTAGTCCGATAGTGAACGTAAAAGCATAGTTTGAGTTCGAACTCGCTTACGACGATGTTGTAGTTCAGCACGTTTGCCACTACATCACAGGGACGCCCCCCCCCACACACACACACACACACCATTCTAACGTTCTCTATGAAAGTTATTTTAAAGGCCTGCTTGGTGTATGATTATTTCATATCTGTGCCCGCAAGTCAAAAAGAAAAGGTCAGTATTTTATAAGCTGATTTTTCCAGGCATACACCATTGGAAGATAAGTGCCTCTTTGGCTTTCTGTGACCAAAAGAGTGTTTCACTAACGAAAGCAACTCTTAAAAACAAGATGCGTAGTGATGTAACAGTTATCGTCGTAAGAAACAAACTTGCCAGGCCAAGTTGAATTCCTGGACGAGGCAGTTTGCGTTTCATTTCACACTGTCTTTAGAAAAGTCATGAAACCTTCTCTTCTCCTCCACCCACGGCTTTGGGTAAAATAGTGGAACATAGTGCGATCTTTAGACCTGGTACAGCAACTGATCAGAAAGGAAAATTCTGAATTCAAATCAGATGTACCCGATTTAAAAATTGACCTTGAATCGCATCCTGTCCATGGTGGAGAGAATGGATGAATACAAAAAATACAAGACAGTGGATTTTACAATGGTAGTCACGTGACTACAATGTACTTACTAACAATGGTATTTAGCAGCTGAAATGATTGCCTGATGTGAACATCCATTCGTTTGCGTGTTTCAACTCTGGCGTTTTCCAAGGACGAAAATTTTTAGCATATAAACTTTACAAGGCTGCGAGAAAGGAATTTGCAGGGAAATTGTTCCAGTGTACACTCCCCAACAAGTCGAAAATATTTTCGTTTTGGGAACTCTCAAAACTTTCAAAACTGTTTTTTTGAAAAATACAAACACACCTTTCACAAGCAAGCAACCCCTAATGATGGTCTATGAAGGCTCCGAAAGCGCTCAGGACAATTTTAGCAAATTCATCAACCAATTCAACCTGAAACTAAGACATTTATCAGAAAACTTGAAAGGATCCTAAATAAATTATACAGAGAAAATTTGTCTTTATTATTTAATGAAACCTGCTTGAATAAACGACTGCTGCCTAACGCCACACACACACACACACACACACACACACACACACATATATATATATATATGAGGTGTTCATAATGATGTGTCTGAAAGAATACATTTATACATATATATAAAGTTCTTGATAATGCCTCTGAAAGTATATATATATATATATATATATATATATATATATATATATATATATATATATATATATATATATATATATATATATATATATATATATATATATATAGTTCTTGATTATGTGTCAGAAAGAATACCAACCTACATACATACATACATATGAAGTATATAGGTATATATTTCGGAGGTGCCAGTGGTGTAATGTTTATCACCGAAGGAAATGGACACGGCGACACGAGTTCAAATCCTGGACGAAACTGATTGTAATTCACCAAGCTATAATACCATTGGGAAAAGCATGAATCTAATTATTCCCCCTCCAGCGATGGGCAAATAGTAGGGCAGACTGGGTTCTTTAGCCTTGGTTACGTAACCAGTTAAGGAGGGGAAAATTCTGAATTCAAACCAATCAAACTTTGAAATTTGACCTTGTTACATGAAAAAATTGACAAAGCGAGAGAAATCTGAGAATGATTTTAATAGTGGAAAAACAGTCGGCAAGGATTTTAGAAGACTGATACAATCCGTTGTCAAAATGGAAAACAACAAATATTGTTTATTTATTTGGCTGCGCAGAAGAGCGAAATATGGGAATTATTTTTCTAATCAGAGAGAGAAACGACAGAGAAAGTTATACATTTTGAATTGTACTAAGAGTGTCATTGAAGACAACGAATCCAAAACAATGACAAACTGGACAGATGAGGTCAGATAAAGGGGTCAATCGCAAACCAGGTGCGGATGTGATTTTGTTTTGGGAAAATTTTAAACCCTGAGAATGGACTAACTGATGTATTGGTCAAGTGATAGAGAGGGCCGCCCACTGCGGGGAGAGAGCACAGCAGCCGACACGTGAATGAGGGAGAAACCCCTTCTCCTTTGAGTAATGGTCACAGAGAGTCACCGTTGAGGTGGGAGATAAGCAAGCACGGATAGAATTAATTACTGGAATTTAATTAAGAAGAAAACCATTGATAATATGCGCCCACTTGGAAATAGAAAAAAGAATTATATAAATCGAGATTTTTTCTGCTGACGGCAGACAGACAGAAGACAGCAGAGACAGATGATAGATGGCAGAGTGAATACCTGATGCTTCACACTTGAGCCTTGAACCAGATCTTCTGAGACAGAAAAGTGCGAACCTCGAGTTAATCAACGGAAAGCTGACGAATGAGAATGGATAACCGTACGGAGAACTACTAAGCGACTTAGCTTAATGAAAAGTCGCGCCAACTACTAGATTAGACTGACTGCTGAGATAAAAGAGGCCAATTCTCTGAATCGCAAAACATCATTCGACGAGTTGGGGACTTGTATATGACGGCATTCTTTTAAAAGAAACAGACTTGTTATTTTTTTGGTTAACCAAACTTTTTATTAATTATTGAACACCTTGTGTTTGTTTTTTCTATGGCATTACGACATCAGTTTTGTTTTTGTTTTTTCTGAATGATCAACCCTGTCCGATTTATTTGGTGATCGGCGATTGGCGATTTCTATTGTTTTGATCTAAAGAATACAACGTGGGCTGATAGCCGGACAAGCCTTGATTTGATCAGCCGATGGTCGAGGTAGACGGTTGTAATTTACAAAGCTTTTAGCTTAGATGTTGCACGCGGCCGCATAAATAAGGCACCCAATGAGACTCGAACTCACACTTGAAGGTTTGCTAGTCTTGCTTGCTAACCATTACACTACCGGAAGCGCCCCATACATTACCGGAGACGACTAGGCGACAGTGTTATATATACATATGAATTTTTACTTCACATCGTAAAAGTGTTATATATATATATATAAAGTAAAGTTGGCGACTGCAGTCGGGGGGGACGAGAAAGCTCCCTTTTCAGTAGCTACTACACTGAGGTGTAGGGGAGGGCGCTACTCCTTTCCCTGGATTGCTCTGCTTTACCCTTGATACGTACCTTATATTGCTGAGTGTTAAGTAAGGAAGTATCAAGTACCATTCTTTAAAGTCTTTGGTATGACGCGACCTGGTATTGAACATAGGTCTTCCAGACCATTGGCAAACACTCTACCCTCTAGACAAATGAACCGGATATATATACATATATATCGCTGATTATTGTTTTATGCACACACACACACACACACATGTATAGATACATAAATTATAAATATGTAAATTTACAAAAACATTTTATGCATTGATTCAATCGACCCATTTCAGCAATATAGATATGCTTCCGTTAATTACACGCTGGCTATCTTAAAGTTTTAATTTCGTTTTATCAATAGGGAATCTTGTATTAGCTGAGTATTGTATTATTACTTTAATGATGATCAGAGGATGCATGGCCGAAATCTATATATATATATATATATATGTAGAAAAACTGGTAACAACGATCCAAGTGGAAGGAATGATTTATTAACCGGTCGACACTATAGCGTTTCGGTTCTACTGTTTTTCTTAATATACATATTTTCCCCTAGGTTTTTGTATTTCACATTTCTAATCATCCATCGTTAACTTAAAATTATTAATATCACCCCTCATGGTCCTGATGATGGTTCAGTAGAACCGAAACGCTATAGTGTCGAACCGTTAATAAATCATTCCTTCCACTTGGATCGTTGTTATCAGTTTTTCTACATATTGTCGGATTACAATCCTTTATTTACTCTTCATATATATATATATGTATATATATATATATATATATATATATATATATATATATATATATATCATGATGACTGCTACGTTTTGACGGATGATAGTCGTCCTTACCACCAAAATTGCAACTTAAACATCCTGATTAATAACTAATTCAACTTATGAAAAATATACAAACTGCGTAAAATGATAAGGTAACAAGACATCTGTACGTCGTTGGATTATAGTGACATACGCTTGTACGACTCTTACGTCACTCGCTGTGTCAACATAACTACAGTCTGGTGAAAAGTATAGCGAGATAAATGGTGACTATACCAATTGCAGGTTTTATTTCAGAGTACGTTCTCTTAAATTTTTCTCGCCAAAGAATGTACCTACAAGTCAGCAGAGGTTTGATACTGGAGGTTCCTTCTACAACTTTGATTTTGCTGTTAACTTCAGAAAGGTTGCCTTCGCCACGGCTTTGTTATTAGACTGAAGCCCCCTCTATTCCACATTTTGGTCTTAGATGGCTAAGATTTCCGTTAGATTTTGAATCGACATTGTTCTAGGAATGAATTGACGATCAGATTTTAATAACATTTTCAGTGCTTTAATAAGTTTAGTCTATTGGTTTAATAGCATATCAACTCCTTATGGGTTATTTAATGCCAAAATTTGATTCATTTTTAAATGTTGGATCGTAATCACTACTATTTATCGGTTTGGTTTTATTTATTTGTTTAACGGCACATCAACTCCTTATGGGTTGTTTAATGCCGAAATTTTATTCATTTGCAAATGGTTGGTGGGAATCATATTTTTAATGTTCCACTTCATATTTTGATACCTCTTTTTTATGATATCAAGTATTCCAATCTAATATAAATATTTTTAAACATATCGATCTAACACATAGATAGGACCCTAATAGGTATTGTCGGTCCGGGTCAAAGTTGACCTGGGAATAATGTCAATGTTGAGGTACGTGACACTCTGCAGAGCTCCAGAACTAGTGCCTCGATACCAGATGGAGTTTAGCGTCATACACAAGACACCCCATTTTGGGATACAGTCAGCATATTCTATGCCCCGACAACAAAGCTTTCTACTATACCAGGGATCGTAGCGACTGCAGTTGCAATTGAAAACAGGCTTCTGATAAAAAGAAAGAAACACTACAATCTGTCTCTTTCACAGTTTGCATAAACTAACAAAACGTCCATTTAAATACTATCCTGACATACCAACCAACCAGCCATTGTTTTTGTTGTTCTTTTTTGTATGTTGTTTTCGTTGTTCTTTTTAATTGCACTTTTATCTCGATAAATATTTGTTTGAAAATATCTGTAGGTTTTCAAGTATTCCTATTTTTAATTACCCAGTCGACTGGGGCTGTAGAATACACCGATTGCTTCTCTACTGATGAGTAAGACTTCCCCCACAATGAGTGTCCTGTTTATGACGCTAAACAATCTAATGGTGAGGTTCTAGTATTGCTGGGGATTTGGGGAATGCAAAGCACCCCTTCAATGCCATCGCTCGCAGGCCCACTCTGGCCCGGAGTGGTAGCACCTGATAAGGTCTTATCTATGAGTCAAATAGAACTAAACAGCGTAGTTATACTAAATTGAATAGTTTGAAATAGAACTGTTTTGACATTTAACTGTTTGTAAACAAAAACTATAATTATACTAAACTGAATTGTTTGAAACTTAATTCGGCGTTAAATGACCCGAAAATGGTTGGAACGCCGTAAAACAAAACAACCAACAAACCAACCAATCCTATCTTTATTTAAGAATTTACATACAATTGTATGGTTGAAAATAGTTCTTATTCAATAATAGCATTTGCTTGCACAGTTATATGGTTTCACGTATACCAATCTAACACCCATAATTTTCAAACGATTATATGGTTTTAAGTAACTTATAATAATATTAGTCTTTAGTAATCGATTATAGCTTCAAGTAACTATTGGTTTGAACAGTCCTCGAACGTTTAAAAAAAATAATTGGGAGAATTGGAGATCAGAAGAATAATCGAGACCATACAGACCATATTATTGGGCTAGAATACTTAGATGGGTCCTGGAGGCTTGAGGGGTTGTGCTGTCACTCAGATTCCTATGAAAGGACTTCTGGGGGAGGAAAACTCACAAAGAGAAAAATTAATAATAATTTCAGATTTGGTAATAAAAGATTAAATCATTATTTATTCTATTTCGTTTTTAGACATAAATTTGAGATTGTTTCTTTCAGGCCAAGAAAGAAAAGGGGAAAACTCAAGCACAACATCTTTAGATTCTTTATTTGTTTTAGTTTTAATCAATGTTTTAATCCATGTTTCCACTGAAAATAAAATCATCTCTTAAATAGTTTAAATCATAATAGTCAAAAGGGTTCAGTCGGCTGGGGCTGTAGAATACACCGACTGCATCTTTGCAGAGGGGTAAGATCCTATCCCCAACGAGTGTCCTGGATATGACATTATACGATCTGATGGTAAGGCTCCAGTAAGGCTAGAGATTTGTGAATGCCATTGCTCCCAGGTTTAATCTGACCGAGAGTGTTAGAATCTCCTATCTATGGATCAAATAGAACTATTCGACATTCAAACTGAGTACAAACAAATGACTTATGCAAAATTGAATTGCTTGAAATAGAACTGTTTGATCATTTAACTATTAGTAAAAAAAATGACATGCTTAATTGAATTGTTGGTGATACATAGCAATACTTGGAACCATTTAACTTTGATGACTTATGCTAAATTGAATCGTTAGAAACAGAGCTGTTTGATCATTTAATTGTGTGTATCAACAAAATGTGATAACAAATAATATATATATATATATATATATATATATATATATATATATATATATATATATATATATATAATTTAGCACTGAATAACCCACAATGGTTTATATGCAATAAAACCAAACTAAACCAATAGTTCTCAAAAAGACAACTGCCTTTGTTCTAAACATATTATAATGTGATCAAGCATTTTTGTAACGGCCGTGCATGAGTCCCAATTCGAGCGTGACCCCCCACCCTCACCCTACAATAAAATGACCTTGTGTCAAATCCGACCTGGTGAGAGGTTGGGTGAATATCGGACACTCTATTAAATCTGCACGTTTTCCAAAAACAAATGCTGCTTAAAAATTCATCCTGCTAATCTAACCACAAAATGTAGGAGTACAGGTTGCCGTGAAGTGTACGCACATAACCCCATTCACTTTGATATTCATTATTCAAATATTCCTAAGTCTTATCTTAAACTGGAGTTTCTAAAACTGTATACTTGATGCACCCTTGTCGCCTAATTGAATTCCCATTCACCCCAAGTGAATTAGTTCAATATCAAATTACAACTTATATCTAATTAACCAGTTTTTAATACAATTTACATAAGAATCAGTAAATTATAAATGCAAACGGGACTTAATTTTTTTTAATCGGAATGGACGTTATCTCATGATAGAGTTAGGTAGTCTCACATATCAATTGCAACAGAAAAGTGAGTTCGATTCTCACTGGATCCCCCATACATACGACCTTGTTCAAAATCTAAGCTGTTCTTATTTTAGGGCGCCTTGGATGACGAGAGAGTTCGAGTCTCATTGGGTGCCCCATTCATATGGCCCCGTGTCACATCTGAGCAAAAAGCTTAGTTAATTACTACTACCTGGGTTCAATCCCAGGTCGCGTCATACCAAAGACTTTAAAAATGGTACTTGATACCTCCTTGCTTAACACTCAGCAATATATGGTACATATCAAAGGTAAAGTGGGGCAATCCAGAGAAAGGTGTAGCACCCTCCCCTACACCTCGGTGTAGTAGCTATTGAATAGGGAGCCTTCTGGTAACCCACGACAACAGTCGCCAACTTTACTTTTACTTATTTCTAATGGGAAGGATGGGTTGGAGAATACTAAAGGGATTACAAATCTAATGTTCAAAATGCTTCTCTGTTTGCATTGTAAATAATGCACATGGCAAAAGCTAGATTCAACCATACACGACCTTGGAAAAGCTTATAAAATGGGCTAAACGTATGTGCAAAGTTTAGGATATTTTGCAAAAGTTTTTTCCTTCATCAAGTAATATCCAATTTAAACGAGTACACAGACTCCTCTTCAAGATCGAAAGTCATTCCAATAAAATCTTTTTGAAACGCGTCTACATTTGCTCTTTTCACTTCAACATCATTCGTTCACTTAAATGAGCATATGTTTTTAACAGGTCGTGTGTAATCGTCACATCCCTGGTAGCCATCACACAATTGGGCATTCTGATTAGTGTACAATATCTAACAACTAGTCTATATGATACAGCGATTTTTTTCTCTTTTTACAAAAGAATCTATGAATTCAGCGTCTATAGACCCCTATGTTTTTATTCACCCAGCTAAAATTTTGAATTTATCTAGTGTTTCTCGAAAGTATCTATCTATCTGCGTTTGGTTTCGTTTCGTTTGATTTCGTTTCGTTTAATGGCATATCAACCATTGTAGGTTATTTAATGCTAAATCCATTTTTTACATATAAAAAATTCTATTTCAAAGAATTCAGTTTAACATAAGTACACAGTTTAGAAGTCAAAACAGTTCTATTTCAAACAATTCTGTTCAACATAACTGCAGTTTAAATGTCAAAAACAGTTTTATTTCAAACAATTCAGTTTAGCATAAGCACACAGTTTAGTTCTATTTGACCCATAGAAAGGACCCTATCAGGCGCTTCTCCGAATCAGAGTGTACCTGACAGCGATAGCTATGAAGGTGTATTCCGCATTCCCCAAAGCTCCAGCATTACTGGAGCCTCACAATCAGATTCGTATCCAGGACACTTGTTGAGAGAGTCTTATCCCTCTGCAGAGATGCAGTCGATGTATTCTGCAACCCCAGCCGACTGCACCGTATCTATTTGCTGCAACCTTAGAGCCAATAATAGGCTGGTAAGTCTTATATAGTAGAAGACAGAACAAACTTTCCTTGGTAGTAAACAACGTGATCTATAAACGGTTCGGACGGGGATGTCAGGATTACATCCTTTTTTTTTTTCTCCAAAATAGTACTTCTACTGGACGCAAGGTGGTGTGACCAAAGTTGTATTATAAAAATCAAAACTTTCTCTCTCTTCATTGCTGCTGCGACAACTAGGGCAGATTTTAATCTGCTGAATCCAGTTGATGGGACACACTTCGGCCGGCCGTGGTGTCAGTGGCACGGATCTGGTCGGGTGTGTCTCGTCACTGAACGTACCTCGAGCCTCAGTGGACCGTCCCCCTAGGCTTTAACCCTCCTCGGAGGGGTTAGGTTTATCGGCGCCTGAGGTGCTACCTTTTTAGGGGAATACCGACGGGGCCCGAGGCATTTTTGAGAATGCCGGGCGCGTGGGGGCTACGGCCCTGCGCCCGGATCCACCTTAAAAAGACCTTGTGTCACACTCGTCCGTTTGGTGGGACGGTCGACAAATACCACTGCGACGATAACCACGACGATAACCAGAAAGGTGCGTGTCTGGGCTACAGCCCTGCACTCAGACCCACCTAAAAAATCCTTGTGCCACACTCCTCCGGTTGGTGGGACGTACAACAAATACCGACAACCAGAAAGCTCGAACAAGCGTGTCTCTCGCCAGGGAAGACTCTCGTCCCAATTCTCCCAACGATACTATTCTTTGACATAAGTTTTCACACAACTTTCTTTCTATAAAGGACTTTTCAACTACAAAATTAGACTTACTCTGCATAATGTACTCTTAGTGTTTCATAAGTTTGCTCTGACAATAAATATATTGTTAATTTCCTCTTGGATTGAATGTTAAACTATAATATATTTCTTCGACGACAAGAGTGCGAATTCTGTTCCTCATTCTCTGATAACTGTATTGGTGAGTTTTGGTACTCAGATACAACAAATATACAGAGACCAACCTTCAGGTTATCGATACCAAAGCTCATTCGATCCTATCCTACAGGGATAATTAATCACTTACAGTTTCTGTGTCATGTTTTTTTTTACACACACAAAAGTTCAGATGTGCCATATACATTTTTCACTTCTGCTTGTTATAGTAAAAAATTTTAATACATTTACTTAGTAGTAATTTACGAAGCTCTTTGCTTCGATTAGGCACAAGGCCTAATGAATGGGGTACCCAATGAGACTCGAACTTACTCGTGGAGGTTTGCTAATCTAACTTGCTAACCATTACACTACCAGAGGTGCCAACAAATTTATTTAGTAGTAATTTACAAAGCTCTTTGCTTCGATGTGGCACAAGGCCGAAAGAATGGGGCGCCCAATGAGACTCGAACTCACTCGTGTAGGTTTGCTAGTCTAGCTTGCTAACCGTTACACCACCAGAGGTGCCCTTTATTTGTCGCTGCCTCCCACCAGACACGACTTGACACAAGGTCAAAAGCCCGAAGGCCGATTAAAGTGGGGATAAAGGGGAGGGGAGGTCGGGAACGAGTCGAGACTCGAACCCTGCTTGTCAGTGCTGCTCAACGGCTCACTTAGTGCAATGTGAGCCTGATGAGGCAAGCAGTTTCACGAACCCAAATGTGGGTCCGGGCACGTATGCCAGTTTACGGCTTAAACTAGACGCTTGGTCTAATGCCATACATGGGGGACAAAGGAGACAAAAATGCAGCTCGCCCACCCGAAGGTAGCCTAGTCGAAACTAGGTGCCTAATAAAAGGCCCCAAGTCTGCCATTGTTCCTTTTACAGAGCCACGCCCCGAGTATTTGTCGCTGCCTCCCACCAGACACGACTTGACACAAGGTCAAAAGCCCGAAGGCCGATTAAAGTGGGGATAAAGGAGAGGGGAGGTCGGAAACAAGCCGAGACTCGAACCCTGCTTGTCTGTGCTGCTCATCGGCTCACTTAGTGCAATGTGAGCCTGATGAGGCAAGCAGTTTCACGAACCCAAATGTGGGTCCGGGCACGTATGCCAATTTACGGCTTAAACTAGACGCATGGGCTAGTGCCGTACAAGGGGGACAAAGGAGCCAAAAATGCAGCTCGCCCACCCGAAGGTAGCCTAGTCGAAACTAGGTGCCTAATTAAAGACCCCAAGTCTGCCATTGTTCCTTTTCCAGGGCCACGCTCCGGACCGAAGTCCAGAACAGGCCCCGGGGTGTTTATTTGTCGCTGCCTCCCACCAGACACGACTTGACACAAGGTCAAAAGCCCGAAGGCCGATTAAAGTGGGGATAAAGGGGAGGGGAGGTCGGGAACGAGCCGAGACTCGAACCCTGCTTGTCAGTGCTGCTCATCGGCTCACTTAGTGCAATGTGAGCCTGATGAGGCAAGTATTTGTCGCTGCCTCCCACCAGACACGACTTGACACAAGGTCAAAAGCCCGAAGGCCAATTAAAGTGGGGATAAAGGGGAGGGGAGGTCGGGAACGAGCCGAGACTCGAACCCTGCTTGTCTGTGCTGCCCATCGGCTCACTTAGTGCAATGTGAGCCTGATGAGGCAAGCAGTTTCACGAACCCAAATGTGGGTCCGGGCACGTATGCCAGTTTGCGGCTTAAACTAGACGCGTGGTCTAGTGCCGTACAAGGGGGACAAAGGAGACAAAAATGCAGCTCGCCCACCCGAAGGTAGCCTAGTCGAAACTAGGTGCCTAATAAAAAGCCTGCCATTGTTCCTTTTGCAGGGCCACGCCCCGGGCCGAAGTCCAGAACAGGCTCCGGGGTTCCCCGCAAAAAGCGAGGAGGTGGCCAACATATTTATTTATTTAGTATCTTAATTGGATTTATTGTTCTTATATTTAAGAAAATGAACATTACATTATTGTATGTGTTACTAAATTTGCATTAAAACCTTAATTAGTAATTATCATTTCACTCTGTTACGAGTTTGCAAATAAAAAAATTGTCAAAAACTGTAATATTTTATCTATTTTCTGTTTTTTGGGGGAGCGGGGGCGAATTTCTAAAGTAAGGTCTCGTATTAAACCAGTCTTTATTTTTTTCTGCTTTTTTTTCTTTAAAGAGATAGAAATATATATATATATATATATATTTCTCCCGGGGATTATCTTTTGAATATATAAAAATCAATCTCTTCCACTTTGTGTAAGTAGAAAAAAATCAAATAAATTAAGAAAAAAAATGTTTCAACAAAATCAAAGTGATCATCATTGAAGTATGCTTATTCCGTAATTTTTTTTCCACGGGTTTCTAACATTCGTAGCATTTTGTGTATTTTCATTTGATTTTTAGATGAAGTGTTATTATATTTTGACCAGAATTTTTCATCATAATTTGATATCATTTTTTTTCACAACTCAACCACATCATCGTACGCGTTGTACCTGCCGATTGTAATTTAAAACTATTTGGTATTTTGACAATAAACAAAGGGACCGACATTTGATGAATTATAAGAAATACCTAGCGGAGGTGCCCGTTATAATGGTTATCGTCGTAAGAAATGGACACGGCGAGACGAGTTCAAATCCTAGACGAGGCTGATTGTATTTCACGTAGCACGAATACCCTTGGGAAAGGTATGAATCCAATTATTCTCCCTCCAGCTATGGGTAAATAGTAGGACAGACTGGGTTCTTCAGCTCTTGGTGAGGCAACTAGTCTAGGAGAAGGAAAACTCTGAATTCAAACCTGTTAAACTCCGCTTAAAAAATTGACCTTGTCTCATATCCTTCCCGAGCGGAGGGGTTGGTAAATATGATAAGAAATACCTAGGACAACAGACATTTTTCGCTTCGCTTTTATAGGTAATAAAACTCAGTGGTCTTTTTCACCTCAGAGTGATAGGAAGTAAATGTGTTTACTGATGGTTTTATTTAGTGGATTCAGCTCAAAAGCTTTACACCATCGGGAACTTTGCAAATAATTAGGCGATAAAATTTATAGAAGGGACAAATGTCTTTTTGTCTAAAAGCTGTTTTGATAAGTTTCTGAAGAATTATTGTGTGGGTAGAGAAAAAGCTCTTTCTTCGCAGAAATATCTTTCAAACGTATAAAACTCAAACCCTTGCACTTTGTACGAGTAAATAAAATCATCAAATTGATTTAAGTAGATGCACACAAAAAGTTATATCTATAAAAACAAGACAAAAAACATACATCGTCCTTTATTAAGTTGGTTCTAAAATTTATCAAAATCAAGTCATTAGTTCCTTATTTTGTAGATTTTCAAGAAACGGATTTTTTGGTCAGGGAGGAATTCCCTGAAAAGTCTTTACACAAATTTGGTTATATCTAAAATAAGATTTGATTCTTTTCTGATTCGGCTCAAATTTTAATATTTTGAATTAAATTACTTAATTTAAGCAACGAGGGAAAATTCATTAAATTTTGATCAGTCAATCGCATTCTCGTTTTGTTTTTAATCAATTCCATAGCTGAAAATGCTTGTTCATATCTATGCATCATTTTGAAATCGCAGATTTAATTCTGAGAGAATTTTCTTTAGACTTTTTACTGATTGTTAGAATAATACCAGAAGCATTTGAGATTGAATTCAAATAAAAGAAATTATGTAAGACCTACAGTTACAGCCCCTTAACCATCACTTGAAAAGAGAGCTTGTGTGATTGGTTATGACCATTTTTGGCGACTAATCAGAACACAAGACATGCATTCATTAGGCTTAGTTTTTGAGTATAAAAATCAATTGCGAGATGAATCTCTGCCTCTTTTGCTGCAACTGTCGTTTTAGCAAGATGTATTCAAGAAGCCAGTCACGAAGGAAGCCATTGACTACGTTAAAGTCGAACTTACGATGTTGGTTAGTTGGGTTTCATGGTATATCAACCTCTATGGGTTATTTAATGCCAAAGCCTATTTACACATGTTATACGAGGTGCCTTCAATAAGTTTCCAGACTTCTTTTTGTACAGGCATTTAAAATTGTCGTAGACTCTTGAAAATTCACTATGTTATTGCTATACATCTTATGAGATGACTGACCAATTTTTATGATTTCAGCTTCAAATGAACAGCTACAGCAGCAATTGGAATACACCCTACTAAAACCTGATTATCACCGCTGGTGAATTTCAAAAATGCAATCTGGACGTGAGGATACTTTAGAACAACGACATACAATAAAATTCTGTTTTAAACTTGAAAAAAATGTCACAGAAACGAATGGAATGCTTCAGACTGCTTTTGGAGCATCTTGCATGAATCGAGCATCAGTTTTTGAGTGACATAAGAGATTCAAGGAAGGCAGGGAGTCTGTGAGGATTGGTGCGAGGTGTGGGAGGAGTAAGGAAGCTAAAACACCAGAGTTGATTGGCCAAATAAAGAATTTCATGGATAAGGACCGTCGTGTGTCTATAGAGACAATAAGTGCACTGTTTGATGTCAGTGTGGGAACTGTACACACAATTATTCGCGAGGAACTGAAGACGCGGAAGATTTGCGCGAAGTTTGTCCCAAGGGTGCTCAGAGAAGATCAGAAAGAAAGACGTTGTCATGACAGCAGGGAGATGGTCGAACTGATCAATTCAGATCCCGCAGTTCTTAATTCTCTGGTGACCTACGATGAAAGCTGGATCTACTGCTATGACCCAGAGACCAAGAGACAGAGTTCCTAGTGGAAGCATGCTGGCTCTCCCAGACCCAAGAAGGCCAGACAGAGCAAATCCACCCACAAACCTTTGATGATCCCTTTTTTGACAGCACTGGCATGATCTACATGCACTAGGTTCCCACTGGACAGTCAACAAAGAATACTATGTTGAGGTTTTAAGGGAGTTCAGGAAGAGATTCCGTCGCTAAAGGCCAGCACTCTTCAAATCGGGTCAGTGGCATTTCCAGCCGGACAATGCACCAGTCGACAACTCCATACTTACTTGTCACAGACTATTTGACCAAGATGGGCATAAAGATAGATCCTCACCCTCCATATAGTCCAGACCTTGCTCCCTATGACTTTAGCTTATTCCCTAAGCTCAAGGAAAACTTAGAGGCTGTCGTTATGAGACAATTGAGGAGATGAAAGAGGCTGTGACGAAGGTCACTGACACACTCACACAAGAGGATTTCCATGGGGTCTTTCAGAAGTTGTTAGAACGGTATAATAAGTGCATTGCAGCCGGGGGAGATTACTCCAAAAGGCACTAGGATTTCATGTGTGTACTATCAATAAAAGTGCCCATACGAAAAAAAAGTCTGGAAACTTATTTAATGGGCCTTATATGTATGGTTTGTAAACACATAATTTAATGATACCATACTAAAACCAAATAACTCATTTACTCGCATACGAGTAAATATTTTCAAGTATTTCTATATGACATTAGTTTATTGAGTGATGAAAGTGTTTTTTTTATTATTATTTCTCACTACTATTTCTACTAACACAAACATAATGGTATTTCTATTCAGCAATAATTTGCTTTCAGCTGATTAGCTTGTGTTTTCAGGATTGTAACCAAGTCTATATTTTCTGGTAAAACCTGGTCTCTTTCAAGAACGACAAAACATCATCGATGGGGACGTTCTCAAATAAGTCCTTCATGGTATTTGCGTTGAAATAGTGCTTTCTGGTGTTATTAAAAACTCTATACTCAAGGAGAACGTGTTTCATTGTGCAGGGCGTTTGACATGTCGAGCACTGTGGTTAGTGACCTTAGTCAAGGGTTGACCAGAAGGCTCCCTTTTCAATAGCTAGTGTCGGAGAGGGCGCTACTCCTTCCCCTGGATTACTCCACTTTATCCTTGATCCTTACCTTATAGTGCTGAGTGTTAAGCATAGCAGCATCAAGTACCATTTTTTGAGTCTTTGGTATGACTCGACCTGGGATTGAACCGAGGTCTCCCGGACCATTGGTGAACACTCTACTCATTATATATATATATATATATATATATATATATATATATATATATATATATATATATATATATATATATATATATATATATATATATATATATATATATATATATATATATATATATATATATATATATATATATATATATATATATATATATATATATATATGTCTGAGATAGATATTTGCTCAGCTTACCCAATCATGGAGATCTCATGCAGTTCAAACTTACAACTCGTAAAACATTAAATTAACCCGCTGAATGCCTCTTAAAGTTTAATAATATAAGCAAAATATGGACCCATCATTTATATGATATCACATATATGATATCACATATATGATATCACATATATGATATCACATATTTGAAATAAATAGATATCAACTGATTAATACAAACCACTAGATAGATAGATAGATAGATAGATAGATACATACATACATACATACATACATTTGTAGTGTGTAAAATTAAAAAAAAATTACTGTGTATTCACTTTCTAATCTTTTTTTATATAGATGCTAGAAACTTATTTACGTACATACTTCACAGAGGATAAGTAAACTGTATATAAGCATATCTTAGTATAAAGATATGAACAGGCATAGATAGATAAATAGGTAGATGTTGATTGGGAGAATTTAGAACGTGAGAGAAAGAAAAAAAACGTTATGTTTAGAATGATTGTAGAAATGAATGGGCGTGCAGCAGCTTTAAAAAAAAAAAGTAAACAAATTGAGAAATTAACTAACAGATGGATTCTGAATGCCAAATCTAAAAGGAACAACCAGTGCACTGGATTGACCCCCAAATCCTGTTAGCATGCGTAGGAGGGCGACTTAGGAGTAGGGAAGTCTAAAGGATGAGGGGTTGCAATGCAGACTGTCACAGGCCCAAGCTGCACGACATTAAATCTGATGAGATGTAGGTTAGGGGCAGGGGGTAATGAGGTTTGGCCACAATTAATCTTACTAAGGATTTTGAAAAGTTACAAGCCCTGTTCTTGCTTATACAAAAACCTTATTCTGCATATATGGGATAGTGCGCCTCAATAAAAACGTCTGCAATTTGTTTTTCTTCTCCTACCCCTATCACTCAACTCCAGTGTTTTGGTCTTCTTAAAAGACTCTTCTGGAATGCCGATTTTCATGGCAGCCACATTGATCTAAACTGCCGAAAAGACTAAGGTTTGGTTAATGGTATATAAACCTTCGTGGGTTATTTAATACCAAAGACATCATTGTTGTAAAACAGTAGTGATAGTATCCGTCTGATTTTTTTAGATGAAGCTCGATGTGAATTATCTGGTTGTGATTTTTCGGACTGTTGTTCTCATCTTTATCGTTGTTAGCTGAAACGCAACATTTCGGCTGCAGTATCCCCCGGCTTTCCGTGGGTTTCCCTTGTTTAACTGGGCATAGAAATGATTCAATCAGTTAATCATTGTTTGCTCACCAGTCAAATTTTCAAAATGATTTCCAGGTTGAATTATTTCTATGCCTTGATATACAAGGGACACCTGAAGAAGGCCAGAGGATACTGCGACTGAAACGTTGTGTTTCAACTAACAATAATAAAGATGAGGACAACAGTCCAAAAATTCACAGCCATAGTAGTGAAACTATTTGACCCATAGCTGGAAAGATAAGGGGTTTCATATCTTTCCCAAGGGTATTGATTCAAAAGTAAATGTAATAGCGCAACTGAAATTCGAACTCACTTACTACGATGTCACAGTCAAGGAAGTTAGCCACAAATCCAGGAGTATTCATTCTCGAAGATACGAAGGCAGTGGTCCTTAACCGCAACAGCTAAAATAATTTCATGTCGCCACTTCATTAAATATATTTCCCCTACACTGAGAAGTGGCAGTGGATACCCCTTGTTACCAGCTTTTTTCACGTGTACTTCCAGATTGAGGATCAAAAGATAAAACAAGGGAGTTTCATTGTGTAAATGATGATAGACTAGAGAAGAATAAGAATCTGAAGCCCAGTCAACAGGGGATGTCGTATACTCTAACTGCATCTCTGCCAAGGAGGAAGACCCCTCTCTCCGAACAAGTACCCTGGATATGACAATATCATCTGGCGGTAAAGGTCCAGTCCAGGAGCTTAGGGGAATGTGAAGTACCTATTTATTGCTGTTACTCCCAGGCCTTCTCTGGCTCGGAGTGGTAGCACTTGATAAGGTCTTATTTATCGGTCAAATAGAACTGCATGACATTTGAACTATGTGCAAACAAATGATTTATGTTAAATTTAATTGTTAGAAATAGAACTGTTTGACCATTCAGCTGTGTGTAAACTAATGACTGATGTTTAATTTAATTGTTAGTGATACATAGCAATACTTAAAATCATTTAACTGTGTGCAAACAAATGAGTAATCTTAGTATTACATTGTGCCAATGAATGAAAAGAGTGAAATTGAATAATTAGTGTTAAATAACAATACTTGTAAACACTTCTTTATGTGCAAACAAATGATTGATATTAAATAGAACGGTAAGTGTTAAATAGCAATAATTGAAGCTATTTAACTATGTAGAAACAATAGCAATACTTGTGTACAAACAAATTAGTTATAATATATCTAAGAGTAGAATTACATATCGTTTAAATGAGTTCAAAGGACTAGTGTTTAACTAAATTGTTACTTTTACATTGTAAAACTTGAAACTATTTAACTGTGTGCAAAAAATAAAACAAGCTCAGTCTCGTTATCTACAAAATGTGTTTACAAATCACATTTATCTAATCCTATTTACCAACCCCTCTGCTCGGGTAGGATATGACACAAGGTCAATTTTTAAGCGGAGTTTAACAGGTTTCAATTCAGAGTTTTCATTCTCCTATACTAGTTGCCTCACCAAGGCTGAAGAAACCAGTCTGTCCGACTATTTACCCATAGCTGGAGGAAGAATAATTGGATTTATACCTTTCCCAAGGATATTAGTGCTATGTGAAATGCAATCATTCTCGTCCAGGATTTGAACTCGAGTCGCCGTATCCATTTCCTACGACTATAACCATTACACCACGGGCATCACATTTATCTAATATATATATATATGAATAAACAGGATTTGGCATTAAATAACTTACAAGAGATTATATACCATAAAACCCAACGAACAAACAAAATATAAATCTGGAAAGTTTTTTTGTGTAAATGTTGAAAGGCTGAAGAAGAATCAAAATGTGAAAACAGCAAAATATTAATTTTATGTACATTTTACAAAAATACTAAGATTATAGTTATAATGAGTGAACAGTTAGTAAAAAAAAGGGGGGGGGATTCAGCAGACAATATCTGAACACATCAAAGAATTTTAGAATCAATCAATTAAAACATTAACAAACTCAGCTCAAAACCACGGAATGCTTTTTACTTTTTTCTCAAAAACTACACACTTCCTGTAGGGCTCACACCAAGTTTTAGGAAGTCCACTCAACAAGGGTTGTTGAATACGCTGTTTGGTGAGGTTTCAGACCAAGACCTTGGGGGAATATAGAGTACCTTTTCATTGCCATTACTCCCACGTCCACTCCGACCCTGAGTGATAGCACCTGTTAGGATCCTATCTATGGATCAAATAGAACTGTTTAACCATTAAACTGTGTGCGAATAAATGACTGCTATTAAATTGAATTGTTAGTGTTACATAGCAATACTTGAAACCATTTAGCTGTGTGCAAACAAATGGGCTCTGGCTTGTTTAAAGTGTTATCTTCAACCTATTTTTACAAATCATATTTATCTAATATATATGTGTGTGTGTGTGTGTGTTTGTTTATGTGTAAACAGGATTTGGCATTGAATAACCTACAGGGGTTGATATGCCATAAAAACCAACCAAACAACCAATGTTAAAAATTACTGGATAAAAGCAACACAATCTTTCCATATGATCATAAGCAAAAATTTACGGGGTAATCCCCATGGTGCAGTGGCTAAGGTTCTGAATTGCCCAACATCGTAGTAAGTTCGAACTCCAGTCGCGCTATTATGTTCATTTTCGTACGAATAGTTTTGGGAAAGGTATGAGATACCTAAATGCCCTCAACTATGGGTCAAATAGTGCCACTACTGTTCTATGGCCCGGACGGCTGGGGCTGCAGAATACACTGACTGCATGTCTGCTGAGGAGTAAGTCTCCCCCCAACAAATGTCCTGGATATGACACTAAACAATCTGATGGTGAGGCTCTAGTAATGCTGGAGCTTTGGGGAATGCGGAGTACCCCATTATTGCCATCACTCCCATGCCCACTTCAGCCCGGAGTGGTAGCACCTGATAGGGCCCATTCTAAATTAAATTGGTTATATAGAACTAAAAAGTGTACTTATCCTAAACTAAATTGTCTGAAATTGAAGCTCTTTTTTACATTTAAGCTCAGTACTTAATTTAAACAAAATTATTTAAAATAAAACTGTTTATATGTTTAAAAATGGATTTGGCATTAGATAAGCAACAATGATTGATATGCCATAAAAACAAACCAAACCTAAACTACTGTTCTACAAGGATTGCTTTGGTACTAATGTTTTAGCTCACATTTAGGCTTGACTCAGAAATGGTTCTATAAAGCTAGCAGAACGCCAAGCAGTCATTTACAAAGCTTTTTGCTTCGATGTGACACAAGGCCAAATGAATGGGACGCCCAATGAGACTAGAATTCACTCGTGAAGGTTTGCTAGTCTAGCTTGCTAACCATTACACCACCGGAGGCACCCAGAAAGCCAAGTAGCCTTATAGGGCCACGAGTGATTATTTGCTAATGGTCTTCCACTTCAAACTCGGAAATAAATTACGTTTGTAGTGAACGAGTTCGAACTCCTATCGGGCTTTTTACATTAACTTTCTTGAAGATACGAACTCCCTTATTCTCCTAATTATGGGTTAAATAGTATCACTGCAGTTCTTCAACAACGATGGCATTGGCATTAAATACCCCACGAAGGTTGATATGCCATTAAACAAAGATCTTAGCAACCTCATAAGATCTTTTGTTTCTTTGCAAGAAAAAAAATGTGATAGGTATATAAATTCTCGATTTTAAAGTCAGAATTTTAAAAATTTTCTCTTTGGAATATCCCAATTGCTAGCATCACTATTCTTCAGTTTTGGATCGTTATCAAATGATTTTTTTGTTTTGTTTTGTCGTTATTTTATTTTATCTATTTATTTATTTATTCATTTTTCTTTTTAAATTTTTTGCGGCTGACCGAGGGTAACTGAAATTATGGAAAGCGAAACGGCAAATATGAAGAGATCCCTGTATACAGACATTATTGGAACTGGTATGTGCTCAGGTATTAAGAAAACTTATTGTCACTTGATCTCCAATGTAATTAACAATATCCGTGGAATTTCCATTTTTTATGAGTTTCTTGTTTTGCTTCATTAATGTTCAAATATTGCTTTTTTTCTTTTTCTTTTCTTTTGTTGTTTTTATGTGTTTTTTTTTATTTATTTCAATTTAATAATATTATTTGCAAAAAATAAGTTTTATACAGAAATTAAATTTTGATTTTTTTTTTATGTGGGGCATGTTTTTATTTCAATTTAATCAGATTATTTATACAAATAGAAAATTTTAAAAATCTATGGAGTATATAAAAATAAAGTTTTAAAAATGTTTTAAGAGGCCTTTTAATAAGTTTCCTTTTTCTTATTTTGTTTGTTTCTTTGTTTAAAGGCATATCAACCTTTGTAGGTTATTTAATGCCAAAGCTATCCTTCGAGAAGAACAATAGTGGTACTATTTAATCCATAGCTGGGAGGATAAGGGGGTTCATACCTTTCCCAATGGTATTTGTCCGAAAGTGAATGTAATGCCGTAGTCCATCGCTTTAATCATTACATCACGAGGACACCCCCCTTTTCTTATTTTGATTCATAAGTTTACAAATATTGTTAATGAATAAGTACCGGAAATTTTATTAAAAGTGAATAATTTAATTTTACTATCTCTAAAATATGACGCCATTTTTTATTTAAGAACTAACTCTAAAAATTTTTTCAAAATAAGTGTTTTTCATATTTTTACTCAGTTCTGTCCCTCTATCTCTTATCTCCTCTGTTTCTTCCGCTATATTTTCTTTTCTTTTCCTTCCTTCCTTTTTTTCTTTCTATTCCAATGAAGCAGACGATGAGCACCTAATGTATAGCGTTATCACACGTCTTCTTCTTCTTCTTCTTCTTCTTCTTCTTCTTCTTCTTCTTCATTTTGCATTATTTTTTCTCTGACGTGTAACATGTTCTTTTTCTTCCCTTCTTTTCCTCACAATCAAGATGGAATGGTCCATTATGTAATTGAGGTAATGGTATGTTATAATAATTGAATATAAACCTTCCGCTATCTTTTCTTTTCTTTCCTTCCTTCCTTCTATTCCAATGAAGCAGACGATGAGCGCCTAATGTACAGCGTTATCACACGTCTTCTTCTTCTTCTTCTTCTTCTTCTTCTTCTTCTTCTTCTTCTTCTTCTTCTTCTTCTTCTTCTTCTTCTTCTTCTTCTTCATTTTGCATTATTTTTTCTCTGACGTGTAACATGTTCTTTTTCTTCCCTCCTTTTCCTCACAATCAAGATGGAATGGTCCATTATTTAATTGAGGTAATAGCATGTTATAATAATTGAACATAAACCTTCCGATCTTATTCTATAAATATTTTAGACAATGATCAAAGGTACTTCGGTGTTTCTCTGTTTATCAATCTGTTACTTCTGTCAGGCTCAAAAGGTGCAAATTATAGTTTTCTGTCCGCCTTGTGACACCCGCCAAGCCGGTAGGTCAGGGGTTAAAGGGATGTAACTGGTCTTTCGAAATAAAATACAAGAGTAGACGACTATCAGCGCATATTCAATATATGGCTATTTAATGTTCCCCTAGCTTCTTCAAACCATTTCTGAGGCATGCTTAACTCGGAGCATAACCAGTAGTTAACAGTTGGATAGCTGCTGACGGAACGCTCTGCGGCTGAAATTTGTTCTTGTTCAATATATAGCCAAGACACGGATGTAGGGATTGATTAAAGAAATAAGAATTTTCTACTTTACTAGAAAGAAGAATGAGAGATGATCAAGTCTAACATTAAAAATGTCAGTCCTGAGTTTCGCATTTCTCAAAATTTTTGTTTCCGTTTGTACTTGTTTCAGGAAATGAAAAAAGTAAACGAGGAAACTGATCAAGGTGTTAGCGTTGATAATGCATTAAAAACAGACAAACATTTTGTCTCTTGTATCAAAAGCAAATGGCATTGATTGGATGAATTGTCAGAAATTTTATTTCAAGGTTGGCAAATGTTCTTTTAAAAATATCTAAGTAAAGTTGGTGACCGTAGTCAAGGGCGACCCGAAGGCTCTTTTTTCATTAGCTACTACAACGAAGCATAGAAGAGGGCGCTACTCCTTTCCCTAGATTGATCCACTTTACTCTTTATCTCTACCTTTTGATGTTGAGTGTTAAGCAAAGAAGCATCAAGTACCATTTTTTAAGTTTTTGATATGACTCAACCTGGGATGGAACCCCAGTTTCCTGGGCCATTGGCGAACACTCTACCCACTTGCCAATGGACCGGTTATAAATCACCTCATTTAGAATAATGTACTCAGTCCTCGACTCCAGTGTCGAGATATGGAAATTGCAGTGTAATATTGAGATTAGAGGGTTTACAAAGAAGAGTGACAAGCATAATTTTAAAGAAGTAAAAGGTTACATTTACATGGAGAGATCAGCGAAATTAGGATTATCTACTTCTTCTAGAAAGAAGAATGAGAGCTGATTTAACTGAAACTTTCAAAATAATTAATGAAATTTTTAATTATGGTTGACAATTTTTTCAATATTTCTTCTCGAGACAGATTTCGAAAATTAAGTCTTCTAACCAATTGGATTTTTAATTTTATTTTATTTCATTTTATTTATTTATTTATTTTATTTTAATGATGTATTTATTTTGCTAATAGAGTAATGTATTTTGGAAACAAATTGCCTAATTACACCAAAAACAGCAATCGAGTAAATAAAAGTTTAAATTGGATAGTTTCAGAAAAAATGGTAAAAAAAAAATTTAAGATTTAGAATTATGAAAAGTTTTCAAATGTGTAAAATAATAATAATAATAATAATAATAATAATAATAAAGAATGTGAAAAGAAGGATAAGTACCTCGACCTTGCTAGGGAATTGAAAAAACTATGGAACATGCAGGTGACAATTATACCAATTGTAATTAGTGCGTTTGGAACAGTAACTAAAGTATTACTAAAGGGACTGGAGGACTTGGAAGTTGGCGGACGGGTGGCGACCCTCCAAACTACTACATTATTGAGATCAGCCCGAATACTGAGAAGAGTCCTGGAGACTTGAGGAGACTTGCTGTCACTCAAACTCCAGTGAAAGATCATCAGCTAACGCTGATGAGAAAAACTCTAATGAGTAAATAATAATAATAATAATAATAATAATAATAATAATAATAATAATGTCGACTTTGCGGTCGATTTTGCAGGAAAGTGAAAAGAAGGATAAGTACCTCGACCTTGCTAGAGAATTGAAAAAGCTGTGGAACATGAAAGTAACGATTGTGCCAATAACTAAAGGATTATTAAAAGGCCTGGAGGACTTGGAAGTTGGCGGACAGGTAGAGACCATCCAAACGACAGCATTGCTAAGAACCGCCAGAATCCTGAGATGAGTCCTGGAGACTTGAGGAGACTTGCTGTCACTCAAACTCCAGTGAAAAACCATCAGCTAACACTGATGTGAAAAACTCTAAAGGATTAAATATAAATGACTCCATGTTTGCTGTATCGAATGTGGTATTCTCTTATTTTGCAGTCTAATTAAAGATGCCTAATGTTTATTTGTTTAATGGCATCTCAACCTACTTGGCTTCATTGGGTTCTAATGTCAAATCCATCCTTTTGTAGAAGAACAGAAAGTGAACGTGAATTACATATTCTCACTTGCTTAAAGAAGAGCAAACAATATACCATTTATGGCAGACAAGTGTACACAGTAAAACATATTCTCATTGAATGCATTGATCTGGACCTTACAAGAGAACGCAAACTCTATGAAAGAACTATTTTTAAAAAAACTAAAGAGGTCGCTATAATGACCTTCCTGACAGCGGTGAGTCTCTATGGAAAAATTTAAAGACCTAACCAATATAATAAAAACAATACCAAAAAATATAAAGACAAATGAGTATGTGAAAATTACTGTACACCATGGACAAATATTTGAAGGTAGGAAGACCTTGAAACAAACAAACTTTTATCAAAATGACTTGATTCGACGTTAAATGGCCTGAAAAGGGTTGATACGGCGTAAAACAAAACAACCCAGCCGAAACCGAAGTAATAGCGTGAATGGAGCTCGAACTCGTAAACCAGAATTCTGCAAACCAACGTTTTAACCATTACACCTGCGCTCATGATGAAAAAAAAAAGTCTTAAAATTACGATTTATATGGGTACATTTCACCGATACACGAACATATTTTGAAGTTTTTAAACTTTTTAACCAGTTTTCGTAAATAAGTCAGTAAAGTTGACAACGGTAACTGAGGGCGACCCGTAGGCTCCTTTTTCAGTAGCTACTACACCGAGGTGTAGGGGAGGGCGCTACTCCTTTCCTTGGATTGCTCCACTTTACCCTTGATACGTACCTTATATTGCTGAATGTTAAGCAAGGAGGTATCAAGTACCATTTTTAAAGTCTTTGGTATGATGCGACTTGGGATTGAACCCAAGTCTCCCGGAACATTGACGAACACTCAAACCACTTGACCAATGAGCTGCAGTCTGATATTGTATAATTTCCACTTTCTGAATTTTTTTGAGAACTTGCATTAGCTAATAGATCTAGTTTAAAATGCTTACTCAAAACTACCGAAACCTCATTAGTTGTTTTCGCCAAACATCTGAAGCGAAACATACAGTTAAATGGTATGAAATTATATTATATTACTATATTATATTATTCTAAATAATAGTTAGATTGATAATCATATGGTAACATAGTGACTAGATCATGTTTAGATTTGAACATGAAGTAAGCTTTGGCGGGAAAGTCAATAAAAAAAACAGAGAAAAACGAAAATACTTTTTACAAACTCAGATAAAAAACGATAATGTCAATGATGAGTCAAGTTGAAATAAAATGATTAAAAACCGTTAGATTTTTTCTTGCTTTCTTGAAGAGGGTTAGGAGTTGGGTGTTTATTTTTAGGGAGCGGTTACCCGAAGAGAGAAGAAGAAGAAAAAAAAAATCCGGTTTCCTCTGAAGTGGGTGTTGAGGAGGTAGTGAGAGAGGTTTTCGTTCGTTTTTCTTTTACAATTGTTTACCCGGGCTTCTCAAAATAGTCACATCCTGTGAAAGGAATGTTTACATTGCGTTTCTGGATCTTCAGAAAGTGTTTACAACATATGTTTACGAACAAACACACGATTATATATATATATATATGGCCGCCGCCTAGTGGCATAATGGTTAGTAAGTTAATCTTACTAGTCATCATTAATACTCCTTTAAGAGTTTTTCATACCATTAGCGTTAGCTGATGGTTTTCTACTGGAGTTTGAGTGACAGCAAGTCTCATTAAGTCTCCAGGACTCTTCTCATTGTTCTGGCTGATGTTAATAATGCTCAAGTTTGGATGGTCTCTGTTCGTCCTCTTATTTCCAAATCTCCCAGTCCCATGATCAATCATTTGGTGACTGTACCAAGCACTCTCATAACAATTGGTATCACCGTCACTTTCACGTTCCATCGTTTTTTGTTTACTTTTTTCATTTTTTTTTTTTTTTTTTTTTGCAAGGTTCAGGTACTTAACTCTATTCACTTTCTTTCAGATTAACCCTGTGATCAGCTGGAGCGGCAAAGTTCACTATTTGGCAGGTTCTTTTTTTTCTGATATTTTTTTTTTTTTTATTATCACCACGCCTGGTCGTCTACGCCATATTAGGTGATTCGTCTGTATCTCAAAATCCCAGAGAAGTTTATGTGTCTCATTTTCTTTGACAGATTCTGGATTGTGCATATACCATTTGTTTGTATGGTCAAATTTAAATTTCTTGCACAGTTCCCAGTAGATCTCTTTGTCCACCCAGTCGTGTCTTGTCTTATACTCTTTTGTGCTAATTTGCTGCATTCTCTTATGCGATTGATCGTTTCGTCTCTATCACCACATGGCCTACATTTTACAGCGACTTATCTATTCTTGCTTTGACACAGTTGTTTTTTATGTTGTTTTGTGCTTCTATCAGAAGTGATTCTGTTTCACTCTTAATGTTTCCCTTTCTTAGCTATGTCCAAGTTTTCTCGTGTGAGATATCGTTTGTTGCTTATATTATTATTTACTCTTTTAGAGTTTGTCACATCAGTATTCGCTGATGGTTTTTCACTGGAGTTTGAGTGACAGCAAGTCTCCTTAAGTCTCCAGAACTCTTCTCAGTATTCTGGCTGTTCTCAGTAATGCTGTCATTTGGATGGTCTCTACTCGTCTGCCAACTTTCAAGTCCTCCAGTCCCTTTAATAATCCTTTAGTTATTGTGCCAAAAGCACCAATCACAATTGGTACAATCGTCACTTTCATGTTCCACATTATTATTATTATTATTATTTTCCTTGTTTCGAGTTTTTCACACCAGTGTAAGCTGATGATCTTTCATTGGAGTCCCAGTATCCTCAAGTTTCTAGAACTCTTCTCACTATTTTGACTGATATTAATAGTGCTGTAGCTGGATGATCTTGATTTGTCATCCGAATCCGAATCCCTCTATCCCTCTTTCCAAGCCTTTGGAATTATCCCTCTTTCCAACCTCAATTGGAATTATCGTCACCCTCATGTTCCACAGCTTCTTTAGTTTTCTGGCAAGATCCAAATAAGCGTCTCTCTTTTCGCTTTCTTTCATTTTAACTCTGCGGTATTCTAGGGCGGCAATACGGAGGGTTCTCTTTTTTCGTTCTTTAAAAAAAAAATTTTTAATCATCTCTTGGCCAGAATTTGGTGATCCGTTTTTATCTCAAAATCCCAAAGAATTCTGTGTGTGTCATTCTCCAGGACGGATTCTGGGTTGTGCATGTATATTTTTATAAAATGGTAAAATTTAGATTTCTTGCATAATTCTCAGTGGATCACCTTTCCCAGTCGTGTCTATTCTTATACTCTCTTTGCGCTAGTTGGCTACATTCGCTTATTATTAATCATTTCGTCTCTATCTCTATATAAACTATACTTGCTATTCTTTTGCATCTTATCTATTTTCGCTTTAATATAATTAGTCCTTATGACATTGTTTTGTGCTGGTCTCAGTAGATATTCAGTTTCTCTCTTGAAGTTTCCCTTCCATTGCCATGTCCAGGTCATAGTTATTATTGTTCTGTTTCTCCTTATGTTTTCAGTGTTATAATGGTCGCTCTAATTTGTCTTGTTTTGCCTTTTTTAATGTAGCTTTCGAGTTGTCGGATTGATGCATCTACGCTATCTTCAATGCTTGGGAGTCTTCTTCCTTCTTCTTTTCTTGACAATATAATCTATGTTATTACTCAGATGTAAGTTCTTGTGCATCGACATCAACTTTCTTGTTCTCTTGCCTATTTGTCTGAATTCCCTCTTTACCCATATTAAGAAAGGTGCTCAGTATCTTACAAGGAGGACAGTCCAGGTCTTAATCCTTCTGATAAGATTTCTGCATTATTATCATTATAACTATTATCATTATCTTACTCATTTAAAAGTTTTTCACACCAGCGTTAGCTGATGGCCTTCCACTGGAGTCGGAGTGACAACAAGTCTCTTCAAGTCTCCAGGATTCTTATCGGTATTCAAGCCGATCACAACAATGCTGTAGTTTGGAATGTTTCCACTTGTCCTCTTATTCCCAAGTCTTTCAGTTTCTGTGCCAATCCTTTGATGATTGTACCGAGCGCACCAATTATATTTAGTATCACCGTCACTTTCATGTTCCATGGTTTTTCAGTCCTCTTGCAAGGTCTTGGTACTTATTTGTCTTTTCGATTTCCTTCAATTTTAACCTGCGGTCAGCCGGAGCGGCAAAATCCATAATTAGGCAGGCTCTCTTTTTCTTTTTTTCTTTTTTGTTGACTATCTCTTGGTCTAGTCGTCTAACTTAAATTATTATTATTATTATATCCAGTTTTAACTGGTGGCTTTTCACTTAAGTCTGTGTGACAGCAAGTCTTGTCAGATTCCCAGAGCTATTCTAAGTATTCTGGCCGAATTTGATAGTGCAGTAGTCTAGATGGTCTCGATTTTTTTTTCTTATCTCCAGTTTCCATGTCTCTTTTCCAGACCTTTGGGCACTATTCCAGCAGCACCAACAACAATTAGTATCGCTGTAACTTTCATGTTCCACGGCTTTTTCAGCTCTCAGGCAAGATCCAAGTATTTATTTATCTTTTCGCTTTCTTTTATTTTCACTCGGTGGTCTGTTGGAATGGCAAAATCCAACTAGATTATAAGTTTTTTTCTCAATGTTTATTAAAACTAAATTTGGTTTTTATGACCAAAATTTGGTGACCAATTTGTATCTCAAATCTTCGAGAATCTTATGGATTATATTTTCTGGGACAGATTCTGCTTGGTGCATATACCATTTGTCAGTATAGCTAAATTTTATACTTTTGCATAATTCCCAGTGGATCACCTTTCCCACGCAGTTATACTGATTATCAATTTTTACTTAGACATTTTTGGTTCTCATGAGATTATTTTATGCTGTTATAAAAAGCGATGCATTTCTCTGCTGAGGTTTCATCTTCGTAGCCATGTCCAGGTTATCCCGTGTACAATATCCCCTGTTTGTCATTTGAATTATCCATACAGATTTTTTCTTCCTATTTTTTAATTGTTATTTTTCTGTTTGTTTTTTTATTGTTCCCGTTGATATTACTGTTTAAAAGAGTTTTTTTCTTTACTCTTTCATAATCATATTTTATTTTATTTATCTATTTACCTATTTTTTTTTTATTCCTAAAATCCCTGAATCTTTCTATCCACACAATTCTAAGTAACTACGAGTCTTCTTCTTCGCCTTCTTTTTTTGACCCATAGTTTTTCTATGCCATCACTCGGGTATAAATCCTTGTATGTAGTCATCAGTTTCCTAGCACTATGTATGGTCTATCAGTTTGAGTTCTTTTCCATTTCAGGAAGTGCCCTGAGTATCTTATAAATAAGACTGCCTAGGTATTTATTCCGTTGATTAGATTTCTGTTGCAGGGATTGATTTTGATAATCGTTTTCTCTAGCAACTCCCAATACTGGCCAGTCCTCTTCCTCCTTCTTTTTTTACGCATAGAGTCTGTCTTTGTCATCCTCATGTGTAAAGCCTTTTCTATCGTCATCTATTTCCTTGTTCTATAGTCCATCAACCCGATTGGTTTGGTTTGGTTTTGTGGTATATCAATCATTGTTGATTATTCAATACCAAATCCTGTTGCCCAGTCAGCTGGGGCTGTAGAATACACTGACTGCACCTCTGCAGAGGGGTAAACCCCCCCCCTAACGAGTGTCCTGGATATGACACTAAACAATCTGATGGTGAGGTTCCAGCAGTGCTGGAGCTTTGGGGAATGCGGAGTACCCCATTATTGCCATCGCTCCCAGGTCCACTCTGGCCCGGAGTGGTAGCACCTGATAGGGCCCTATCTATTGGTTAAATAGAACTAACAGCATACTTATGCTAAAATGAATTGAGTAAACTGAATAGCTTGAAATAGAAACGTTTTTGACAATTAAACCGTACTTACACTTAAACTGCGTGCTTATGCTTAACTGAATTATTTGAAATAGAACTGTTTTTTGACATTAAAACTGTATTTACACTTAACTGAATTATTACATATAACTGCTTAAATAGTTTGAAATGGAAATGTTTTTGACAATTAAACTGTGTACTTATGCTAAAATGAACTGTTTCCAATATAACAGATTATTTACATAAAAATGGATTTGGCGTTAAATAACCTATAAAGGTTGATATGCCATAAAACCAAACCAAACCAAAACCGAATCCTGTTTCTACATACATATTAAATGTATGATGTGTAAACACATTTTTAAATACACACTGTTGAATGATCAAATGATTCTATTTCTAACGATTCAACTTAGCTCAAGCCAACAAAGTTAAATGGTTCCAAGTATTGCTATGAATCGCTAAAAATTCAATAAAAAATAAGTCATTTGCTTACTAACAGTTAAATGATCACACAGTTCTATTTTAAACAATTCAGTTTAGCAGAAGTCATTTGTTTATGCTCAGTTTAAATGTCAAACAGTTCTATTAAACCTATAGGACCATATCAGATGCTGCCACTCCAAACTAGAGTGGACCTGGGAGCGTTAGTAAAGAAGGGCTACTCTGCATTACCCAAAGCACCCGCATTACTGGGGCCTTGCCATCAGATTACTTAATGTCATATCCAGGACATTCGTTGCAGGGCGGTCTTACCCCTCTACAGAGACGCAGTCGTTGTATTCTACAGCTTCAGTCGACTGGGATGCCATCTGTCTGAGTTAAAAAGGGTATGTAGTATCTTAAAAAAAGAGACTGTTTAGATATATATTTCTTTGATTCGATATCTGGTGCAGAATTTGCTTTCAAGAACTTTTCTTGTTCTTCTGATATATTCTTTTCATAGTTTTTCTTTCATGTCAGTTTGTTTGATGGTATCTGCTTTGTTTGATCATTAATACTATTATTATTTACTCATTAGAGTTTTTCACATCAGCGTTAGCTGATGTTTCTTCACTGGAGTTTGAGCTACAGCAAGTCTCCTCAAGTCTCCAGGACTCTTCTCAGTATTCTGGCCGATCTCAATAATGTAGTTGTTTGAATGGTCTCCACTCAGCCGCCAACTTCCAAGTTCTCCAGTCTCTTTAGTAATCCTTTAGTTACTGTTCCAAACGCACAAATTACAATTGGTATAATTGTCACCTGCATGTTCTATAGTTTTTTCAATTCCCTTTTCACATTCTTTCATTTTTATTCTGTGGTCAGCCGGGATTATTATTATTATTATTATTATTATTATTAAAGTTTGATCCTTACTAGGTGCCCCGTACTTGTGGCTTTATGCTAAAACTAAGCAAATCTTTCGCCAATGGCCCTGGAGACCGGGTTTCAATCGCAGGTCGAGTCATACCAAAGACTTAGAAATTGTACTTGATGCCTCTTTAATTATAAATCTTAGTATCAGAGCCGAAAAGTTTACTTGGCAGTGCTTTTTTCCTTTCCAAGTAACATGTGGCAGGTTATACTGAGTTACATGGTACCAGCTGCAAAGAACGATCCGTATTCAGACCAATTGTTGAATACCCTAACGAAATGCCTCTTTAAACAGTTTTGACTGATCTGCTGCGGAGCCATTGTTGAAGGGAAATGTAGATCCATACCTTTTCCAAAAAGCACTGGGGGTGTCCTCGTGGTGTAATGGTTAAAGCGATGGACTGTGGAATCGTAGTAAGCGAGTTCGTACTCCAGTCGCGCTATTACGTTCACTTTCGGACAGATACCCTTGGGAAAGGTATGAAGCCCCTTATCCTCCCAGCTATGGGTTAAATAGTACCACTACTGTTCTTCTAAGAGAATAGCTTTGGCAACCCAACACTCATGAAAAATTACGGTAGAAAAAAATTGTATAGTTTGTAGCAGAAAGAAACTTGAATTTTTGTTTGGCGCGTAATTTAATTTGACCGTTAGAATCACCGAACATTTTCACCCAATCAGGATGACTTGTCCGATTCAACCCGAACCATATTTCCTAGCAGCACCAAAAATAGAAGAAAGCCCGCGAATCGCTCTCTCGCTCAGAAATCCTCAAAGGGAACGGACGTCTTAACGTCTGTTCCTGAATAGCAGTAGAGCATCAACCATTATGGGGAGAGCCATCTAGTTTATGGATCCCTTGGGTCTATTCTTCTAGACTAAGGGATTCTAGTTAAAAACAAATTAGATGATACACTCTAACAACTACCTACCTTCTTTCTTTACTACGAGAGCTCGCAGCATAACAGCGTAAAACCCTTTACTTCATGCTGCCATTAAAACCTTCCTTTTAAACCTAACGACATCTTCGTTCTTCTCCACCACCTTTATTTTCCATCAACATTTAGCGAGGGGATAACAACCAACGAAATACCAACGCAACCAACGTAAAACCAACTTAAACCTTAAACCTAAAAACCCAATAATAATAATGATAATAATAATAATGTTATCCCCATCGCTATAAGTTATAAGAAATACGTTTGCTAATGTTTTGCGACCCAATCTCTTCGCGAGATGTGGATATTTGGAACATTTCAAACAAATTACCATTTGATTGCCAACGTTTTACGTTTTTCTTTGTAAACTTAATTACAGCATTTTTTTATATATATTATAAAATTGTTTTCATGGATTTTCACGTATCAGAGCTGCTCTGAACAAAAAGAATCTGTATATATCTTAATATTTACCAAGTCATTCAAATGGGACACTTCATATGTCTAAGTTTTTTTATGGCATGCGATGTCATTTTCAAAGTTTGTATTAAACAAAACATTTCTGGGCAGATGAATTCAAGAAAGATTGTGAAGAATACCAACATTCTTCACAAGATTTAAGAGTTGTTGATTTCTTTCTGTTAGGAGAAAGCTAATGCCACAAGACCAGATACAATTAAGAATTGTAGTCGAAGAGAATGACTTTTCAATCATACATCCTAGATGCATCAAGGAGGCCTTCAGTGATGCGACTGTCTTCATTGCCGATTTCGGGTTATTTCTGCATCATATCGGCTCCGACAGTAACCCCAGCATGACTCTGGAAGAGCCAAGCCGCCTCCGTGATCGCGACGTGCTACGCTCGTGCCTCTACCAAAGCAAAGAAAAATTTGAATAAAGGCCGGACTTCGGACAAAACATTTCTGGGCAGATGAATTCAAGAAAGATTGTGAAGAATACCAACATTCTTCACAAGATTTAAGAGTTGTTGATTCCTTTCTGTTAGGAGAAAGCTAATGCCATAAAAACCAGATACAATTAAGAATTATAGTCGAAGAGAATGACTATAATTAAAACCATTTTATCAATTGACGCATATTTTTACATAAATCTACTTTAGGAGGAATCCCAATCTATATATCTACCCTAACCCTCCTCCACGGGCTGGATGTGACACAGGGTAAATTTTTAACGAGGTATAGCTGATTTGAATTCAGAATTATCTTTCTGAGACTGGTTGCCGTGCCAAGGCTACAGAACTCAATCTAACGTATTTTTCACCCATAGCTGGAGATAGAACAAATTGATTTACTCCTTTTCATGGACCAGGGGTGGACAAACATTTTGGGGTGGGGCTGCATCCCTGGGTTAGGAATTGTTAAAGGGCCGAATATTTTAAAATCAAAAGAATTTACTCTCGATTCAAGTACAAATGTTTATTTATTTATTTATTTTGAGATTCCTGCCAGCCACACAGACCAGTGCAGCGGGCCGCAGTTTGCCCACCCCTGCCCTATTGTGTTATTTCAAAATAAAACGGGATTTGAACACGGACCACGAACCAGACTAAAGACCAAAACAAAGCGAAACAAAAATTCCTTTGTTCCCTTAGCACTTTCCTTTGGGACTCCACAGATATTAGAAACTTTGACCCCTCTTTCAATTGAGTGGAATTAGAAGGAACTGCCTTGACTGGAACTCTGATCCCCATTGTTATGGGGACATATCCTACCATACCCCAAAGATGGACTCCTTCAACCTAAACATATTCTTCGAGCTTAATTCGCTCGGGGGAGACAACTTCTTATTCCTTACCAGACATTTGACAGACGGACTGCAAGCCGAGCACGTCTAGTACTTCCTGTGTATGACTTCCTTTTTCTGCTAATACAATAACGTTTACCTATCACCCGTTGTTTTGAGTTGTTCTTCCTCCGGTCTTATCTAAAGACCACAACATTTTTTTTTTACCTAGGATATGAATGTTTACGTTTCATTAATCTCCTTCTTTTTATGGTCTCTCCGAGAACTTTTCTGCTCCCATTCGTGTATATATATATATATATACCAACCCCTCGGCACAAGGGCAATTTTTAGCAGAGTTTAACAAGTTTGAATTCAGACTTTTCTTTCTCTTAGACTGGTTACCATACCAAGGCTAAAGAAATCAGTCTACCCTGCTATTTACCCATAGCTGGAGGGAGAATATTTGAATGCATACTTTTCCCAAAGGTATTAGCACTATGTGGAATGAAGACTGCCTCGTCCAGGATTTTAATACGGGTCTGCGTGTAAATACTACACCATAAACACTTCTCATTCGCGCGCGTGTGTGTGTATTTGTGTGCATGTGTAGTGCATATATATATATATATATATATATATATATATATATATATATATATATCATGTTTGTCACTATCTAACTTAGTGGGTTATTGGTAGACCAAAAGCAGTATAATTTGGAGACTGCTCAATATCTGTGAGAGAGCTATTATATAGTAATAATACACACATATATATATATATATATATATATATATATTAGTTTTTATATATATATTTAATAACATGGATACTTATCTGTGACCATTGGTTCCGTGCATGTTATTACACGGCAATCATCTGACAGAAAAAGGAAGAGTTTGGAAAAATCAAAAAAATCGAAAAGATATTGTCAAAAAAATTTTACGTTCAAATTGCGTAAAAGTCTTTGGTTATATATATATATATATATATATTGGTTATATACATCTCTCTCTCTCTATATATATATATATAGTTCTATATAATATGTAGCTCTACGTCATATAAATAATAATTAGCCCTACGTCATTAATTGGGCTGCCTAGCGGCTTTTGATGTGACATTACTCGGTTTTTTACTTAAAAATTCAATAAAATGAGCACAAACACCGTAAAACTAGCGTAAATAAATCGCGAAAAAAATATAACTATCCTTACAACCTAATGAAAATTATAAAAAATGTCTTATGATTTAAAAAATGCTAACCACAATGAAATTACAGTCATGCAGCACCGTAACGTGAGACGTAATGACATTCCTTGCACAAAAATGTTGTATAAAAAAAAGTGATGTGAATGCGCATATGTCGTTTGTCAAAATGACGTAAAGCGGACTACTTATATATATATATATATATATATATATATATATATATATATATATATATATATATATATATATATATATATATATATGTGTGTGTGTGTGTGTGTGTGTGAGGTTCTTTTTTCTTTATGTATATATAGATATTCATTCACACACACGCAGATACACAAATACATATATTAAATAAAGCAACTAAATAAATCCGTAAGATTTAATGATTATTTTGTATTATTAAAAAGATTTTTAGGGTAAGAATATAAAATAGGGCATTTCACAAAATTACACCAGCTCTTCACCGGCTTTTGCATTGTAAACATGGCGAAAAAATCTGTGACATCAGTGGAACTGAGAAAACTGATAGTCAAGTTACATATTGAAGATTGGGGATATTTCAAAGACTGTGGGGGAATCTAAAAGTGTTATTCATAGTATTTTAAGAAAACTTGAAGAAACTGGGTCATGTAAAACCAAGAAACCACCTGGCAGGCATAGGAAAACTACTGCAAGGTAAAACAGATGGTTTGGTTGGTTTCTTTGTTTAATGGCATATCAACCTTTTTCGGCTATATAATGCCAAAGCCATTCTCCGAGGAGAATAGTTGTGGTACCATCTAACCAATAGCTGGGAGGATAAGGGGGTTCATACCTTTCCCAAGGGTATTTGTCCGAAAGTGAACGTATCGAACTCGCTTACTACGATTCCGCAGTCCATCGCTTTAACCATTAGACCACGAGGACACCCCCACAGAGTGATAGGTAATGAATAAAAAAGAAATTGATTTGTGACAGTAACCGCTATCTCTAAAAGAGCTTATGATAACCTTGGCATTAAAATATCAAGGCACACTATTTCCCGAAAACTTAATGAAAGAAATCTGAACAGTCGTGTAGCTTCTACGAAGCCTTTCATCACTAAAAAGAGCAAAATGAGCCGATTGAAATTTGCTACTGAACATGTCATTTGGACTGAAAAACACTCGGATTGTGTTCATTTTAGCGATGTGTCAAAGTTTAACCTGTTCAGTTATGACGGGAGTAGGTTCATTCGACGCAGTCCTAAGCAACGATATTTGTCTCAGGGCACTAAAAGCAGTGTTAAATTTGAGGAGGAAGTGTGATGGTGTTTGGTATGATTTCTGTTCTGGTACAGGACCTTTTGTCAGGCTACACAGTAAAATTAACACAACTGTATACTATGAGATATTGAAGAAACATGTACCTAATTTGAGAATTGCGATTAATCAACCAGGTATCTCTATCCAAGGTAACACTCCGTTTCACACTACGAAGTCTGTTTAGACATTCCTTTTTGAGGAAGATGTTACTGTTATGGAGTGGCCCGCTCAAAGCCCCAGTTTGAATCCTATTAAGAATGTTTGGAAGTTACTATATGAAAGAGCTTGGGGTAAAAATTGAAGAACTATAGACTAATTTGAAAGGAGAATATGAGAAAATATTCGTTGATGAATGTAAGACATTAATTCGTTCGTGTAGCAAAAGATGTCAAGCTGTTATTGAAAGTAAAGGTCTACACATCAAGTACTAATGAATTATGAACGCTATTTTCATTTAGATATGACGTATCCATTGTACGAGTATGATTTAGTTAATCGTTCTGAGGTTTTTGATCATCTATTTTTTTTCAAATGTTAAATAATTATTCTTATAACTTTATTAAAATAAGTTTATTGAATTTTATATTTTGGAATAATACAATTTACCTTTATATCCTTATTTTTCCTTGATAAAATGTTCTATGAAGCTTTAAGATAAAAAGTTTTTTCACATTTAGACTTTCTCTTAACATCGTTCTGATCTTCATGCTCACGACTGTACACATAGAAAGAAAGAATGACAAAAGAAAGACAAACAGACAAACGCAGAGATAAAAACAGAAAGAGAGAGAAGTGGGTAGATAAAATGTGTACAGAACCACTCATTGATTAGTTTTCTTCCTTTTTTTTTTTCTACAGTCGTCTCTGGCTTTTTCCCACATATAAGGCCTGCGCACTTACACAATCAAAATATATTATACATTATATGCACACTTGTATGGACACATAAACGCGTATATATATATATATATATATATATATAAAGTGTTCGCTAATGGTCCAGGAGACCAGGGTTCAATCCTAGGTTGAGTCATACCAAAGATTCACAAAATGAGACTAGATACTCCCTTGCTTAAAACTCAGCATTACAAGGTAAGGATCCAGGGTAAAGTGAAACAGTCCAGGGAATGAAGTAGCGCCCTTCCCTACACCTCAGTGTAGTAGTTATTGAAAAGGGAGCTTTCGGGTCACTCTCGACTATGGTCGCCAACTTTACTTATATTTCTCCGAACAAGTAGGATGCGAGGAAAGAACAATTTTAAAGTGTTTAACAGGTTTGAATTCAATTTTCCTTCCCCGAGTTTTAGCAAATGTACTGCCGAAGCGAGTTTTCCTTCGCCAAGACCGGTTGCCATACGAAAGTTAAAGAGCTAAGTCTGTCCTACTATTCACCCATAGCTGAAGGGAGAATTATTGGATTCATACCTTTTCCAAGAATATTAGCGCTATGTAAAATGCAAACAGTGTCGTCCAGGATTTTAACTTGTTATCGCCGTGTCCATTTCCAACGACGATAACAATTAAATCACAAATGCCTTATATATATATATATATATATATATATATATATATATATATATATATTTGGTCTGAAGAAGTCCTGTATTAATTTTTTCTTCATGTTTTTGGTTCACACCAGAAACTGAAAATACGGGATGGAAATAAATTTATAATCCTGAATTAACCGGTCTTTGGTTTTTTTCTTAAAGATATATATATATATATATATATATATATATATATATATATATATATATATATATATATAACGATTAACTAAATCATACTATTATAATGTATGCTTCATATCTAAATGAAAATAACGTTCATAATTCATTAGTACTTGATGTGTAGACCTTTATTTTCACTAACAGCTTGACATATATATATATATATATATATCATCATCATCATCATGTCGTGCCGCTAGCACGGATATCCCTGACCCTCTCTCGCCCCTTCTCCCTATCGTTCATCGCCTCTGGTAGGTTTTCAGAGCTACATCCCGAAACCTCACATTGCTTTTGAATATATGTCCCAGCTGGTCGTCCTGCTTTTGCCCGGCCATATGTGGGGGTCCATGGGAGTATATCACTTATGAGCTCGTCCCTGCTTCTCCAGAAGTGTCCTGCGTATCGTCTAACTTTGATAGTTTTCGTGATGGGAGGTAGGTGGCCGTATTGTTGGTGCTTTATGGTGTGTTGCCCCCAGGACTTGTTCAATTTTGCTTGCAACATTCTTGTGTAATTGCCGTCTAGCTTCTTCCCCAGCCGTTTAGTTAGCGTCCAAGTAGTGCATCCATATAGCAGTATCGATACGACCGCTGCCTGGAAGAAACTGCGTTTCATTTTATCAGTCAGGTCTGATTTCCATATGATAATATATATATATATATATATATATATATATATATATAACAAATGTCCAGAAACGATGAGTTTAGAATTATTCAAATTGAGAATATATGAGAGGATTCATATTATTCTCAAGGAGTGCTCGATGTATAAATGTTAATATAAAAATGTATGAAAAAAACCCACATCCAAAGCAATTATATCAGTGATATAATTGGTAGAAAAAATCAACGGATCGTCATTTTACTATTATGAATTTATTTCTGCAGCCTGCCTCTTCAGAAAGCGGCACCAAAATGGCAAGGGAAATACACAAATATTACTCATTTAAAAAAACAAAAAAAAAAGACAAAAAAAACAAACAGAACAACGTTTAAGCGGATGATAAAAAAAAACGGATTAGATACTGTCGATAATCCAATATCTTGGATTCATCTTGGCGTCATTTTACCTTTTTATCATTTTAACTACGGTTTATTTGCTTTGTATCATTTTACCTATTTAACTTTTTTTCTATTTTAAGAAAATATCTATTTATTATTATATCTTTTCTTACATCTTCATCAGAGAAGCAAAAAGGTAAATCCATTCTAAATTCCAAACTTTTCTTTTATTAAAAAGATTGTTTTAAGGGTCATTTATCCTTTTTTAAATCTCGTTTGAAGTTTATTCTTTCATTAATTTGTAAATCGCAATTTTAGAATTTAACTCAGTCTACAGCCGATTTAATTTGTATTATATCTTATTGTTATTCTATTAATTTACAACCTTGAGATATTTTTTTTTAAACCACAATGCTGTTAAGCTAATTTGTATTGATATTATTACTATTATTATTTTCTCATTATTACTATTATTATTACTATCATTATTGTGCTCTTATATTTTTCCTTATTACCACTAGTATCCACGTTAATGCTGATATCATAACCTTCATTCTCCTATTCTGATATCATAACCTTCATTCTCCTATTCTGATTTGATAATTTTCATTCTCCTATTCTAATATCATAACCTTCATTCTCCTATTCTGATATCATAACCTTCATTCTCCTATTCTCATATCATAAGCTTAATTCTCCTATTCTGATATCATTACATTCATTCTCCTATTCTCATATCATTACATTCATTCTCCTATTCTGATAACAATACTCTCATTCTCTTATTCTCATATCATTACTTTCATTCTTCTATTCTTATATCCTAACCTTCATTCTCCTATTCTCATATCATTACCTTCATTCTTTTATTCAAATATCATACCTTAATTCTTTTATTCTCATATCATAATCCTCATTCTCCTATTCTAATATTATAATGTTCATTCTACCAATTCTCATATCATTACCTTCATTCTCCTATTATTATCCCAATCAATTTTTCTCTTCATAAGGTTTATGAATAGAAAATTAATAATGAGTAATGTCTGTGTATTTTCCTAACCATTTTGTTGACGCTAACGGAAAAGGCAAGCTGCCAGATAGTAGCTCGCTTAAATAAATTTACAAGAGCAAAATGATGGTCTGTTGAGTTTTTCTTCTACTTATATATTTATATATATATACCCATATATATAATTAGGGTATATATATATATATATGGATTTATATATATATATATATATATATATATATATATACGCCCATATATATCATAAGGGTATATGTATATATATATTTACATATATATATACCCTAATGATATATATATATATATATATATGCATTTATATATATATATATATATATATATATATATATATATATATAAACGCTTAAGTTTCCAATATCAAATACTGGCACGATGGAGTTTTGAGTAACCATCAGATGGATATGCTTATTTTATCAAGATACACACGTTTCGATTCCAGCTTGAAGCGTCCGGCGTGTATAACCACACCGAAAAGTTGTGATACAACGAAACAGTCTGACTGTGGATGACAATATATACGCTCTTCTCCCGGGGGTTGAGCACTCTGGCAAAGGAATTAACGCCTGCGACCAGCATAATAATGCAAAGCGGTCAGGTCTGACTTCCATATGACCGATAGCCTTTTGATGGCAGTCTATACCTTTGTTAGTCGCGTGTCGATGTCTGTCTTGGTCGATGAGACATTACTTCCTAGGTAGGTGAACTTGTCTACTAGTTTCAGATAACTACCGTTTCGTGTAGAAATGCCGCCTGTTTGATTATAGCACATATATTCAGTTTTGTGTGCATTGACATGGAGGCCAAACTATGTAGTAGGGTTTCGGCTTGGGCGGGTGCATTTGCCAGAATCGCTATGTCATCGGCGTAATCGGCGTCGGTAATTGTTTTTGCGGGGAACCTTCTGCTTCTTTTCTTTGTCAGCTCGAAACCGTTTTCTTTGATTTTATCGATCGATGTTCTAAGCACGTAGTCTAGACAGATGATAAAGAGGTATGGGGCGAGTATGTCTCCTTGCAGTACTCCGGCTACACACACACACACACACACACACATATATAAAGACCTCCAAATGCACAATAAGAATCAACCTCGAACTAATGCCCACTCACAATCTCATAATACTAGTTCCCCCCATAGATTCATAACTTTCCCAAACAATTCTTCCTCTCACAGTATAATAAACAACTTAAATAAACTCAATATCAAAACTCCCTCTTTACCCTCTAAAACGATCTGCGAATTAATACACTCTAGCCCTTAACGCAACATATTTTCAGACGCCGGTGTTTATTGTATCCCTTGTAAGAATTGTAAACTTAAATATATTGGTGAAACGTCTCGGAACTTTCACGTTCGCTTGAAAGAACACAAAAGAGACATAAGAATTGGCAAATTAATGCATTATTTCTACACATTTCTCAATCTAATCACAACTTCGATTTCAATTCTGCAAAGATGCTCATTTACATTCATAATAAAAATCCAAGACGAATTTTCAAAACCGCTGCTATTTCACTCTTTAATTCCCTAAACACTCGTCCTGGCTTTTATAATATTTCTCCTTACTAGAGTAAATCAATTTTAAATAGTTACTGTATATTCCATCTTTAGTTAATATTTTCCACATATAACATAATTTTATGCTTTCTTTTTCTTTTTGTCTTTCTTTTTCTTCCTCCTTTTGATTCGAAAACTTTCTCGATAAACAAATGGAACATAAATTCTATACAATATTCCTAATAAGTCAAATGACGTAATTTAAAACAATAAACGCTAATTCACAAATTAAACGACCATTTTCCCTAGGTTTTTGTATTTTGCATTTTTAAACATCCATCGTTGATTTGAGACCACTAATATCATCCCTTATAGCCCTGATGATGGTTCACTAGAACCGAAACGCTATAGTGTCGACTTTGCTTCTCAATAAATCTCTCCTATTACTTGGATTACCTTGTTATCAATTTTTCTTCATATATATATATATATATATAGATGTGTGTGTGTGTGTGTGTGTGTGTGTGTGTGTGTGTGTGTGTGTGTGTGTGTGTGTGTGTGTGTGTGTGAAACTATGTTTATCTAAGAAACGGGTATTCTTATTTGAATATAATATTAATATGAATCAGTTCAAAATGCAATATCTGATGATCGAAAAGTATTTTGCGATGCTTTTAAAAAAACAATTTTAATGGTAATTTGGAAATAATTCTTCAATAGAGAGACAGTGAGAGAGAGACATTGAGAGAGAGAAAGGAGAAAAGAGAGAGAGAGAGAGAGAGAGAGAGAGAAACAGGGAGGTAGAGACAGACAGTGAAAGAGAGAGTGAGTGTTTGTGTGTGTGTGAGAGAGAGAGAGAGAGAATTTTCATTTATTTCTCGGTCTGTCTATCTTTCTATCCAACTCTCTGTCCGTCTGTCCAGTGGCTAAACTGTTTAATTTAATTCGCAAATCCTTTTTTTTAAATGTTATTCAATTTCTCCATTCAGTTAAACAATCGACACTCAATGCTACCTTGTCACGGAGCAAGGGAGGTAACTCAACAATTTGTTAACTGCGCACTCTTAATGTATTTTTAGAGATGCCAATGGGAGGAAAGTTGCGCGTTTAATTTCAAATATTTTCTCCCTTTTTTAAAAAGATTCTTTCATCAATTCATTTATTTTTTCTTTGTTTATTTTAAAGTTCTGATCCTATTATGTCGTGGATAAGATTGATTTTAAGTTAACGTAATATTCATCATTTAAAACTGAAAAAAAAAATACTTATTCAAAAAAAAATTTACATCTTTTATTTTTTCATCTCTCTCTCTCTCTCTCTCTCTCTCTCTCTCTCTCTCTCTCTCTCTCTCTCTCTCTCTCTCTCTCTCGTAAACTGACCTCCACAGTTGTACAGTTGTCGGTCAAAAAAAAAAAAAAATCGTAAAAAAAATCGTAAAACTCCGATTTTGCTGCTTTTGTTGTCTGCCCATCATGTTTGAAGAGGGTTGGTTTTACGGCATGTCAACTCATGTTGGAGTATTTAATGCTAACAGCGTCTCTTTTTTGTCAAGCAATTATATGATTTCCAATAAGTAATTATAATCATTTGTAGTAACCACCAATGATTAGCATATAATCATATGGTCTAAAGTATTCCTAATACTAATAATTGCGCTCAGTTATAAGGTTTCAGATATTTCTATCAAATAATTTTCACACAATTATATGATTTCAAGAAACTATTACTATTTAGTTTCAAAAATTTGTTCGCATACAATTATATGATTTCAAGTATTCCTATCTAATACCAATAATTTGCTCGCAATGATATGGTTTCAAATAACTATTTCTATGTAGTAGTAATCATTTGTTTCCATATTATGATATGGTTTCAAATTTTTATAACACTAATAATTTACATACGGTCATAGGGTTTCGAGACTACCCAGTACTAATAATTTATACCTAGCTATATGTTTTTTGTGTGTTTGTTTGGGTTTTATGACATATCAGCCTTTGTAGATTTTTTAATGCCAAATCCATTTTTATACAAATAAACAGTTCTATTTCAAACTATTCAGTTTAGCATGAGTACGCAGTTTAATTGTCAAAAACATTTCTATTGCAAGCAATTCAGTTTAGTCAAACGGTTCTAATTCAAACAATTCAGTTTAGTATAAGTATAGTTTTTGTCGGAACAGTTCTACTTAATACAATTTAGTTAAGCGTAATACAGTTTCAATGTCAAAAACAGTTCAATTTCAAATAATTCAATTTAGCATACAGCCACAGTTCCATTTCAAACAATTTAGTTTAGTATAAATACGTGGTTTCAGTGTCAAAGCAGTTATATTTCAAGCAATTCATAAGTACGCCGTTTAGTTCTATTCGGCCCATACATAGGACCCTATCAGGTGCAACCACTCAGGGCCAGAGTGGACCTGGGAGCGATGTCAATGAAGAGGCGCTCCGCATTCCCCATCATTCCTAACCATCAGATTGTTTAGCGTCATATCCAGGACAACCCTCTGCAGAGATGCTGTCGGTGTATTCGACAGTCCCAGCCGACTGGGCAAAGCAATATGTTATGAGCATTCTTGTGTAATTTCTTATATAATTTCTGCAGGGTTTCATGATTTGAAAGAAATAATTGAAACTATAACAACTAATAATAAACAAATGTAGCTAATATTTGCACAGTCATATGCTTTCAAGTTTTCCTATGCAATACTAAGAATTTCCCATAAAGATCAATTTAATTCACAATGAGACCATAAAATGTACCACAGTTAAGTACTCTACCCAAGAGAGGACGAATTGTTTTGTTTACATATTACACGACTATGATAAATATTAAAAGACTATGATAAATATTACAAGACAATGATAAATATTAAAAGAATATGATAAATATTAAAAGACAATGATAAATATTAAAAGACTATGATAAATATTAAAAGCCAATGATAAATATTACAAGACTATGATAAATATTAAAAGACAATGATAAATATTAAAAGACTATGATAAATATTACAAGACTATGATAAATATTGAAAGACAATGATAAATATTAAAAGACAATGATAAATATTACAAGACTACGACAACGGGCCATGTGTTGAGTGTTTGCCAATGGTCCGGGAGACTGGAGTTCAAGTCATACTCAAAAAATGGTACTTGATGTAACCTTGATTAACACTCACCACTATAAGTTAAATGTAAAGTAGAGCAATCCAGGGAATGGAGTACCGTCCTCCCCTACACATCGGTGTAATATCTATTGAAAAAGGACTCAGGTCGCCAATTTTGCTATAATAAAAAGGTTATTATTTTACTCTTGTGAGAGTTTTTCACACCAGCTTTATCTGATGATTTTTCACTGAAGTCTGAGTGACAGCAAGTCTCCTCAAGCCTCCCGGACTCTTTTCAGTATCCTAGCCGATCTCAATAATGCTGTCGTTTGGATGGTCTCCACAAGTGTTTTCATTTCCAAATCTTTCAGTTCCTTTACCAATTTTTTATTGACTGTACCGAGCACTATTTGTCGCTGCCTCTCACCAGACAGGACTTGACACAAGGTCAAAAGCCCGAAGGCCGATTAAAGTGGGGATAAGGGGGGAAGGGAGGTCGGGAACGAGTCGAGACTCGAACCCTGCTGGTCTGTGCTGCTCATCGGCTCACTTGGTGCAATGTGAGCCTGATGAGGCAAGCAGTTTCACGAACCCAAATGTGGGTCCGGCCACGTATGCCGGGTTATGGCTTGAACTAGACACCAAGGTCTAGTGCCATACAAAGGTTCCTGAGAGCGTCCGAGGACCTCTGAATACCGAGTGCACCGATTACAATTCGTATCACCGTCACTCTCATGTTTCATAGATTTTTAGTACCCCTGCAAGCTCCATGCACTTATCTCTCTTTTCGCCTTTCTACAATTTTACTGTGGTCTTCCAGGATGGCAGAGTCCACAATTCGGTAAGTCTCTTTTGTTGACTATCAGATCACCTATCTCTTTAGTTGATTATCAGATCACCTAATCTTGGCCACTCTGGTCGTCTGGCCGAGATTATGTGATCTGTTTATATAGCAAAATCCCAGAGAAGTTTTTCCGTTTCGTTCTCCTGGACGGATTTCAGGTGGTGCATAAACCATTTGTTCGCATAGTCAAATTTCATTATCTTGCACTGTTCCCGGTGGATCACCTTCCCCACCCAATCGTTTCTAGTCTTATACTCACTTTGCGCTAATTTGCTGCCTTCGCTTATTATGTGATTAATCGCTTCATCCCTGTTGCTACTTAACATATATTTGCTGTTTTGTTGCGTCTTATCTATTCTTGCCTTTATTATTATCATTATTATCAATGACTATTAATTTCATTATTATCATTTTGTTATGCAAATGTTTCACTCCTGTAATAACAGTTGAATTTTACTGAAGTCCAAATGATAGCAAGTGTCCTTCGCTTTCAAGGACTCCTCTCAGTATTCTAACTGACCTCATTAGTGCGGTGTTCTGACTATTTTCAATTCTTCCTTCGGTCTCTTGTTCTCCTGGTCCATTTTCCCGGAATCTCCCATATTCCATCACTTTTATGTCCAATAACTTTTTCAGCTACCTAGTAAAGTCTAGGTATTAAGTTTTTCGCTTTTTTAAAAAAAATATTCTTTGATATCTACCAGAACAAAGCCCACCAATCGACATGTTCTTTTATTCTTCTTGACAAATGGTTTTCTTTTCACATAAACCCACACATATATACGAAGGTTTTTTAAAAACTATCAAGACTAGGTTTATCATTTTCTTTCAAATTGGGACTGACTCATCTGCCCGTCAAGATATTAATATCTATTTTAATTTATTTAAATTTATTTTACTCCTTTGAAAGTTTTTCACACCAGTGTTACCTGATGGTTTCTCACTGGAGTTTGAGTGACAGCAAGTCTCCTCAAGTATCCAGGACTTTTTTCATTATTCTAGCCGATCATAATAGTACAGTAGACTGGATAGTCTCAACTGGTTCTCTTATTTTTAAGTCTTCCAGCCTCTTTACCAATCCTTTTGGGATTGTTCTAAGTGCACCAACCACAATTGGTATCACCGTCACTTTCATGTTCCATAGTTTTTTCGTTCTCTGGCAAGGTATGGGTATTTATCCCGCTTTTTGTCTTCTTTTATCTTTATTCTATGGCCTGACGGGACGGCAAAGTGCACTATTCGACAGGTTCTCTTTTTTCTTTTTTTTCTCATTTTTTCTCATTTTTTGTTGTTGTTGTTGTTGTTGTTGTTGACTATCACTAAGTCTAGTCGTCTTGCCGAGATTACGTGATCCGTTTGTATATCAAAATTCCAGAAAATTTAGCGCGTATAATTCTACAAGACGGTTAAGCATATATGTCACTTTTTTGTATGGTCACATTTAAATTTCTTGCACAATTCCCAGTGGATCACCTTTCTCACCCAGTCGTTTCAAGTCTTGTACTCTTTTTGCGCTAATCTACTTAATCTCGCTTATTATATGATTGATCGTTTCATCTCTATCACCGCGTAACCTACATTTACTATTTTGTTGCGTCTGGTCTATTTTTGCAGTAGCATATTTGGTCTTTATGGCGTTGTTTTGCGTTTCTAGTAGAAGAGATTTCTCTCTTAAGATTTCCCTTTCTTAGCCATGTCCAACTCTATGGGGCTACTGAGGAGTTTGGTTTGATTATTCGTCTAGTTTGAGTTTATTTGGTTTTAGGTTTTGGTTTGTTGATATCTAACTCAGTTTCTTCTCATCCCATCTTAATTCGCTGGCGTCTTCTTGTCTGTAAAGGCTGCAAAGGAAGAAAAAGAAAGAATTGAATTTCACCTTTTATTTTGTTTGGATTTTCACCCATCTTCTCTGTAGCGAGGAATGTCTTCCTTGAAAATTTGAGTACAGTTTTTTCTTTCTTCTCTTAAACAAGGTGTTAAAATACACCAGTCGTCTCCGGTGGTTAATATGTTCAAATTCAGTGTGGTCATGTCCAACAGTATTTTTATTTTGCCGGTCCCAGTGTGTCGGCCCGCTAGCAGTAGATACAACCCGAAGACTTGGCAAACAAACGTGCAACCTTGCTAGCAGCCGGATGGAAGAAAATCCTTTTAGTCTGAAGAGTCTTGCTTAAGTGAGCGCGAATCTCTCATTTTTCCAAGGTTTGTTTCATTTTTTGCACATGCGTCGTCCCACTTCCTGTCAGGGGCTGTAACATAATAACCGAGGGATTTCGGTTCATGCACTGTTTATATAGGCTGAGAACCTATTTTCGGTTCATGCACTGTTTAGTTAGGGATTTCGGTTCATGCACTGTTTAGTTAGGCTGAGAACCTTTCGGCTCAGCACATGGGTTAGTTAGGTGCAAACATTGATGCAGGTGTTAACGCGGGCGCGCGTGGGAGGACGAAGGTGTCACTCAGAGATGTCACAATAGTCCGAGTCGAAACGGTTGACGGAGTGCGAGTGACGTCACGCACCGGAAGCGCGCAGAGGTTTGTGGAGAATTGAAAGAAAGTTAGAGAGTTGAAAACTAGACGCCGAACGTGGAGATTCGACTTTTGGGGCTCGCTGAGGCGAGAGGAATTTGCGCGCCGTGGGTGCCGCACGAGATAGGGGCCAAAGGAATAAGACGGCATAGCGAAATTGTGTCTCTCCTACTTATGTCGAAACCTTTAACTCAAAAGTAATAAAACGGTTTCGTACCTGAACAAACAAGTTACGTGTTTTCGAATTTCGAGATTCCTATGTTCTTTATATGTTCTATCGTTATGAACATTATATGGCTATGTAACAGGGCTTCTGGGAGTTTCTGCATTTTTTTTTTAAATTTATCTTTATTTTATTTATTTTATTCATTCCCACAATTCTTCTCGTAAAGATTTTACTTGTTTATTGCTTGAAATGTCCATACAGTTGCTTTACTTCCCATTTTTTTTCTAGTTGTAGTTATTCTGTTCATCCTTGGGTTGGTTTTTTGTTTGTTTTGTTTCTCATCGCTGTAATCAGTCCTTCTTTGCTCTTTTTATGTAGCCTTCGAGTCGTCTTATTGATGCATCGATGCTATCTTCAATGCTGGCAAGTTCTCTTCCTCCTTCTTTTCTTGACACATATAGTCTGTCTATATCATTTCTCATAAGTGATGTACTCCTATGGACCCCCACATATGGCCGAGCAAAAGCAGGACGGCCAGCTGGAACATACATACATCAGCTCTGTGAGGATACGGGATGTAGCCCTGAAGACCTGCCAGAGGCGATGAATGATAGGGAGAAGTGGCGAGAGAGGGTCAGGGATATCCGTGCTGGCGGCACGACATGATGATGATGATGATATCATTTCTAGGATGTAAGTCCTTATGCATCGTCATGAGTTTTCTTGTCTTCTGGTCTATTTGTTGAAGTTGTTCCCTCGTCCATTTTAAAAATGGTCCCGAATATCTTACAAGGGAGACAGCCCAGGTGTTTATCCCTTTAATGAGATTTCTGCTATATAGTTTGGTTTCGACTAGTTTTCTCGTCTTCCAGCGATATTCTTCTTCATTTTTCCTTTCATCTCCGCTCGTTTGATGGTGTCAGCTTCCAATATTGTAAAATATTTGTAAGTTTCCTTTTCTCAGATTTTTTTCTTGGTTTGGTAGTTCTATTCAATCAATAAAATCTTTTGGCCTTTGGATAAAGTCTACTCTCAAAGAACCCAATATTTCTCTAAATGATATACATCAAAGCACCCTACTTCAAACACCACCTTGGATCATCAAAAATTTCGGAGTGATCATCGAACTGAATGAACTTCCTAAAACAGAACCCCATCCCAGTACTTATCTGGAGAAATTTCACAATATCCTCCAACAACATCCCGACCACCTATATGTCTTTACAGATGGCTCCAAGGACAATGACAAAAGTTATCAAGAAAGCTCTTTTAACGGAAAGCTCCATCTTCACGGCAGAAGCCCGTACAATAGACTTAGCTCTCGACATCTCAAAATTGTTTTGTTTCCATGTTATCCGGTTGTTGGTATGTCTTCTTGCATCCTCCGCCAACTTGCGAGTAGAATTTTCTTTTGCTATTTTGGAATGTCCTGTTTTTCTATATTGTTTGGTCCTGTTTGGATATCTTTTTAGCCTTCCTTCTTTCGTCGGTGCCTTCTGATTTTTTCCTCGAGTTATATTGTTTGTTTTAATTGTTGTGTTGCTTCTCTCTTTTCGTCCCAACATATTCCAGCTTTTTTCCTCTGTCTTATCATTTTTGTCTGTTGTCGTAGATTTCTTACCTGTGTTTCCAGTCTAATTTCCCAACCAGTTTTTGAGTTTTCTTTAGGGGAACATCGATTTTAGCACGGACTAATTTTGCTCCAGCATCGATTAATCCGTTTAATTCCGGGCCGTTGTTCGTTGAGATATATGTTGATAATTCGTTTATTTTATTATTATTGTTACTCCTTGAGAATTCTTTATACCAGCACCAGCTGATGGTCCTTCATATAATTTGAGTGACTGCAAGTCTTCACTTGTCACCAGGACTATTCTCAGTATTCTGGCTGATCTGAACAATGCTGTAGTCTGGATAGTCTTTACTTGTCTTCTGATTTCTAAGTCATTTTATTATAATTATCTCAGAGTTTTTCACATCAGGATTAGCTGATGGTTTTTCACTGGAGTTTGAGTGGCAGCAAGTCTGTCACTCAAACTCAAGTAAGTGACAGACTGGAGTTCATTATTATCATTATTATTATTATTATTATTCCTTGAGAGTTTTTCACATCAGCGTTAGCTGATGGTCTTTCATCGGAGTCTGACCGCTAGCCTTCTTAAGTGCCCATGATTCTTCTCAGTATCCTGGCCGATCTCAATAATGTTGTCGTTTGGATGGTCTCCACTCGTCTTTTTATTTCCAAGTCCTCCTGTCCCTTCATTAATTCTTTGTTAACTGTACCAAGAGTACCAATTGTAATTGATATAAACGTCACTTCCATGTTCCACAGATTTTTTCAATTCCCTCGTAAGGCTGAGGTATTTAATCTTCTTTTCACTTTCTTTTAATTTTACTCGGTGCTTATTATTAACATAAACTACTCCGCTGTAGGCACGTCGTCGTTCATTTTTGTTTCACTTCGGAGAAAACTGAACAATGAAACCGCCTTAAATTTTTTGAACTTTCGAAACATTTGAAATGCTAAAAGAATCTTATGGATATGATGCAGTGAACTGTTCAAGGGTTTTTGACTGGTATCGTCACTTCGAGAAAGGAAAAACATCAACCGAAAACGATGATCATCCAGGGATGCAGAAATACTGAAACAGTTGAGGAGGTACGCAGTTTTGTGATAGCAGCTAGATTAACTACTAACCCTAGCAAGAAAATATAGAAATAGCACACTAAGAGAACATTTAAGTTCGTTTTTATTTGGCGGGGTTGAGGTTGCTTTTTTTCATTTTATTTGTCATTGTTCTGTCACTAACGTTGACTCCTGTTTTTCATTTATAGATTTTCTATTTTCAAGGCATAATGCTTTGAGTTTTCTATCTTGACACGTTCATGTCTTTCATGGTGCAACAGTACGTTTTCCTTTTTTAACCAACCCGTTACTTCTATATCTGCACCAAATTTTAGATACAGCTGATTGGAAAAAATCTAACGCCTTTCGTCACACTCCCTGTCGATTGCCTTCTTGAATGAGTTTTATAGTTTTTCCAATTGTTTGAATTGACAATTCTTTTATTGAGCTCACGTTTCCTTTCTATAAGGAATGGCCAACACCTTGTTGAGGTTTGCAAGAGCTATCTTTTAACGGTAAAATGATCTACTTACCAAAACTTCTGCTGGAATTTTTTTCTTTTTTTTTCTTTTGAATGCAAATTACAAAATCATTCCATAATTTTTATATAATTCAATGCTATTTTACTCTGCATCGCTTGAGAAACAAACTGTTCATTACTTAAAGAATGTTTTACGTCTCATCTGTTATTTGTTTATTTACTGCTAAATACAAAAAAACAACAACAAGGCAATATCTTCTAAGTGTGCTAATTCCATAATTTTTTACAGGGGTTGTAACCGATAGATTTATGGTGAGGGAATATTTAAGTTTGGTTATCTCAAGCCATTGATACTGAAAATTTGGAGTCAAAGCTAAAAATTTGCGGGTAAATCAGTTTGTTCCACAACTTCTAATTCCAAAACAGGAATTTCTGTTGACCGCAAGTATTGATCTATACTAATGTGTAGAAAACAACGCAGACTTTTTAAAAAAACCATCCAACTAGTGGTAAATCTTGGATACATGGCTATAATCCTAAAACTAAGCTTGAGTCTTTTTTATGCAAGTATCCATCTTTACAAAGGCTAAATGCTCACCGCGTACCAAACAGGAGAAAATTGCTACTCAGTATCTACTAAAAAAAAATCTACTTCACTTGTCGAGTCACTTGTCGGCCACCAGGATTTTGTTTGAAAGCATCACGAGTCGCCAATCACAGCCAACAGGTGGCTTTGTTGGAGATGTCTTACACAACTGCAGAGGTGCAGTTGGCGTATTCTAACGTCCCTGGCGACAGGGCAGTAAGTATTTGAGAGTTAAAATATAATATATACAGAGATTTACGTACTCGACTACTTTTGGAGCAGCTCCTACTCGGGCTTCTACTCCCTCCCCAAAATGGGGCTGGATCCCCTACTCGCTACGTTTTTAAAAAGGTAGATACTCCAGCCACCGCTCCTTTATACACACAATCATATCTATTCTCAATACGTATATACGAAAGTTGGCTGAGAAGTTCACGGGCTAACCAAGATACTCTCATGGAAGATGACCAAACTCAATGCGATTCAATGGCCCCAGTAAAAATTTTATACTTTAATAAGTCCTCTTCAAAATCAACATATCCTATATAGAGTAAAGTTGGCGACCGTAGCCGTGGGTGACCCGAAGGCTCCTTTTCAATAGCAACAACCCCGAGATATAGGGGAGGGCACTACTCCATTCTCTGGTTTACTTCACTTTAACCTTGATCCCTACCATATAATGTTGAGTGTTAAGCAAGGGAGCATCAAATACCATTTCTTGAGTCTTTAGTATGTCTCCACCTGGAATTGAAGCCAGGTCTCCCGGACCATTGGAACACTCTACCCATTAGCCCATTGGTCCGGTATACGAGACTAAGATGATCTCATGTAATGTGTCCAAATGAGGTTTATTTTTCAACATCGTCCTTCTTCTAGTCAACAGATTTGTTCCATTAGTGTTGCAGTGCTTTGGTAAGAAAGTTATAAACAGAAGATATAGCGTCATCATCTGATCATTTCAGCCCCGCTTAACTGTGTATATGTAACCATCCTAGGAGATAGAAAACTCTGTTTGACTTACAGATGGGACCCTAACAAGTACTTATACTCCATGTCTGATTGGACTTGAGAGTAATGGCAATGAAGGGATACTCCACACTCCTCGCCATCGGAGGCAGTTGAGTGTCACATCCAGAACACGGTTTTTATTTGAGTAATGTACTTAAAATGATTTCGTGAATAAAGCAATATTCCAGTTCATTTTGAAACTTATTGGTAATATTATGGAGTCTACGTCACGATTAATGTCATTATTTTTTAAATTAAATATATTTTTGATATAACGGAGATTACAATGGAATGCTAATAAAAAACAATCCTACATTCCTTCCAAAATGGACGGGGCTCACGTGTCTTAGAATTTGCATGAAAAAATTTCTAATGTAAAAAAAATACCAATATTTCGTACACTACAGATTCCTGATAATGAACTCATCGATTAGCAACCTCCACTTCACCCTATTTTTTAATCGATAATAAATTACTATTTATTTATATTTCTCTCAATATAACTTCGGTCATTTTCGCTGACAACTTTCAGCGAAGTAATAGATTTAATCTTTATAAATAGAAATGGCTATTCTTCACATAATCGCGTCGAAAATCTTAAAACCAATAATTCTGGATTCTCTTCATCAACACAACCTTTTTTCTTTCCCTCTCAGACTTTCTTTGGTTCGAGGACAATAAAAGCGATTCCGAAGAGCATATTGCTTGGTCTTATGAATAACCTAAGTTAACTGCGTTAGAAGTTCGTAGTTCTAACGTCACAATGTCATTTTTGTTTCAGATTAAATAATTATCTTGATTCAATTATCGTATTTTTTTTTTTTATAAAAGATTCGTTCGCTTGAAATAAAGTAAGTAGAGTTACTCGAAGGCTCCTTTTTCAATAGCTACTACACTGAGGTATAGGGAAAGGCGTTACTCCATTCCCCGGATTGCTCCACTTTACCTTTGATTCTTACCATATAATTCTGAGTAGTAAGCAAGTGGCATCAAGTACCGTTTTTTTAGACTTTGGTGAACACTCTTCTCATTAGGCCAATATCTATCTCATCATTTATATGGTAATTTTCTAACTGAAAAGATTTTATAAATATATTACATTTTATTACTCTCCCCCCCCCTCTCTCTCTCTCTCTCTGTATCTCTCTCTAAATCTATCTATCTCTAAATCTATCTTTTACCCTGCATATATATAGAGAGAGAGAGAAAGAGAGAGAGAGAGAGTCAGTAGTATCCAGTCGGTGTCCTAAGACAATGGATGTGGATTATATGAGGGTTTTCATATAAACCTATGAGAGTGCTCGATGTATGGCTATTGTTATAAATTCTGTTCCATGTTTAAATAAGAAAACTCATATACAGACCGTGTACAATGTAACTAGAATAAAACTCAACTATGGTTAATAACGTCGTTATGAATGATTTGTGGCGAAGAATATAATCTTATTCACCCGCAAATTAAATGTGTGTATGTCATCTGAAGAGACGAAGATAATATTATGAATTTATAATGACAATTTAATTATGATTGACTTTTGTTTTAGTTACTAGATAGATAGATAGATAGATAGATAGATCGTTTTAAAACGTTTTTCTTAAATCAAGAAAGAACTCGAACAATGGCCAGTAGAGCAGGATGAAATGTAAAAGAAACTGTTATCTCAAATCTTCGTGTCTGTTCAATTACTAAAAGTTTCATGCATAAAAAACGTCACATAAAACACGTGAGGCTCAACTTTCTATTTTTTATTGCATAGAACTCTAAGCCATGAAGCCGACGTATGGAGGTGATGAGTGTGTGGGGGCTGGATTTTATGGCGTATCAACCTTTGTAGGTCATTTAACGCCAAATCCATTTTATGTAAAAAAAATCAGTTCTATTTCAAACAATACAGTTTAATTTCTATTTCATGCTGTTCAGTTTAGTCAAGCAGTTCTAATTCAGCTAATTCAGTTTAGTATAAGTACAGATTTTCTTTATATGTAGTACACACATGAAACTCTAGTCCCCTTCGAAGTAATCTCCTCCGGCTGAAATGCACTTGTACAGTTCCAACAACTTCTGGAAGGCCCCATGGAAGTCTTCTTGTGTGAGCGTGTCAATGACCTTCGTCACAACCTCTTTCAGCTCCTCAGTTGTCTCATGACGACAGCCTCTGAACTTAGGGAATAAGCAAAAGTTGCAGAGAGCAACGTCTGGACTATAGAGAGGCTGAGGAACTCTATTGACGCCCATCTTGGTCAAATAGTCTGTGACAAGGATGGAGTTGTGGACAGGTGCATTGTCCCGATGAAAATGTCACTGACCAGATTTGAAGAATGCTGGCCTCTTCCGACGGAATCTCTTTCTGAACTCTCTTAAAACCTCAACGTAGTAACCCTAACCCTAACCCTTTGGCCAATCAACACTGGTCTATTGACTTCCTTACTCCTCCCACACCTCTCATCATCCCTCACAGACTCCCAGCCTTCCTTGAATCTCTTATGCCACTCAAAAACTGATGCTCGATTCATGCAAGATGGTCGAAAAGCAGTCTGAAGCATTCCATACGTTTCTCTGGCATTTTTTTCAATTTTAAAACAGAATTTTATTGCATATCGTTCTTCTAAAGTCCAGATTTCATTTTAGAAATTCACCAGCAGAGACAATCAGGCTTTAGTAGGGTGTACTCCAATTTATGCTGTAGCTGTTCATTTGAAATCATAAAAATTAGTCAGTCATCTCATAAAATGTATAGCAATAACGTACTGAATTTTCAAGAGTCTACGACAATTTTAAATGCCTTTACAAAAAAGTCTGGAAACTTATTGAATGGACCACGTACTTGTGTGTTTATGTATTAATTACACTTTTTTGATAATCTTCGCTTGTTTTTAAATTTGATGTCTGAGGATCGATCCTATTCTGAGGCCATTAGAAAACAGAATCTGATAAAACACGAATTTGATAAAACACGAGTAAAAGAAAAATTGAATGCAATAGTTACAGACGCATATATTGTATCTTTAGAAAGCAATTTCATGATAAATGCGATATATATATATATATATATATATATATATATATATATATATATATTGGTATGAACGAAAAAATAGACACAGAAGCGTAAGGAGAATATATATTGCATCCCCTCTGCAAGGGCAAGATGAGACTCAAGGTCTATTTCTAAACGGAGTTTAACTGTTTGTTTAACAGTTTTCCTTCTCTTAAACTTGTTGCCTAACCAAGGCTAAAGAACCTAGTCTGTCCTACCTATAGCTGAAGCGAGAATAATTGGATTTATATCTTTTCCAAGGGTATTAATGTTATGTAAATTACAATCAGCTTCGTCCAGGATTTGAACTTGTGCCGCCGCGTCCATTCTCTACGACGATAACTATTACACCACGGACACAGTCAATTCATTTGATGAAAATAGTCTTGAAAAGTCTATTTTCTGATGATAACGGAAAGACGAAACCAGTGGGAATCAATTAATTAGAATTTATTACTTTTATGATTTTTTTCTTCTATTTCAAGACTGAACGGCTAATCAGTATCACCGGATTGGTTTTACGTCTGATTAACACTTGAATATTAAAGTGCCCGTGGAGGTGCCCATTGTGTAATGGTTATCGTCGTTGGAAATGGACACGGCGACACGAGTTCAAATCCTGGACGAGACTGATTGCATTTCACATAGCACTTGGAAAAGGTATGAATCCAATTAGTCTCCCTCCAGCTATGGGTAAATAGTAGGACAGACTAGGTTCTTCAGCCTTGGTGAGGCAATTAGTCTAGGAGAAGGAAAACTCTGAATTCAGACCTGAAAACTCCGCTTAAAAATTGACCTTGTGTCATATCCTGCCCGAGTGGAGGGGTTGGGTAAATAGAAACACTTGAATATTAAGCCTTTATGATTTAAACATACGTCTTTTTACGTGTTTATGAATAGTTTCCGATGTTTTTAGTTCTTTTTTCTCGAAGATATCCTTAAGCAGGATCATCAGTTTATAAAACATAATGATTATTTAAATAATGATTTTCTTTTTTAGATTTTTTACATTTAAAATGTAATAGTATTTTTTTTTCTTTTTGGTAGTTTGATTTATTTTAAAGTCTATAAAAACTTTCTACTCTGCCAAAATTCCACGAACGCTTGATTGTCGGGTATGACTGCCTGACGAGGACTGAATTGTCCGAAACACGTGTAGCAGAAGTATATGAAATAAGAATAAAAAAGCTAAATCCCAAATATGAAAAATATTGCGAACCGATATATATATATATATATATATATATATATATATATATATATGCGCACGTGTGTGCGTATATATATATATATATATATTTGTAACATTCTCAAAAATATGCTTGATTATGCATATGCATGAGTGTGCTCACACACACACACACACACACACACACAAATGCATATATATAGACGCATACACACACACATCCATATTCAGAAGTGTGTGTGTGTGTATATATATATATGCCCACCGAAGCATATTTTTGATCATTTTACAGATATATGAACACACACGCGTATATATATATATATATATATATATATATATATATACTCACATTTGCACACATACGCGGGCAAAGATGTACTTTTCGAGATATATAGACACACACATGCAAATACGCATGTGTATGTACACTTAAGTATATTCTTTGAGAATTTTACAGAATTTATATATGTATATATATATATATGTAAATACATATAAATACATATAATATTTTACTTATAATGCATATATTTTAGTTATATATATAAGTGTGTGTGTATGTGTGTTCGTGCGAAAGCGTTTGTGTACGTCTGTAAAATTCTTAAGAATATTCTTGCGTACATATATATATATATATATATAATATTTTTGCGTGCATGCATGCGTGCGTGCACTGCCCTTTGTATGTATGTGCGTGCATGTGTGTGTGCAGTTGTTCTTGTGAGCGTATTTGTGTGTGAGTCTCTATCTGCGTATGTGTATGTGTTTATGCGTGTGTGTGTGTGTGTGTGTGTGTGTGCGTTTATGTGTGTGTATATGTGTGTATTTGAGAGTATGTGAGTGTGACTTTTTCCGTCCACCATCCATACAAAGTCTCTCTTCTCTGACACGATGTGTGTGGCCATTGATCCTACTCCGACAACAACAACAACAACAACAACAGCCTCCGCTTCGAAGCTGCGTCGTCTTCCATCGTGTTTATTATTCTCCAGTCGGGCAACCAGGGAATTCGGGTTGTTGTTATTTAGTGAGAGAAGAGGTGGAGCTGGTGCTTTTTCTTGGGGTGGTCAACATTCCATAGTCTCCCGGAAAAAAAATGAAAGCAATAAAAAATGTGAGACCTGAAAATCACAAGATAAATAAAACTGAGGAAAGACAAAATGGAAATCTCTCTCTCTCTCTCTCTCTCTCTCTCTCTCTCTCTCTCTTGGTTGAGAGTGGAAGCTGGTTGCTAGTTTACTTGGTTAGTCACCCCCAGTCACCATGTATACACACATACATACTTACATTTACTAAAGGAAGCAATTGGAGAAGATCTAGCATCCTTAGGGTGTTCCGGTTTTACAGCCTTATTTTTTCTCTTCAGCACTTGTGCGGGTTGAATTTGAGTGATTTCATCGTGCAGAATTGGAATTGCGATTTTTCTCTTTATCTTCCCTACTTGACACAAACTCTTGGATATACATGTGTGTGTGTGTGTGTGTGTGTGTGTGTGTGTGTGTGTGTGTGTGTGTGTGTGCATGGCTTTATATATATATATATATATATATATATATATATATATTAGAGTATAAAAAATAAGATATAAAAAGGGTAAAAACTTACGACTCAGAGTTTCACGCTGTCGATTTTCAAATAAGCTAGTATTCATCACTTCTAAGTCGTGAGTTTTATCCTGTTTTCTGTCGTATTTTTATACCAGAAATTATACATCTAATTATGAAATAATTATATTTATGTAATAGCAAAATAATTATACATGAAACTTATATATATATGTGTGTGTGTGTGTGTGTGTGTGCGTGTGTGTGTGTGTGTGTGAGAGAAGAAAAATTTATAAAAAGGTAATCCAAGTAGAAGGAGAGATTTATTGAGAAGCAGAGTCGACACAATAGCATTTCGGTTCTAGTGAACCATCATCAGGTCTATGAGGGGTGATATTAGTGATGTTGAATATATATATATATATATATATATATATATATAGCCTTACGCGACCAACTAATTTTGGAGCTAACTTCCCTTAATGCTCCCTTAAATAAAAGAAGCTCCGCCCGCTTTCCTTACCAATCTATACCTGTTCGAAAATTCAACAGATTGTAAACTATATTTTCAAAGGAGACTGAAGTGCTTAACTGCGCCATCGTTGTAAGTGAGTTAGAACTCCAGTCGCGCTATTACGTTTAATTCCTGACTCAGAAAGGTATGAACGTTCTTATCCCTTTAGCTATGCGTTGAATACAATCACTGCTGTTCATCTACATGGATTACTTTGGCATTAAATAACCCATGAACGTTGACATGCCATTGAACAAAGAGGCCAAACCATCAGTATTTTAAATAAATCTCTAACTTCATAATTCCCAAATTGACTACCACAAATGTAAATCTTCAAATTAATTTCTTTATACTAAGTGCTGAATAAAATTGGGGATAAAATAATTAGGAGGTGCCCGTGGTGTAATGGTTAGTGTCGCAGGATTTGGACACGGCGACACGAGTTCAAATCCTGGACTTGACTAGTTGCATTTCACATAGCACTAATACCCTTGGGAAAGGTATGAATTCAATTATTCTCCCTCCAGCTATGGGTAAATAGTAGGGCAGACTAGGTTCTTCAGCCTTGGTGATGCAACTAGTCTAGGAGAAGGAGAACTCTGAATTCAAACCTGTTAAACTCCGCTTAAAAAATTGACCTTGTGTCATATCCTGCCCGAGCGGAGGGGTTGGGTAAATATGATAAAATAATGAGGGAATTTTACCAAATTTTAATCGGGAATATGAATATCGTAATAAACGGAGTGGGAGTTGAAAAATGTTAGGAAATTTCATAATCTACAAAAATTCAACTCAATGAAAAATTGGATTAAAGAAATTTTTATTTAATAAAGAAAAATATACACGTTTACCTTTAATACCCAAATTATTTAACAAAAAATGACGGAGTTGTTATTCATTAAAAATCAAAAAAGTTCAGAATGGTTTTTAAATTTTACTTCTCATATTTACTTCAAATCTTATTCCACAAAGAAAACTGCATTTAAGAATTCACATTGTATCAAAATATCGTTTAACAAATAAAATTGAAAGTGTTAATAAAAAGGACTTTATTTTATATTGAACTTTTCACTTTTTAGCATTAAGTCATGTTTAATTCGAAAAAAGTTGTATTCTTCCTTCTTTTGTTTCCAAAAAAAAAAAAAAAAAGAAAAAAACTTTTATTTTTTTCATTTTTCAAGTCTTTATTAAAGAACATTGTAAAACTTTTACATATGTAAATCCTTCAAGAATCTAAAACAATTTTTTCATTTTCATTATAACCGATTTTTTAAAAAAGTTTCCTCATTTTTAAGGTCATTATTATCTTTTTAGTAAAACTAATGAAAAACTTAATTAAATTTTGATGAATGATTTTTTGAAGCATGTAAAAATAAATCCACAAAATTACATGAATATTAATTTTATCTACAATTTTTTTTAATGTAATTATCGAGAAAGTTGGAGAAAATGCTGATATAGATTTATTTGAGGGAATAAAAAAGAACCAGAAATATCTTCATTTGAATATTTGTTTAAATTTCCTAGAATCTCAGATTCCACAATAAATTCGACAATTTTCTTAGATCTCTCTTCAGATTATTTCTCGGAGTCAGTGTATCGGGGCGGTAGTCGGTGGGTTTCTTATTTAATACTCGTTCCGAAAATGGGTGATCATTCTACATTGAATTAGAATGTGAAAGTTAACCCCCTATTCTAGACAAGAAGTTCTTTTCGTTTGGCCTGACTTAGATTAGGCGGTCGTCCACCCTTCCGTCATAAAACAAAAAAGAATAAAGAAAAAATGTTCAATGGATTTAGACAAATGAGAAAAATGGCCCCCCCAAAATTTCACAAAACTCAGAATTTTATGGTTCGTTGAAAATATCATCCATAAGAAAAAAAAAATTGTTTTTGAGTCACTAACTGTGATTTTTTGTTGTTACTGTTGTTGAAGAACAGAATAGTTAATAAAATAAAAATGTGTTAAGATTTTTCGTTATTCTTCAGCTATTGCAAATTATAAGACGTATATGTAAAAATGTTTGGGTGTTATTCTACTCGTGCACTCGTTTAAGTTCAGCAGAATAACAATTTCTACTATTATTATTCAAGTTTTTCACACTAGCTCCAGCTGCCGCTCTTTCACTAGTGCTTCAGTGACAGCAAGTCTCCTTAGGTCCACAGGACTCTTCTCAGTATTCTAACCGATCTTAATAATATTATGATTCGTACTGACTAGATCCTTTCTCTTATCTCCAATCCCTGCAGACTCTTTCCCAAGCCTTTTAGAATTGTTCCAGGCGCTCCATTATTATTATTGCACTTTTGAGAGTTTTTCATACCAACGTTAGCCGATAGTTTCTCACTGGAGTTTGAGTGACAACAAGTCTCCTCAAGTCACCAGGACTCTTCTCAGTATTCTGGCCGATCTTAATAATGCTATCGTATGGATGGTCTCCACTCGTCCTCTTATTTCCAAGTCCTTCAGTCCCTTTATCAATCTTTTGGTGACTGAACCGAGTATGCTAATTACAATTGGAATCACTGTCACTTTCATGCTCCATATTTTTTTCATAAAAAACAACAACAAAAAACAAACAAAAAGCTAAAAGTCCAATTATTTTATATTTTTAAGGAGATGGCGGATTCACTTTCAAATTTTAATTCAATGTAGAATGATCATCCATTTCCGGAACGGTTAACGTTGGAAAAGACAAATAATCAGACAAGTTAAATAATTTAAATTTATTTGTTTTACTTCGGGGTGGTGGTTAGTGGGTTCCTTGTGTAATACTTAGAAACGGGGTCGCGATTATTTGGGACTGAAAATTATTTGCGCTTCAAATCGAATAACATACTCCAAGTTTAGAGCGTGGAAAGGGTAACCTGAAAAGTAAACTTTTTTAGACCTTATTTTCCAATGCAAGTGTAAAGATAACATCTCTTGCCTGCTAATGACCATTACGTCGAGTGACCAAAGTAGTATATGAAAGAACTGTCCGCCAACGTCAATTCTATCTTCGGTCCTGCCTCGACAACCAGAAACACACATGAGTGTTTGCGTTTTCCCGACTAAAGAGTCTTTCTTTCCAACAAACCCCATGTCCTATGGCACATGATACTATCCATTGACCTGGGTCGTCCCACCACAACTTCTATTCTACTGAGGACCCTTTGTAATCAAAGACTCTGCAACTAGACAAAAGGACTTTTCTCTATAATGTAGATGTAATGGTAGATGACTCCTTGAGCGCTTCGATCAGCGCTGTCTCTGCACCATCCCCAACATTCACTGGAGTAACTACGTCTCCAATGTTGAGGTCCTTGATCTGGCAGAAATCACCAGCATAGAGGCTATGTTGCTGAAGTCACAGCTATACTGGGCAGGGCACGTCTCCAGAATGGTGGTGGCATCGCCTGGCCAAGATAGCCCTGGATGGTGAACTCTCCACTGGCTACCGTGACAAAGGGACACCAAAGAAACGTTTTAAAGACTCCCTCAAGAAAACCCTCGGCACCTGCTACACTGACCACTACCAGTGGTCGACACTTGCTGCTGACCGTCAGTCCTGGCGCCGCACCGTCCACCTGGTCGTCTTCACCTTTGAGGACTCTCACAGAGCCAACTTCAGGGAGAAACGCCGCAGGAGGAAGATCCAGGGAGCCTCAGCCGCCATACCAGACCAGGCTTTTAACTGCAGTCGCTTCATCCAGGCTTACCTGTCCTGCATCGGCCTAGTCAGCCATCAGCATGCCTGCAGTCGACGTAAACAACCTCATTCATAAATCTTCGTTCGTGAAGTCTACCCAAGAAGAAGAACTCTTTGGGTATTCATGTCATTTCTGTAAGTTGACTTTTCAATTAGACAAAAGGACTCTTAATTTATACGGAAATATTTCTTTACATACATGATAGGACTTTTCTCTTTAATTTCCTTTTTTAATATTTCATGTTATATCTGTATTCATTCTAATGTTGTTGTTAATTAATCGGGTATAGTTTTACATTGTTTTGCACGATGACAACTTAAAACATAATACATTTCCTCTGCTACAAGTGTTCGAGTTGTATTCCTCTCACTTGAATGAATATAACGGTGAATTATAGGATTCAAATACGACAAATATACAAAGAAAACCATCAAATTGTCAATCTCATTCCACTATTTCAGTATCATTGAGGAACCAGTCTATTCATCAATTCTGTGCAGACACTGATGCCATTCAGAGAACTTACCAAGAATAATGGCAGATTCGAACAGATGGTGACTGATGCAAGGGTATCCGTGCCATCGCATTTTACTAGAAGATAAAAGATATCTGATTTTTAGCAACAAAAAAGTGAAAGTCGCTTTATATTCAAGTTTTCGCATGTACTCGAGTAAACACGATTGTCGTCAAACCTTTTTAGATTTTCTGACAAAAAGAGGAGCAGCTTTTTCATTACCAAAACCTTTCTTCTTCTGAATGATACATTCATCAGAAAAATAAGGCCTGAAAAAGTTTATCTTCGAGTTACCCTTACAATACTTTTAACCAGGATGCCACCAAAATTGTCACAGTTTACTACCTCATCAGGCAGTCACTATTCTTTACTACAAATAACTACCACAGCAACCTGCAAATTCAGCTTTCCTAAACTTTCTGGCATCATAAACTTAAAAATAACCAACACGTGTTAAAAGTTAATTTAAGGGAAATATTAAAGACTTATACGAGTTTTTGGTGCCAATAATGACGAGACTGATTGCATTTCACATAGCACTAATAATCTGTAATCTCATTGGTGGTGCCCGTGGTGTAATGGTTATCGTCGTAGGAAATGGACACGGCGACACGAGTTCAAATCCTGGACGAGATTGATTGCATTTCACATAGCACTAATACCCTTGGAAAGGTATTAATCCAGTTATTATTCCTCCAGCTATGGGTAAATAGTAGGACAGACTGGTTTCTTCAGTCTTGGTGAGGCAACTAGGAGAATGAAAACTTTGAATTGAAACCTGTTAAACTCCGCTTAAAAATTGACCTTGTGTCATATCCTGCCCGAGCGGAGGGGTTGGTAAATATGATAATAACAAACTGATGAGTGAATCCTAATAAAACCACACCACGAGGTTCTAATAACTAAACTGCAATAATTGAGTAGATTTTGGAGAAATGTTCTAATTTCAGTCCAGTAAAAGGAGTGGTAACAGGAGCACAGAGAGAGAGAGAGAGAGAGAGAGAGAGAGAGAGAGAGAGAGAGAGAGAGAGAGTCTGATAATCTCATAAGCGAGAAACTGACAGTCACCAAGTGTCGTTGACTTTATATCAATGCAATTTAAACCTGGTCCCCACCCCGAGGGTTGAGCACTCTTGCGAAGGAATTACCTGTCGTCACTCGCGTAATGCAAAGCTCTTCTAATGGACTGAGTACTCGGTAGCCGTTAAGCTTATATATGTAAATAAAATAAAAAGTGATACATATGCGTTAAAATCCCTTCGCTTACGCTGAGTTTGATGATGGACGTGCGGCAGAATGTCCGACTGGCGTAAAGTCAGCCTGGTTTTAATCCTAGCTTGAAGCATCTCCCACGTCTAGCCATACTGATATAACGAAACAGTCTATCTGTGGATGGCACTCTGATGATGGTTCATTAGAACCGAAACATTATAACGCTGACTTTCTTTTACATTAAATTCTTCTTTTTAGATTATCTTGTTCTTCAATTTTTTTTTCTATATATATATATATATATATATATGAAAGTAAATCTCAACAGGTGATTGGGGCTATTGGGGGGCGGTGAGTTTCAGTATACAAAATAGTAGGAAACTGTCACAGAGGAGGGAGTAAACGGTTTTATCCTGCTCTACAAGCTGATATTGAGTGCCCCTCTCTCTGTCTCTCTCTCTCTGTCTCTGTCTCTGTCTCTCTCTCTCTGTCTCTGTCTCTCTGTTTCTCTCTCTGATCGCGTAGACAGAGAGTCCAAGAAACTTGGTAACTGTCAGTTTCTTGCTCATGTTGTCGCACGAGGTGGTTGTTCCTTTAAATACTGTTGTGGGACGTTCAATGGGGAGCGTGATTAAGTTTATGGAGCATGATGGGAATGGTGGTTTAGTTTATAGGGCTTGAAATAAAGAAATATCAATAAATAGATAAAATTCAACTAAGTAAATCAATCAAAACTAATACAATTTAGCCATGTAAATAACTTCGCAGTATAATTTAGAATACTCTTCCCAGAATGCTCCACAAACTAAACCATCCTTCCCAGAATACTCCACAAACTAAACCACCCTTCCCAGATTGCCCCACAAACTACCCCCCAGAATGCCTAACAAACTAAACCACCCTTCCCAGATTGCCTCACAATGTAAACCATCCTTCCCAGATTGCCCCACAAACTAAACTACCCCTCCCAGAATGCCTAACAAACTAAACCACCCTTCCCAGAATGCTCCACAAATTAAACTACCCTTCCCAGAATGCCCCACAAACTAAACCACCCGTTCTAGAATGCCTAATACACTAAACTACCCTTCCCAGAATGCCCCACTAATTAAACCACCCTTCCAAGAATGCTCCACAATCTAAACCACCCTTCCCAGAATGCCCCTCAAACTTAACCACCCTTCCCAGAATGCCTATCAAACTAAACTACCTTTCCCAGAATGCTTTACAAACTAAAACACACTTCCCAGAACGCTCCAGAAACTTAACCGACCTTTCCGTCATGCCTTACACAACAGTATATAATAAAGGTACGAGCACCACGTGCGTCCACTTGTTCCGATGACAACGTGGGCGAGAAACTGACAGATACCAAGCCCCGTTGACTATGTCTATGCTCACCGAACTTAGATATATGAGCTCTATCACGAATACTGAGAACTCGTGGGGTAATGTTTATCGTCGTTTGAAATAGACACGATGAACTGAATTCAAATCCTGATTCAGATCACTTAGTGCTAATACCTTTTATTTGTCTCTGCTTCCCACCTGACAGAATTTGACAAAAGGTCTTTTTTATAATGGATTTGGGGAGGAAGACATTGGGCACGAGCCGAGGCTCGAACCCTGATGGACGTATGCTGGTCATCGGCTCACTTTGCGTAATGTGAACCTAATAAACCTACAGCTGGATTTAGACTCACTTGATTTATTACGTGAGTCCGGCACGTATGCCTTCTAATAGCTTGAACTAGACCCGACAGACTAGGGCTATGCAATACTTGTTAATGACATTAGCGCTCACCTGCAGTTTCGAATCTGTCCTGGACTTTGAGAAGCGGGGAAGGAACAGATACCTCTCCTCCAAGTAGAAACCCAGACCCTTGGAAAAAATATAAATCCAACTATTCCCTTTCCAGCTATAGGTAAATAATCGAGCTGACTTTAACTTAGGTATGGCCACCGATCTTGAAGAAGGAAAACTCTGAATTCAAACCTGTTAAACCCCGCTTAAAAATTAACCTTGTGTCGTATCCTGCTTCTGTGGAGGGGCGAGTAAGTACTTATTGAGTACTCTTTGTTCCTAAATATACCAAACTAATGTGTGTGTGTGTGTGTGTGTGTGTGTGACATGTTTTTCTATAAAAAAACGCTTTATGTAGAAATAAGATTATTTTTAAAGAAGTATTAGATTTGATTCAATTAAATTTATTTTTAAAACAAAATGACTGAATAAAAAATAAATCAAAAGAAAATTAATATTATTTTGTAAAATATTCTTAATTAAATCGGGCTTGCTGGGTTGAATTCGGTAAATTTTACCCTGAAATTAATTCTTGCCGAAATATTTCAAAATTAGTAAAAACTCTGAAAAAGATGTTTTTTCCCTTCTTTCGTTCGTTTTTTTTTTTTTTTTTTTTTTTTTTCTAATTCGTACAGGGCTAAATACTAAATTCTTTTAAAATAAAGTATAAAGAAATTTTATTAAATCAGCTATTTCTGAAGTTTTAATCCAGAGCCTGTAATATTAATCATATCGGATTGTTTGCGTAATTTACACCGTCAATAGCGTGACACACAGACATTTCTTGAATTTGGATATGAAATTACATAATATGAATAATGGAGAAAAATTGGCTTAAGTGTAACAAGGAATGAGATTATGTTGTAAATAAGGGTTTTAGGCGTGAATAAAATTACTTTACTTTTTTATCCTTTCAGTTATGCGTGTGTAGGTGCATGCATGTCTATATGAGTATATGTGCGTATAGAAGCAGCATAAATGCATATATGTGTGTGTGTGTGTGTGTGTGTGTATGCGTTTGAACATATCTGTATGTGTGTGCGTGTATGTGTGTGTGTATGTGTGTGTGCATAGTAGTGTATATATAGGTATGTAGGTACATGTATATTTAATAACCATTCATCTGCAAGCAGGTTGAGGCAGAGGGTCAGTTTTTTTCAGCGGAGTTTAGCAGATTTGAATTCAGATTTTTCCTTCTTCTAGACAAGTTAGCATAACAAAGTTAAAATGTTGTATATTTCCGCTGGCTCTTGACAAAAAACGAGGAACGCATAAACATGAAAATATAATCTTATATTTTCATTCTTCGACAATGACGCTTATGTGGAGCAGGAGAGCAGTCGGAGTAAGTTCGCACACACAAAGAAGCTGTCAGGAGTCAAAACTACCTGCGGAAAGTGACTTCAGCCAAAATTCTAGACTTTATATAGTCTTAAAACTCTCATGCGACCTACATGGCCACGCAATGTTTCTTCTCAATTGGCTACGGCTTATACCCACGCATTGCTTGTTCTCTATTGGTCACGGCTTAGACCCTCGCATTTCTGCTTTTCTGGCAGTCACTTTGTTGTTTTTATCTACAACTGGATGTATCTATCAACTACATCCGCCGACTTCATCACCGGTTAATGCAATATATTACAAAAAGCCTATTCTGTCTTACTATTTACTCACAGCTGGAAAGTAAATAGTTGGGTGCATACTTTTCCCAATGGCATTAGGACAATGAGAAATGCAAATAGTCTCTTCTAAGTACGTCTAAATATGTGTGTGTAGTAGAATCAAAAGAACAACTAAAAGATATAGATATCGTCAGATTTTAATAGTAAGAGAAAGATTCCTCGATGGGGACGAAATGTTAATTCTTTTTAATGTCTGTAACAAACAGAACTCTTCGATGTGAGTACGTTCAGAGTAGACAAGAATCTAATTTTCGAAGGGACCGAGAGGTCCAAGCTGGGGAGGAGGTTTTCTTTTACAGGGAGTCGAGTCTCAATATATTCAAGTAAGCCGTTAGGAGTTAAACAAATGAATTATGGCTCAAGCTGTGGCGGTTGAGTTGGTCGTTGGTCTGGGAGTGCCTCTCACGTCCATCGTCCACCAAAGTTGATCATAAAAAGAGTTAAATCCAGTAGCAGTTCAAGTCTCGGGTAAATATTCACTTAGACTAGAAAGCATAGAGATAAACGAACCATCTCCACCACTATAAACTCGAAGAATGAACGAAGAAACAAGTGTATTCTCGTTATTTTTTTGTGAGCTGATCCGTGGCTTATACAGTTTCGAACAAAACCTGCAGTCGACAATTCTTAACTTAAAATTACGTGGAATTAAAGTCGTTTAGCAGACATGACTGGGTGAACAAGACGATACTGCTGTGTTGAGATCTTTATCCTTTCTAAAACAACTGGTGTAGAAAGAAAAATCTGAATTCAAACCAGCTGTTGTCCGCTTAAAATTGACCTTGTATCACATCCTGTTTTGGTATGAATTATAAACAATAAGTTTTTCAAGTTAGATCATTAGAAACATTATATTTCATTATGAATAAAAGAATGGTAGTTTTATTGAACACAGGTACAGAAATCCTCTTTACTACTGATTTTTCCACCTGTGAGTTAAAAAAGAGTATACTCAGATTTAGTTTGAAGTTAATCAAAACCAGTTGTCACTTATTTGAGCCAAAATCCTTGGTTATGTTTGCCAAGATCAACTGAAATGGGAACTGAAAACATCTTTAAAAATAAAATTGAACTGGTGTTGGATTTTTCTCAACATATTTATATAACGTTGCTATAAACATGAACTAATGTCGTGTAATGGTTAAAGCGCTGGACTGCGAAATCGTAGTAAGCGAGTTCGTACTCCACTCGCGCTATTCAGTTCACTTTCGGACAAATGCCCTGAGGAAAGGTATGAACTCCCTTATCCTCCCAGCTATGGGTTAAATAGCATCACTGCTGTTCTTCTAGAAGGATGACTTCGGCATTAAATAACCCACGAAGGTTGATATGCCATTAAAAATCAAAGAAAAAAAGAAACATGAACTAATAAGAACTAACAACTTGAGAGCGGACTTAAATACATCGAAGAAGTGTCTAAAAGAGACAATATTTTCCTTTAAGTATGTGTGCATTCGTGGTCCTATATTCGTTTCTGCTTGTTTATTGATTGATTGATTGATGTTAATGCTATGTCAATCTGTCCGGGGTTAGTCTAAGCCTTGAGGTTAAGGGATTTTGCTTATATTGAAATACGTCTGTTCAATTAAAAGGCGCTGGGTGGCGTCATCAGTTTTGTTTTAGGCTGGATTATTAGGGGATTTCGTGCCTTTCAACATAATACTTCTCTTGTCAGGTCGACCGCACTCAAGATGATCGTTCGAAACCCAAAAATCCCAACGCTAGCAACCAAACTGACTTATATCGAGTTTTTTCAATGTTCCCTTTGGTTTCTGCGCACTGGATTGGCTATTGCTGTAGCCAACCAGTGCGCAGATTGTTTGTTTTAAACACGTCTACATGGCGTTGACACTTTTTTCCATTTATTTGTACTTCGTAAGTTTATATTTACATTTTTTGTGTTGTTTCTTTAGAGTTTTTGATTGATTTTAATGGCATGTCAACACACCTAGGGTTATTTTATCCCTAGAAGTGTTGTATATTGAGATAAACAAATAACTCTGATGTATTTGCTTCTTTTCTTTTCCTTTAATTACGAAATGTACGAAATAGTGGAGAGAAGGAGAGAGTCGAGGAATGGCTAAGATGAACTTGTAAGATGAGCACAAATATTCAGGGAACCGTTTCTTCGTTTTGTTTTGACGCGATTGGTGTAGGACCAACTCAAAACATCTAATCATCTCAGATTCTATATGATTTTCAACTTCAGGGCCTTCTGGGATCATACCCAATTTCGAATTTAGCGAGTCTGTTTCTTCACACTTCTCTGTTTCGTGCGTCTAGCATTATCTCAAGGCATTTAGTCATAAAAGATTCTCCTCACTTTTGCGAGACTATTTCTTCACATCACTATCTTCGTGCGTCTGGAATTATCTCAAGGTATTCAATCATCGTAGATCCTCCTCGCTTTCACGAGACTAATGTCTTTCTCTACCTCTCAACCCTCGGCAGAATGGCACAAGGCCAGCGCCCAGAGTGACGTGACTCTTCTGCCGGATTCTTCTTTCTTCTTCAGTCGAAAATTTTCAGCGATTATATAATTTTCCGGACACCCACACAATCTTCGTGGTCACACTTCCTTCTGGTATTCCACCCACACAATTTACGTGGCATTTCTGCTGTATTTTTTACCTTAGGAAACAGGTGAACATCCTGCTTTGCCTCTCAAGTAACTTACACGGCCTATCAAAGGCATACTCTTGTCTCTATTCAACAGAAGTTAGGGAATCTCGTTCATTGTACGCTTATATTTTACATTTTTTATTTTGTTATTTCGTATGTTTTTCCCCCGATCCTATCGAATACGAATTATCTTTCGACGGATGATATATGTTTGATATATAAATGAAACTCTTACTGGTACTACCAATCTGGGTTTGAGTGGACCTGGGAGTTATGGCAATGAAGAGGTACTGTACACTTGATAGAGCTCCAGAACTGAAGTTTCATCATCAGATTCGGTTTAGTTTCACACTCAGGGTGCTCATTTGTTGAGGGGAGGCGCTCATATTGCCAGCATATTCTAAACTCCTCTAACAGAATGTAATTTTCTCTGCGTTGTCTATCTACGAATAGTAGTTCATAAATATGAGATTCAGAGATCGGCTAAGAGAGAAGATTTTGGTGGGTGGATATGTTGCTAACCGGATCTTTGTCATTTGAAATCCTGAATCAACAAAATATAAGCCAATGGCTCTCAGTTACGAAACAACAACATCGCAAGTGATAGTACATTATTAATTCCTTGTGTTTGAAACAAATTTATCCTCTCTCTCTCTCTCTCTATATATATATATATATATATATATCCTTTTTACTAATATCATCAGCTGTCTCATCGGAAACAATTCAACACACAAAAACTTGAACCAAAAGTTTACAAACATAAATTTACTATTTTACGTTAACATATATAGTATTATCTTTCACCTAAAAATGCCACGTAAATAAATGTGGTTTTAGAAAGTTAATCTACTATCATTATAGAGAGACAATAGATTATTTTCTCCCGTCGATAATCTGCATACCCAGTAGGGCCCATAGACAATCCCATAAATCCATTTTCGATCTCTGTTTGCCTCTGTTCTTTGAATTGTGCTTGTTTCCAACCCCGCCAGGGAACGGTAAATCCTCATGGCAATATCAACCGCACTCATCAAGTAAGCCTTTTTATACTTTTCTCCTTTTTACATACATATTCATAGAACATGTACATATTTTTATCTGTTGATTTATTTATTCTTTTCTTTTAATAACACTGATGTTTTTATTGTGTTATAGTCTGATGCGTTTTGTGTTCAATGTTCTTGTATGTGTAAATGAGTTGATCTTGTCTTCCTTTTCGTTGTGTTTGTATATCACTGATATAATAATGCTAATATTGGTTCTTGTTTGTGAGGACTCAACTAGATACCTTACCTACCTGCAAACATTCCAATACCATAAACACATCTCAAATCATTATGACACTCAGTAAACAATATAAAATTATCTATCAATCAAAGGATGTCAACGTTAAAACGTCTCGGTTCTAATAAACCATCATTTGGACAAGGAAGGATATCTAGTGATGTTAAATCATCGATTATTAAACATCCATCTGTGATTTAACATCACAAGATATCATCCTAACTCGTCCTGAGGATGGTTTATTAGAGCCGAAACGTTATAACATTGACTTTCTTTTACATGAAATTCTTCTTTTTGAATAACCTTGTTCCATCTATCTACCAACCTCTTCGTACGTACAGGATGGGACACACGATCAATTTTAAGCAGTGTTTAACAGGTATAAATTCAAAGTTTTCCTCCGCCGAGACTGGTCGCCATACCTCGGTTAAATAACATAGTCTGCCCTACTATTTACACATAAATTCCTTTCCCAATGGTATGAGCTCTAAATAAAATCCAAACAAACATATATGTATATATGGGGTGCCCTTATTTTTAGACCGCTACATATTCATTTTTTCGCCGGCATATTTTCAATGCTGTCGATTTTGGTTATAAATAATACCTAATGGTATCTGATTTTTTTGCAAAACGTGCTGCTATGAATTATAAAATCCACGTATCTTCAGTTTAGGAGAAAAACTTTTTCGAAGAATTAAATGTATACCTATTTACGATTGGTTGTAGTTGGTTAGATTTTATGGTATATCAACCTTTGTAGGCCATTTAACGACAAATCCATTTTTTTTACAAACAATCAGTTCCATCTCAAGCAACTCAGCTCAGCATGAGCACACAGTCCAATTGTCAAACACCCCCCACTTAGAACCATTCAGTTTATTCAAACAGTTCTAATTCAGCTAGGTATAAGTACAGATTTTCTTTACACACAATTAAATGTCAAAATAGCTCTATATTAAACAATTCAGTTTAGTGTAAGTACACTTGCAATGTCAAAAACAGTTCCATTTCAAACAATTCAGTTTAGCATTAGTACGCAGTTTAAATGTAAGTACACAGTTTAACTGTCAAAAACTGTCTATTTCAAGCTATTCGGTTTAGTCAAAATGTTTTGGTTGGGTTTTATGGCATATCAACCTTTGTAGGTTATTTAACGCTAAATCCATTTTTTTTTACAAATAATCAGTTCTATTTCAAACAATTCAGTTTAGCATGAGTACACAGTTTAATGGTCAAAAACATTTCGATTTCAAGCCATTCAGTTTATTCAAACCGTTCTAATTCAACTGATTCAGTTTAGTATAAGTATACATAAACTTTTCTATATTAAACAATTCAGTTTAGTGTAAATACAGTTTCAATGCCAAAAACATTTCCATTTCAAACAATTCAGTTTAGCATAAGCACGCAGTTAGTTCTATTTAACCCATAAATAGGTCCCTATCAGGTCCTACCACTCCGGGTCAGAGTGGACCTGGGAGTGATGGCAATAAAGGGGTACTCCGCATTCTCCAAAGTTTCAGCATTACAGGAACCTCATCCTTAGACTGTTTTGTGTCATATCCAGGACTCTCATTGGGGGGGGTCTTGCAGAGGTGCAGTTTGAGTATTCTACAGCTCCAGCCGACTGGGCAATATTTATGATTGATGCTTTATGTATTTGTATGTGTATATATGTGTGTGCATGTATATAGTAATTTACAAAGCTATTTGCTTCGATGTGGCACAAGGCCGAATGAATGGGGCGCCCAATGAGACTCGAACTCACTAATGTAGGTTTGCTAGTCTAGCTTGCTAACCGTTACACCACCAGAGGTGCCCTATGTGCGTGTATATGTTTGCATTTACCTAACCCCACTGCTACGGATGTGAAAAAAGGTCAATTTTTATGCAGAGTACATCTGGTTTGAGGTCAGAGTTTCCCCTCTCATGGACTGGTTTCCTAACCCAGTCTGTCCCACTATTTACCTATAGCTTGGTTGGGGTCGGAGACGAGAGATAGAGTCAAGGTTTTCCCAAGGGCGTTAGCGCGAAGTGAATGCAAACAGCCTTGTCTGAGATTTGAACTCGAGTCCACCGAGTCTATTTCCTACAACGATAACCGTTACGCTAGAGGTGTGTATATGTGCATGTAAATGTGTATATGTTGGTAAATGTTTATGTGTATATTCATGTACATGTGTGTACGTTCGCCGTCTTCAGAAGTTGTCGCATAGACTAAATAAAATTTAAAACTCCATGTGAAAAAAAAACAACAAAAAACAACGAAAAACACAACTTTACTCAGTGGGAAAAGAACAAATCTCTCTCTGTCTCTCTGTCTGTCTCTCTCTCTCTCTCTCTCTCTCACACACACACAATATATATATATATATATATATATATATATGGGTGGGTGTGTGTGTGCGCGCGCGCTGCGAATTTGTATATTTGTGTTTGTAAGTATCAGCGTTGAGGCTTCTTGTGACTGGATATTGTCTGTCACCAGAGCACAAATACGCAAGAAGAAGCACTTTTCGGCAGATAAGTGGTTGGAAGAACACTTAGCCAGCAATACAGAAAACAAAACTAAAAGTAAAACACGTACTCTCAACTAACATACAAACAAATTCGCTCCTGGAGTTCAATGCTTAGACATTTTCTTTCTTTTTTTTTCCATCCCGATATCAACAAATAAACCGTTTAAACACCAGTTTCAATCCAGCAACAATTGAAATCCATTCTAGACGATGATCGTTGCGATAAAGAAATAACACACAATAAAAGAAAGATCAATAAAAAATATTCGGTTTTATGGCATATCAACCGTTGTAGGTCATTTAATGCCAGATAGTGTTTGTTCATATATATTAAGTATATATGATTGGGTTTGGTTTGGTTTTTATGGCATATTAACCATTGTAGGTTATTTACTGCTAAATCCTCTTTATACACATATATCAAATATATATGATTGGGTTTGGTTGGGTTTTATGGCATATCAACCATTGTAGGTTATTTAGTGCAAAATCCTCTTTATACATATATATTAAATATATATGATTTAGTTTGGTTGGGTTTTATGGCATATCAATATTGTAGGTTATTTAGTGCTAAATCCTCTTTATACGTATATATTAAATATATAAGATTTGGTTTGGTTGGGTTTTATGACATATCAACCATTGTAGGTTATTTAGTGCAAAATCCTCTTTATACATATATATTAAATATATAAGATTTAGTTTGGTTGGGTTTTATGGCATATCAATATTGTAGGTTTTTTAGTGCTAAATCCTCTTTATACGTATATATTAAATATATATGATTTGGTTTGGTCTACTTTTACGACATATCAACCATTGTAGGTCATTTAATGGAAAATCTTGTTTATACATATATATTAAATATATATGATTTGTAAACATATTTACTAGACATTTTTAAACGATTTTGAGCTCTTTATTTTCACAGTTAAATGGTTTTAAGTATTGCTGTATAACAATAACAATTTGGCATCATTAATTTATTTGCACAGTTGTATTGCTATTGTTTCTACAGTTAAATGGTTTCAATTATTGCGATCTGACACTTATGATTCTATTCAATATCTATCATTTGTTTGCACACAGTCAAGTGGTTCCAAGTATTGCTATTTAACACTAATTGTTTTATTCAACAGTACGAATTCGTTTGCACATAGTTAAGTGGTTCCAAGTATTGCTGTATTTCACTAACAATACAATTAAAAATCAGTCATTTGTTTAAACACACTTAAATGATCAAACAGTTCTATTCCTAACAATTCAATTTAGCATGTCTATTGTTTGTATTCAGTTTAGATGTCAAATAGTTCAATTTAACCCAAAGATCGGACCCTATCAGGTGCTACCACCCCAGGCTAGAGTGGACCTGGGAGCGATGGCAATAAAGGGGTACTTTCCCAAAGTTCCAGCATTATTGGAGCCTCACCATCAGATTGTTTAGTATTATATCCAGGACACTTGTTAGGGTGGGGAAATCTTACTCTTCTACAGAGATGCAAACGGTGTATTCTACAGCCCCAGCCGGCTCCAAAAATGTTATCTTTGCTTTCAAGTTAAATATTAAATTTAAATTGCATCGGGGCGTATATCAAAATCAAACTAAAGACAATTTTTAGTTGGTTGCTTGGTGTTTCATGACATATTCGCTCTTATAGGTTATTTAATGCCAAATCCTGTTAATATATATATATATATATATATATATATATATATATATATATATATATTTGACCCATAGTTAGGACCCTAGCGGGTACTACAATTCTGGCATTAAATGACCCGAAAATGGTTGATACACTGTAAAACCAACCAACCAACCAACCAATCCTATCTTTATTTAAGAATTTACATATAATTGTATGGTTTATAATAGCTCTTCCTATTTAATGATATCATTTGTTTTCACAGTTATATGGTTTCAACTATACCTATCTAACGCCAATAATTTTATAACAATTATATGATTTCAAGCAACTAATGATATTATTAATCTTTAAAAATCGATTATAGCTTCAAGTAACTATTGGGTTGGTTGGTTGGTTGGTTGGTTGGTTGGTTGGTTGGATTTCATGGCATATCAACCTTTGTAGGTTATTTGCTGCCAAGTCCATTTTTATGCAAATAATCAGTCCTTTTTCAAACAATTCAGTTTAGCGTGAAAACACAGTTTAATTGTCAAAAACAGTTATATTTCAAGCTATTCAGTTTAGTCAAACAGTTCTAATTCAAACAATTCTGTTTAGCGTAAGTACAGTTTCAAAGTCAAACAGTTCTATTTCGAGCAATTCAGTTTAACATAAGTACGCACTTCAAATGTCAAAACAGTTCAGTTTAGCATAAATACGCAGTTTAAATGCAAAAACAGTAAACTCCTGAAACTACAGTCAAGTTCTATTTGACCCATTGACAAGACCCAAACAGGTGCTACCAGTCCGGGCCTGAGTTGACCTAGGAATAATAGCAATGAAAATGTACTCCATGTTCCCCAAAGCTCTTGGACTGGAGCCACAGTATCAGATGCAGTTTAGTGTCATACTGAGGACACTCGTTGAGGAGGTCTTCGTCTTCTATCGCCCCATCCCTAACCTACAAGGCGTTTAGTTTCAGATTACATTGGAACATCATTATACTAAGGCGAATCACAAGTTTTACAATATTTTGGCTGTACGTGCAAATTTTGCGGTGCGTACATCACGTGACCGAAATTGTTCAAGCTGTGGAAACTACTCGCTGTAGTTGACAGTATCGTGCTGGTTGGTGTGCTGACATGTTGTGTATTGCTTCACCACCTGTATGATTTAAATGCAACCCATAGCCTAATTCGGTAACTTATTCTTTACAAGTTCGAACAGGACCATAACGCCGTGAAAGCAACCAAAAACATTTCTAATGTCAAATGTGTAGGTAGAGTTCATCACATACAATAGACAGAGGGTTCAAGAAATTTCGCTCGGGTTGCAAGAGCCTCGACGATCAGGCAAGGTTATGTCGGACAAAAACCGTGGATTCTGAGAATGTACTCCAAACCAAAGGGGGCAAATCCGGCGAGTAGCACTCAAAGAGTATCAGGCGAGCTCGACATCTCACTGTTCAGTGTGGGTCGTCATCTTCACCACCTCGACAAAAGCAGCTGGAGTTCACGTCACTAAAATATTGCAAAATGTTTGACTCTTTCAAGTATATATATATATATATATATATATATATATAAACACGATATAAACGGATATCATTATCTCTTGTTTATTACCAAATTCTACAGCAATAAAACCCTGTTCAGTCTGGTATCTTTGTTTAATGGCATATCAACTTTTATGAATTATTTAATACAAAATCATTCTTGTAGAAGAACGGTAATGGTACGATTTAACCTAAAGCTTGGGGATAAGGGTATTCATACATTTCCTCAAAGGGCATTCGTCCCAAAGTGAATGTTATAGCTCAACTGGAATTTTGACTCGTTTACTATGATGTCACAGTCCAGCAGTTTAACCGCTACTCCACAGGGACTCCTCTCTGTCAGTATTAGGAATACCTAAAACCATATAACTATGTGAAAACAATTGATTATTATTATTTTAAAAAAATCAATAGTTAATTGAAACCATATAACTGGGTACAAATTATTTGTATTAAAAATAGTTATTTCAAGCCATAATTGTTTATAAATTATTACGCTAAATTACTTAAAGTCATATAACTGTTTAAAAAAGGATTGGCTAAAGAATTAAATAATCCAACAAGGGTTGACATGCTAACCAACCAACCAACCAACCGAACGAACAAACACACAAACAACCTAAAATTGTACGGACAAGATAAGAAAGATAACAATTTTTGTTAATTTTTCTCTATCCATATATTTGGTTTAATATCTTTGTTTAATGGCATATTAACTTTCGGGGGTTATTTAATGCCAAAATCAATTTTGTAAAAGAACAGTATTGGTAATATTTAACCCATAGTCCTAAAGTGAACGTAGTCGCACGACTGGAGTTCGAACTCGGTTACTAAGATGTCGGAGTCTAGCCTCTATGCTCCGGGGATTACCCCCTCCCTGAAACTCAATAAACCCCAAAAATTATAAACATATTTTAGGATTGTATTTATTTTTTAACAGTGGCCAATTCATATTTTTGGTTAGAGTGTTTGGTAGTAAATAATACCGGTTTGACCTTGCGGGTCACTGCTGGAGAAGCAAGGACAAATACATAAGTGACACTTTCCTATGGACCCCTACACATTGTCGTGCCTGTGTTAGCCGATCAGTAGGTACAACATCTCTGCGCAGAAACAGGATGTAGTTTGGAAGAAGCAAGGACAAATTCATGAGTGACATTTTCCAATGGACCCCTACACATTGTTGTGCCAGTGTTAGCCGACCAGTAAGAACTTACCTACATCTCTGCGCGGAAACAGGATGTAGTTTGGAAGACTTGCCGGGAGCGATGAATGATAGGGACGGATGGAGAGAGAGTGTGAGTGAGAGAGAGAGTTAGGGAAATCCGTGCTAGCGGTGCAACTTAATGATGATGATGATGATGATGATGATGATGAATTTTCCACTTGAAATAATCAAATTTTGGCATTTTTGGTTTACAATTAATTTTTTATCAAAAAAATGTTAGAGGAGTATTTTTATGGATGATATTGTATGTATAGATATTTATCTAGCTTTTTAGCTGGGCCGTCTGGCATTCGTGCCGGATTGGGTATCAAGGTCAATGATAGATTTGAGGTCGAATGGCTCTCAGCTTCTGTCGGGCCACCTTCGACTGGGTGAAGAATCCTTAACAAAGCATAACATTGGTCGAGTTCAAGCTATGAACAGGCATTCGTGCTGGACTAACATTGCACTCAGCGAATCCAAGTCCAGCAGGGTCAATGGGTCCACATTGCACTCAGTGAGCCTTGGACCACCCCCTTCCTAAAAAAACACTATAAAAATGACCTTATGTCAAATCCTATCTGGTGGAAGGCAGCGATAAATACTTCAACCATTGATCGCCTGATCACACGAGGTCTTTTCCCCTGTGAATCTTCTCCCAGGCACTACCAACATAGCAGGTTAAGGCTATTGCTTGGCGCCTGAGGCACTCCCTAAAGGAAATTACTTGGGCGCAAAGCATTTTTGTGACGATCACACATGAGTTGATTCATGCGGAGCTCCTCCCACATTAAAATGAACCTGTGTCAAATTTGACCTTGTGGGAAGGCGGAAAAATCCTACAGCGTTTCAGCCGTGTACCCTCAATGTTTGTTCGTTATACATACAGCCGAAACAAGATATCTTTTCAGATGAAATAATTTGCACACAATTTTAATGTATTGAGTATTTCTATCAAATACAAATGATTTTTAAACTGATCTCTTTTACCCATAAACAGGGCCCTAATAGGTATTACCACTCCGGTGGAGGCAATAGTAATACCCATGAAGGGAAAACCTCTACCCACCCCCCACAAAGTTTCCCAAATCTCAAGAACTGAAGCCTCATCACCGGATACAATTTAGTGTCTTACCCGGGACACCTTTTTTTCAAAGGGGGTCATATCCCTCAGCGGGAAATACAGTTAGTGGTAGCCCTGTTTGAGGAAGGAGGGGTGGAGAGTGCGTATTATACAACGATAAAGAGTAGAGTACAAAATCGGTTAGTACGAATATAATTTTCGGCATTCAATTCGTTAAAGGTCAGTGTGTTAGGGGTTCAAAGACGGGTGATGAGGTGTTGTCACTCTCGTTTGACCGATAATATAACCTTTCATAAATTCTTGAATTCGTGGGATTTGGGGCGATAGAGGTTCAAAGCATTTTGTCAAAATCAGTTGCAAAGAAAAAGTCCAGACAATCGTACCTTGGCACTAAATTGAGATCTGACAGTTATGAGAACAAATACTGTTATTGTTCTCGTCAGTGGGTTTACATGTCTCTCCACCAAAAGAGGCAATTATTTGCTGAGGGCTTCTCTTTCTGTGAGTGAGGTTTAATTGCATTATACAGGTCGTAACGGTGTCTTTCCAAGTCGACAGGTCCCACCTTAATTGTTAACTAATGAAGACAAAAACTACAACGCATCCCCATACACGAAACTTATTAAAAGTATATATTACAATACTAACAATGATTCCGGCAAGAGAGAGAGAGAGACAGAGACAGAGACAGAGACAGAGAGAGACAAAGACAGAGACGTACACACATACATACGTAAATATTCAGTAACCGATTTTACAGGCGCTTACACAAACGAAAAAGGAAAAAGAGAAATTCTACAGGTAAATACACCGAAAGATATGTATACACACAGAGAACCAGACACATAACACAAAGGAAAATATTTTTCAGAAATAGAGAGAGACAGAGAGAGAGAGAGAACAGAGAAAAACAGGCTGAGATTCTACTGTTGAATAGATAGATAGATAGATAGATAGATAGATAGACTTTTTTTATTCATTCATACATACATACATACATACATTGTCAGATAGATTTCGTGGGGCGGTATACATAATCTAAAAAATAAATGAAAGAAGGTTAACATACATACATACATACATACATACATTTTTAGATAGATAGATAGATAGATAGATAGATAGATATGAATAGTCTGAGAAAGACAGAGGGATAGAGATAGAGAGAGAGAGATAGGAGAGATGAACAGCGTGAGATAGATAGATAGATAGATACATACATACATACATACATACATACATACATTTTCAGATAGATAGATAGATAGATAGATAGATATGAGCAGACAGAGAAAGACAGAGGGAAAAAGAGAGACAGAGAGAGGAAAGATGAACCGCATAAGATAGAAAGATAGATAAACAAATGAAATAAACATAGATAGATAGATAGATAGATAGATATGAATAGTCTGAGAAAGACAGAGGGAAAGAGATGGAGAGAGAGAGATAGGAGAGATGAACAGCGTGAGATAGATAGATAGATACATACATACATACATACATACATACATTTTCAGATAGATAGATAGATAGATAGATATGAGCAGACAGAGAAAGACAGAGGGAAAGAGAGAGACAGAGAGAGGAAAGATGAACAGTGTAAGATAGAAAGATAGATAAACAAATGAAATAAACATAGATAGATAGATAGATATGAATAGTCTGAGAAAGACAGAGGGAAAGAGATGGAGAGAGAGATAGGAGAGATGAACAGCGTGAGATAGATAGATAGATAGATAGATAGATAGATAGATAGATAGACAGATACATTTTCAGATAGATAGATATGAGCAGACAGAGAAAGACAGAGGGAAAGAGAGAGACAGAGATAGGAAAGATGAACAGCGTAAGATAGAAAGATAGATAAACAAATGAAATAAACATAGATAGATAGATAGATAGATATGAACAGACTAAGAAAGCGGGAAAGAGAGAGAGATAGAGGAGAGATAAATAGTGTGAGATAGAAATGAACAGGCCATGATAAATAAACTGGAAGCGACCGAGATGGATAGCTAGCTAGATAGCTAGCTTGCTAAATAGATAGATCTTGCACAGATCATAAGAATTATATGAAATTAAAAGAAGAACAAATGTATCGGAGAAGTCATTACACGCTCAGCTTCATGGATTTTGATGTGTTTCGTATTGAATAAATTTCTTTCATTCGAGCCTCGATGTCAGCAAGAAAGAACCTTTTGTGATCTGCCAAAAGGACTTCACGTTAAGCGAAGTGAAGCGTTTCGCAAACAAAAGATCTGATCGTTTTTCTCATCTTTTCTCTCCGATCAGTATTCATTATTATCTGATCCTTACTTCCTTTCCGTCTCATAGTTATCAACGTTATTATACACCCATAGTACCCATCAAAAATAACGGAATTATCTGTACACGATTTAGTATTTCTATCAAGCATCAGAGGGTAGGGTATGTGTGCTCCGACGAGGTCCAAAATGTCGCCTCTTCTCCTCTCAGGGAATAGTATCTGTGTGCTCTGGCTAGTGACGCTTTTTAGCTTTCGGTCTAGGATTCCACCCTGTTGGGGTAATATAGAATATTTTGACAGTACCCTCTGAAGAGGTATTAGACTTCCACCCCAAAGGAGGTGTCCTGGGTACGACACTAAATCGCATCTGGTAATGAGATTCCAGTTCTGGAGATCTGGAGAAATTAATTTACCTCTTTATTGCCAGTACTCTCCGGTCCATTCTCAACCGGAGTGGTAGGAATTTTAGGGTCCAATCTATATCTCAAATTGATCTGCTTGAAAATAATTGATATCAGATAGAAATATATGAAACCATTTAACTGTGTGGAAATTACTTGGTGCTAAAAATAGTTATTTAAAACTTTGATTATTATAATTGTTCCTTGCGAGTTAAGCACCAGCGTTAGCTGATGGTGTTTTATTGGAGTCTGAGTGACAGTAAGTCTCTTCAAGTCCCCATTTATCTTCTCAGTAATCTAACCGATCTTAGTGTTGTAGTTTGGATGGTCACTGCTCGTTCTCCGATTTCCAACTCTTCCAACACCTTCACTAAGTCTTTGGGAATCGTTCCGAGCGCACCATTTATATTTGGTATCACCACCACTTTCACGTTCCATTGCTTTATTATTATTATTATTATTATTATTATTATTATTATTATTATTATTAACTTGAAACCATATCATTGCTTGGAATACTTGAAACCATATATTATTGTGCAATTGTATCTTGGAATGAAGAGATGACATTCTAATATCTGGTGAAAAGATTGCATTGGGCAAAGAATATTATCGAACCTCTGAGGAGCTTTGAAAATAACGCCAGGTGTCTAATTGTAAATCATGGCGTTGACCTTTGGCAATACTTAACGTTTTATTAGCCTAAGATGTAATTTCATTTTGAGGATTGAAAAATCAATGTTTGTTTGTTTGGGTTTTATGGCATATTAACCTTTTTTATACTAATAAACAGTTCTATTTCAAACAATTCAGTTTAGCATAAGAATACTGTTTAATTGTCATAAACATTTCTCTTTCAAGCTATTCAGTTTAATCAAACAATTCTAATTCAAACAATTCAGTTTCGTATAAGTATAGTTTTTGTTTACACATAGTTAAATGTCAAAACAGTTCTATTTCAAACAATTCAGTTTAGCATAAATACATAGTTTAAATGTCAAAACAGTTCCATTTCAAACAGTTCAATTTAGCATAAGTACACGGTTTATTTCTATTTGACTCATAGATAGGACCCTATCAAGTACTACCACTCCGGGCCAGAGTGGACCTGGGAGCGATCCCAATGAAGGGGTACTCTGCATTCCCCAAACCTCCAGCATTACTGGAACCTCATCATCATATTGTTTAGTGTCGTATCCAGAACACTTGCTGGGGGGGGGGTCCTTACCTACTTAACCCTCAGCAGAGATGCAGTCGGTATATTCTACAGCCCCAGCCGACTGGGCAATGAAAAATCAAAAAATCACAATTGAGTGCAGTTTTAAATCTTCTCAGAGATAACCCGAAAAATTATTGAAAATCTAATTAAAATCCGTCCCCAAAAGGCAAAGCCTTAGGGATATGGATGTAAGGACATTTGTTGGATGATACCTATAGTATTTTTGTTGTATAACATGATGAAGGAATGATGAGACTGTTAGAGATTTGTTATAAAAATGTAACTTTCTCTTTTTATTACTTCTTGAAAGGTTCAAAATTCTGTAAGTCTGTGAGAGAGACAGAGACAGAGAGACAGGGATACGAAGAACGCGGACACAGACTGGCAGAGGACTGCTATATTCCACATTCAGGGCCTTACGTTTCATCTTCTTTGAAGTTCTCAACCGGGGTACGCTAAGGCCCACTTGGCCCCCACCCTCTCTTGGTACTCACTGGCCGTGACTCTGTGACTGACCGTCTGACGCTGGTAACTGTGATTATATTATTTCATAACGCCTACGCGTTCCGATTGTCCTTCAGGCTGTCAACCTACGTAATCTGCTTACACCCACCCATCACCTGTTTTCCTGTTATCACTTTGTTTACACAACTGGAACATCCTGTCCCAGAGGTCCCTGATTGACGGCCTTGTTAAAGGTTGATATGCAATATTTTGAGGCCTTAATGAAGAACAAGTGATAGGGAGTCTCCCGAAAAGTCCAGGACTCTCCTCTGTATTCCAGTATCGTTATTTTAGGAATGTTCCCTTCAAATGTATCCGACGGTTCTCGCTAAAAATCAAGTTCTAGCAAGTCTCTTCAAGTTTACAGCACTTTCCTTGGTATTCTTAGTGTTTTAACGGGTGTTTTATTGTACCATATAAATTACCGACCCATTAGTATAATGGTTAGAGCGTTCACCAATGGTACTGGAGGCCGGGGTTCAATCCAAGGTTGAATCATACCAAAGACTCAAATAATGATACTTGTTGCCTTCTTGCTTAACACTCAAAACTATAAGGAACGTATCAAGGGTAAAGTGGGTCAATCCATGGAAAGGAGTAGCACCCTCCCAATCACCTCAGTGTAGTAGCTATTGAAAAAGGAGCCTTCGGGTCGCCTTCGACTACGGTCGCTAACTTTACTTTTATATAAGCTTATGAATACTAACAATTATGAAGCTCATCTTATTATCGTGCGAAACTAGATTAATAAATTGAATATTTTAATATTACAATGGCATCATGGTTTGCAAACTGAGCTTTTGCAGTGAGTTGGGTCCTCTCTGTGTGTCCCAAATTTCAATTAATGCTGAAGCTGAGGTAAAACCCCGGTGTTTGAATACCAATTTTCCAGGCAGACTGGCTCTTGTTACTTGTTGCCGTTGTTTTAACTTTTTGCATTATTAAACTAAGTTTAGAATATAACAAGGACCTGGTTAACTATTTTTAACTTTATCAGAAGTTCAAGCCAGAGTATATATTTATTCAATCTTTTGCAACGAGTAGGGTATTACATTAGTTCAATCTTTAAGTGGAATAAAGCTGATTTGAATTCATAGTTTTTTCTTCTCCTCTACCGGTTAACATACCAATGGTAAAGAGTTCGGTCTGTTTTTACCCAACCCATCCGCAACTGACAGCATATTACACAGGGTCAATTTTTCATAACGTAAATGATGATAAACCGGAGAAATCTCAGACTGTGAATTATACAATTGGTTTGGTTTGGTTTCTTTTATTTTATGGCATATCAGCCCTCGTGGGTTATTTAGTACAGAAGCAATCCTTGTAAAAAGACGGTGTTGATACTATTTAATCCATGTCTGAGGAGATAAGGGGATCCGGTTCATGGCTATCTTGAAGGTATTCGTCCGAAAGTGAACGTAATAGTTCGACTGGAGTTTGAGCTCGCTTACTTCGATGTCACAATTCAGCACGTTAGCCACGACGCAACAGAGACTCCCTCCCCATATAGTTTTTATACATTTAACGAGAATTGTAGTAGTAATGGTTAGCGAACATTTTGAAGAAAAATGCATGTAGTGACTTAAACCAACCTGTATACATGTAAAGAATCTAAAAATTAATCACTTAAAAGTTAATAAACCTCAGTTCTTAGGCTAAAGAACACAGTCTGCCCTGCTATCTATCCGTAACTGTGAGAAGAACAGACGGATTCCTGCCTTTTTGAAGAACATTAGTGCAGAGGGAAAAAGCAAACAACCTCGTCCAGGATTTGAACTCGAAACGATAATTCCATTTATAATCTTGATACTTAGCGCACCTCCTAAATGAATAAATAGCCAAAGTAAAAGCCAATATCTTAAATGGTGATTGTTCAAGACAGACAATCCTACACGCATTTCTCTCTCTCTCTATGATATTGAGGCCTACTAAACGAAGATTATTGAGAAAAGAAAAAAAAGAAAAAAAAAAGGAAGAAAAGAAAAAAGACCAACAAACAAATTTAAAAAAAAAAAAATAGAGCCCAATCGACGCGATAAAACCCTGAAAGAAAATTCCTCCAAATGTTCTTCTATCTTCGCCCAACTATTATATCTGGTCTCAGTATCCCTTACTTTGCCACGATCTGGGATTTATTGACGGAAGGCAAAAACATTCGAAAGACATTTCTAAACTATTTGCACTGATATTTTGACGAAGGGATTTCTTCCTTCCTTTTAACTGACGGCAGACATGTTTATTTGTTTCGGAGTTTTCTTTCTGAAATTTGAGTAAATTTTTTCTCTCTCCCCTTTTTGCCAAAGTTTTCTTTGGTTTACTTACCTTTTTGCTTAAGCTGTTAAACTAGTTTGTTTACATACTTATATACACATATATATATCTCTTCGTTCCTATACCAGCGCGAGGGAGGACAAACCAGTGCAAATCAAATTGATACATGAAAGATCACCCCAAATACAAAAGGAAAAAAAACTCGAGAAAAATGCTGAATATAAGGGCCAACATCATTGGAAAATGAATGTAAAGATTTAAAAAAATGAATAATTTTGATTTAGTCTGGCACAAGACCCAAAAAGAATGGTATCGAACGCGCTACGATGTCGTAAGGGATAGCTATTTTGTATCAAAATATGACCTTTCGTTTTTATATTTGATGTTTGTACTTCTACAAATTCATCAAAGAACTACAAGCTCTATAGACAGACCTTCTTATTTTCTTATCAAAGTTTTATTTAAGATATTTCAATCCATTGTGGGACCTTATAAAAAGCCTGAAGAAAAAACTAAATGGGAACTACACAAAGATGTTGCATGTTGTATTGAAGAAATCCTGGAAGCAGCACTCCACAAAACAGCTCCCTACAAAACAATACTCCACAAAACTGCCGTTGTACTCTTATGAGATGCTGGTCAATACGGATTTGACATGAAATCATCTTATTGTATTAATCCAACCCTCTCCGCCCGGGCAGGATATGACACGGAGTCGATTTTTAATTGATATAAAGTCATTTTATTGTGTGTGGGGGGGGGTATTTATCCGACTCTTCACTAGGTCAGATTTGATATAAAGACATTTCATAATGGGGTGATACTTATCCGACAAATCACTTATTCATTTTATCGAGGAAAGGATATGTATTTGACTTTTCACCAAATCAGATTTGACATGAAATAATTTCACTGGGGGCCTACGCAAGAATCGAGTCTCATATTAAACTGTGAAACTGACTTTTGCATAAAATAACCCAACAAGGCTTGACATGTCGTAAAACAAACCAGACAACCAGCCATTATAAAAAAAATTCTATTCGTCGTTACTAATTATTTTTCTTACAATCCCTTCTTCCTCTCCGACCTCCTTTTAATACGACCAAAATAGATGTATATATATATATATATATATATATGGCTGAAAGTACTTGGGAAACGTACGGCTCCTTTCTAAACTCATTGCATCGTAATGTCAAAGAATTCATTGAGTGACTTGAACGAGTCGGGGATAGAATAGGCAGACACGAGGTGTCTGTCTTGTTTATTCAAACATGTTTAAAGGAAAAACCCTGCCTAAAATACACCTATATATATATATATATGAAAATGTACAGAGATGAAAAAACATAAGATCTTCAGAGGATGAAAACCATGTATTTTTTAATAAATTTCTGTACATTTTCATACTGTCGGATTTATTTCTCGATTTTACAATATATATATATATATATATATATATATATATATATATATATATATATATATTCTTGTGTTTGTGTGTACATATATACATGTACGTATGCGTATAGATGTCAGTCAGAATATATATATATATTAAAATGAATATGTCCTCATATAAAGTTGCTATTTTAGGTAATATATATATATATATACTTTGGTTTAATGGTATATCAACTGTGGTTTATTTAAGTAGCCATTCTTGTCGAAGAAAAGTAGTGATACTATTTAATCAATAGCTAGTTGGGCTGGGCATATGGTGGGTCATACCTTTCCCAATGATATTAGTCGAAAAATTAAACACGACTAGGGTTCGAACTCGCTAACACGAACTCGCTAACAATTATGTTGCAATCCAGCACGTTAACCACTACGCTACCAGGACTAGCCCTAATTGCTCGTGTTTTTCATAATCCTTTCTTCAATTTATTCTTCTCAGGGGCTTTGTGTGGTGTAACTGTGAGCGACCTTTGACTAATAGGCCATTATTAGATGCAGGTTAGTGACATACCTAGGATGCTCCTTTTTTTTTCTTTTTTGAAGCAGTCAGGTCTTACTTCTTTGCAGTGGATGAAGTCGCTGACAGAGTGACCTCTAAGCTTGATCAAAATATTTTACTCCCTTTCATTTTTGATCCCTGCTGAAATGTATGTCTTATATGTCCACTGTAACCCCCCAATGTAAAAAAAAAGACCTTGTGTCAAATCCTGTCTGGCGGGAGGAAGCGATAAATAACTTATATGTCCGCTGTATTAAAGATATAAAAACAACCTCCAATGATGTTGGGATATGACTCAAGTTTGGTTTAATGCAGGTGCCCCTCAGGAAGCAAGCTTCCCCATGGGAGAAGTGGTGTCAAGAATAGCTTGAGTTCCGTCGATATTACCCTTCAAGAAGCGCTTTAGTCGCCGAGGAATAAACTTTGCCGTTATCTCCGTTATGCAAGAGACAGATGCTGCCTGAGAGGATGTCCCCATCCACCTCACATCTGGAATTAGGCTTAGGATTGTCCAGAGCACCCGTCAAGAAGTACACATGTACCTGTTGTTTTTTTTTTTTAGGAATTGGCCAGCTGCTCTAACCATTACAGTTTGCATTTTTCAAAAATCAATTTTCTGAAATATCGCAATTATTTTTTTCTTAAGTCCAGATTATCACAAGGCAACGGATTTGTATGATTACATAATGAAAGATTAACTCATTAAATGACATCTGATTTATATATTATACAATTGCCATATCTCCGATTATGAGATAAGATAAGAAATAAATTAAATTAAAACGAAGATTTCCGATTTTTACCGGTTGAAAAAAAATCGGACAACAGAGTAACATTACCTCACCGACAAAGCACTAAAGGGGAATACGGGTGTAAGGCGACACGAAACGAGTCTGTCGGATAATGTAAGCAGCAGAGTCTTTTCGTCGTTGACCCGGCTGATTTGGTTGTAGTTCTGGGTGCCTGTATTCTTAGGGTCTCATCTAGTCCCTCCGTCCGCTCTGGGTCTCCGACTCTGACCGATTGACTTTCCGACTGACTGCTAAATAACTCTTACATATATTATCGATTATCTTATTAACTAATGGTGATAAGAACTCGTGTCATTAAAAACTTTCCTGTCATACGTCATCACTCAAGTCTCAGCTGACTAAATATTTATTTTAAACATCCTGTCCCTCTGCGGATTTCAAAAAACTTGTCAATTTCATTCTTAGGTTTGACAAGTGCCCCATTCGACCTTTCTTGAATGCGACTTACACTTCAATTCAAAGTTTTTAAATAGCTTACAATTTATTACTAAAAATTAAACGATTAACTAATATGATTAATCACCATTCTTAAATATATGACAAACAGGATTTAGACTACTTTAAAACATTTACCTTCTCAGGTAAAAAAGATATAAGTCATTTCCATAAATTGTATCATCTATTTATTTGATTATACTCCAACAGAATAAAACCATATAACTAAACTTATCGATTACTTATCGTAAATTACAGTACATAAAAATTGACCTTTTGAGCCTCAAAATATTTCTACAAAACTTGGGTTCGACCTATATGGTAGGGATAAAATCCAAACCTTCACCATAGAATGGTCAGCCAGTGAAATAGAACTCTAAACAATTGATACACTCTACTTAACGTAACTCCAACAGACTGCTACCAACATTTCCAACTTAAAGTCGTGTTTGGTGAATATGTTTATCAAATTAACACAGGTATTCATATAAAATAATAATACAGTAAAACAAATTAAGTATTGTATTAACACTATATCACTCTCCATCTTCAATAACTGATACACAGACTGTAAACATAAATTGAAACATCACAGCACCCAGGCAGCCAGTCAGACGACAACAGTATATTGTTTATCTGCGCATTTTCATGATAACACGACAAATAGTAAATTCATATGAATATAAGCTCTAGTGTGTAAGATTTGCATCTTTCATATATGGCTAATGTAATTCTGATTTAAAAAAAAACATTATATACACCATACACAGCTAGAATGACAACTTAATGAGACATCATGGTAGTATATTGAATATACACTCATGGGCATTAATGTTGCCCAGTCGGCTGAGGCTGTAGAATACACGGACTGTTTCTCTGCAGATGGGTAAGACCCCCCCCCAACGAATGTCCTGGATATGACACTAAACAATCTGATGGTGAGGTTTCAGTGATGCTGGAGCTTTGGGGAATGCGGAGCACCCCTTCATTGCCATTGCTCCCATGTCCACTTCGATTCGAAATGGAAGCACCTGGTAGGGCCCTATCTATGGGTTATATAGAACTAACTGCATACTAATGCAAAACTGAATTGTTTGAATTAGAACTGCTTGACTAATCTGAATAGCTTGAAATAGAAATTTTTTTGACAGTTAAACGGTACTTACATTAAAACAGCTTGCTTATGCTAAACTGAATTGTTTGAAATGGAATTATTTTTCACATTGAAACTCTACTTACACTAAACTGAATTGTTTAATATAGAACTGTTTTGACATTTAACTGTGTGTAAACAAAATCTGTACTTATACTAAACTGAATTAGAACTGTTTTGACAATTAAACTGTGTACTCATGCGAAACTGAATTATTTGAAATAGAGCTGAATATTTGCATAAAAATGGATTTGGCGTTAAATAACCTACAAAGGTTGATATGCCATAAAGACCAACCAACCAACCAACCAACCTGTACTTTTATGGCACAATATTTTAAATACAAGTCACTTGAAGGTTATTTTATTGATAATTAAAACTTTTATTCTAAGATACCACACTGTAATTTGAAAAGTATTTACTCATATGCATTTATAAAATTTTCTTCTCATTACCTAGCAGGTAGAATGTTCGCCAATGGCCCGGGATACCGGGGTTCACTCCCTGGTCGAGTCATACCAAAGACTTTAAAAATGGTACCTGATGTCGCCTTGCTTAACTCTCAGCATTATAAGGCACGCATCAAGAGTAAGTGGAGTAATCCAAGGAAAGGAGTAGCACCCTCACCTATACCTCGGTGTAGTAGCTAATGAAAAAGAACCCTCAGTTCGCCCTCGACTACGGTCGTCAATTTACTTTGACTTTACATTTATAAAATTAAACTCCAGTAAACTTATATACTTTTGTTACAGCTTGTCATTGCCTCTCTTCATTTAGGCTTACAGGGTAAGTTTTGACCTACTAGTATCCTACTGTATGTTTGGAGATCGACCTATATTGCAAGTATTGGTCTAATCCAGAATTTTGAGTTTAAAATCTTGAGGTCGACTTATATATCAGTTCGACTAATACGCCGCAATTTCAGTATTTCCTGTCGCTCCTAAGTTAAAAATACATTTAAATTTTCTTATCTAATTATATGTCAATTACAAGACGGTGTAAAAGCAAATTGACTGCCCCAAAGAGATTTCCTATAAGTCAAGAAATGCCTTCTCCTACAGTCAGCCACTTTAATATCATGATGTACGGCGGGTTTCCTCTTTTCGAAGATCAAGAAACGGTGATTATCTGCGAAGAGAAAGCAATCACCTTACATATATATATATATATATATATATATATATATATATATATATATATATGTGTGTGTGTGTGTGTGTGTGTGTGTGTGCATATATATATATATAAATGTGTGTGTGTGTGTGTGTTCGTGTGTGTGCGAGCACCTGTGTGCGAGTGTGTCTTAACAACGACATTGGTGAATATGTACATATGCCCGATTGATGCTCAAAAATGGGGTTAGTGTCTAGACAGTTTAATGTGACTCTCTGTATATATATAATAAATAAATATACGTATATTAGATATATATATCTAATTCATGGAATTTAGACTGCGACCCCTGGGTTTCAAGGAGATTTTTGCAAAACAACAATGACCAGGCAGTTTTCATTTTCTTAACTGCCTGATGATTGTCGTTTGGCAAAAAACTCCATGAAACCCAGGGGTCGCAGTCTAAATTCCACGAATTAAATATAAATATCTAATATATATTTATTTATTTATTATTATTATTATTATTATATAGCTCTATCCTTGATATTGAGCACTCTCCATATTATATTGCACTTGGTTCGCCACAAACCCACAAAGTGATTTAGTGACAACCAACACTGTTATATATATATATATATATATATATATATATATATATATACCCAACCCCTCCGAATGAACAGGATGCGACTTAAGGTAAATTTTAAGAGGAGTTTAACAAGTTTTACTTCTCTTAGACCGATTGGCGTACTAGGGTTAAGGAGCTTAGTCTGACCTACTATTTACTCATATCTGGAGAGAGAATAGCTTGATTCATACCTTTCTCAAGAGTATTAGCGCTACGTTAAAATTCAAACACCATCTCAACATATCATCTTCATTTATCAATTCCTCTTTCTCTCTCTCTCTCTCTCTCTCTCTCTCTCTCGCACACACAAACACTCACACACATGCACACACACACACGCGCATATATATTTGTGTGTTTGTGGGTATGTATGTGTAAATTTTGTGCTAAGTGTGTTTAGGTGTGTGTGTGGTGTGTACGTATGTTTAGAATGTATTGTGTGTCTGTGTGGAAGGAAGATGAGTGTTCATGTGTGTGGAGGGAGTGTAGATGTGTCTGAATATTGCTAGTTGTCTATGCATGTAGGTCCAAAGTGTGAACGTGTATATGGAACGTGTACATTCATTTATTTATGTGTGTATGTGTGTGTGTGTGTGTGTGCAAGCGCGTGCGTGCATTCATATGTGCACATACGAGAGAACGCGTGATTTAAATGACAAATGTTTGTATTCGTGATGCAAGTAGACAGTTTAACTGCGTCTCGACAACTAACAACCCTAACCCACAACTACATGCTTAGTGCAAAAGAATATCCTTTTATCTCTCTCTCTCTCTCTCTCTCACTCTCTCTCTTTCTCCTCTCTCTCTCTCTCTCTCTCTCTCTCTCTCTCTCTCTCTCTTCGATCAAGTCACGTTCTTGAATAAACGGGAAAGTTCAAATTGGGAAATAAGATCTCAAATGACTGAATCCCAAGTAATGACTCCAGTAGGAGTGTTGCGATGGTGCGTTTTCAAGTAATTTGTCGCGGGGAAATGAAAGTGTTGAACTAATATGGATTCCATTGACCCCTCCCCACATCCGTGCAGACAAGATAAGAAAAGAAGAGAACGAAAGAAAAATGTTTGCTGTGGTGAATATGCCTTTCAGTTTTCTCATATATATATATATATATATATATATATATATATATATATATATATATATATATATTACTGATAATAGTTTTTGGAACAAAGAGGCAATTTACTTTTAATTGCTTAGTTTTACAAAAAGATCGAAACTTTACTACTGCCAATAAAACGAAGCATATATTTCGTCATGTTTTATTGTTATAAATGCTGATTTTGAAAAATAACAATGTCTTTTTTTACAGTATTGAATAATCAAATGAAAAAAATCTTAATTGAAAAACAAATCAAAAGCAAAAACAAAAAAATACAAGTTTTTCTATCCTTCTAAAATCTTGAACAGAATCAATCAAGGAATTAAAAATGTTTCCGGCAATTTTAGGCATTAAAAAACAGATATTTTACTTGTTCAAATAATTATGACTAATACATTCTATGAATGGATTTTCGTAACTCTCAACCCTTTTTATCGTATCTAATTCTGAAAAAGAGTGGGCAATCCCTCATTTCTACATCACTATTGCCTATAATTAATCATAATATTATTATCATCACTTGTAAGTTTTTCAAACAAGCGTTAACTGGTCTTTCATTGGAGTGTGTGTAAGTTTTCTCATGTCTCCAGGAATCTTCTCAGTATTTCTGCCGATTTCAACAATACTGTGGTCTGCATAGCCTTGATTCTTTCTCTAATTTCAAATTCCTCCAGCCATCTTTTTTTTTAATACCGTGGAGACAGTTCTAATCGCACCAATTATAATTGTTATCTCCATCATCCTTATGTGTGGTGTAGTCGTTATCGTCGTAGGAAATGGACACGGCGACACGAGTTCAAATCCTGAACGAGACTGATTGCATTTCACTTAGCACTAATACCCTTGGGAAAGGTATGAATCCAATTATTCTCCCTCCAGCTATGGGTAAATAGTAGGACAGACTAGGTTCTTCAGCCTTGGTTAGGCAACTAGTCTAGGAGAATGAAAACTCTGAATTGAAACCTGTTAAACTCCGCTTAAAAATTGACCTTGTGTCATATCCTGCCCGAGCGGAGGGGTTGGTAAATAGTATCATCCTTATGTTCCAAAGCTTTTTTTTATTCTTTGGCAAAATCCAAGTATTTGTTTATTTTCAACATTTAGTCTGTGGTCTGGTGGAAACTCCAAGATTGTAAGTTCTTTTTTATTTCTTTTCTTGTCAGTTGACACTAGGTCTGGCCAGGATTGAGTGATCTGATTGTATCGCAAAATCCCAGAAAATTTTATGCGTCTCATCTCTCGAAAAGATTCTGGTCTGTACATATACTATTTACTAGTATGGTCCAATTTTAATCTCTTGCTCAATTCCCAGTGGATCACCTTTCTCACCTGGCCATTCTTAGTCTTGTATTCCTTTTCTGCAAGTTTTCTAAATTCCCTTATCATGTGATTTATAATTTCATCATAATTTCCATATAATCTACACTTTCTGTTCCATTATACATTTGATTTACCGTGACCAGAAAATCCGGCAAGCACTGCGCGTGACATTCAGAAACATTGGACAGCGGTTTCGACCTTATTAGATCTCATCTACATTGTATACCATGATCTCACCCAGAGGAGATCGAACCAGTGATCACAGAATGCAGAGCCGAAACTCTACCACAGAACTATTTGTCTACATTGCACACAAGCGATACCAAATTAACTAGTCATGGTAAATGCGCAGTCAATTCACCTGATGTGTCTTGTAAGTTACATCCGTACTCTTACAGAGGGTACGGTCACCTCCAGGGACATGTCTTCCCAAGAGGATTGGAGATACGCATCTACGTAATCATAATCTCATGGACAAGGAAATTGACATACATCTTTTATTTTTAAATAGAGGAATTATAAATTGAATTACCATGACCAGAAAATCCAGTTGGCACTGCGCACAGCATAAGGAACCACAGAACAGTTGTTTTAACCTTCTTAAGTCTCATCTGCAATGTATACCATGATCTCACCCAGTGGAGATCGAACCAGTGATCACAGAATGCAGAGCCGAAACTCTACCACTGACTACTGGTTTACATCGCACACAAGCGATGCCAAATCAACTAGTCATGGTAAAATGTGCGGTCGATTCACCTGATGTTCTTTGTAGTTAGTTACACCTGCACTCTTATATAAAAACTAAAAAATGTACTAGCTATTCGGTTGCGTATTATCAATTTTTGTTTAATATAATTGGTTTGGTTTGGTTTGGTTTTATGGCACATCAACCATTGTAGGTTATTTAATGCAAAATCCATTTTTATACGTATAAATAGTTCTATTTCAAAAAAATCAGTTTTGCATCAGCACACAATTTAGTTCTATTTGACCCATAGATAGGATCCTATCAGGCGCTACCACTCCGGTCCAGAGATGACATGGGAGCGATGGCAATGAATGGGTACTCTGCATTCCCCAAAGCTCCGGCATTACTGGAGGCTCACCATCAGATTGTTTAGTGTCATATCCAGGACACTCGTTGAGGAGTTTCACCCCTTTGCAGAGATGTAGTCGTTGTATTCTACAGCCCCAGCCGACTGGGCCAAATATAATTAGTCCTTATGGAATTATTTTATGCAACTATTAAAAAAAGATTCAGTTTCTCTCTTGAAGTTTCCCCTTCTTAGCGATGTCCGGGTCTTTTTATGTGCAATCTTCCCATTTGTGTCGCTTGAAATATACATAGAAATTTTTATCATTGCAATTGCTGTTAATGGTTGCTCTAAGCAGTCTTTATTTAATCGTTTTAGTATATTTTTCAAGTCTTTGAATTGGTGTATCTATGTAACCATCAATGCTAAAGAATTTTCTTCCTCTTTCTTTTTACACCAGTCCAAGCTGACTGTTTTCTACTAAAGTTTGAGTGACAGCAAGTCTCCTCAAGTCTCCAGGACTCTTCTTAGTATTCTGGCCGATCTTAACAATGCTGTTGTTTAGATGGTCTCCTCTCGTCCTCTTATTTCCGAGTCCTCCAGTTTCTGTACGAAACTTTTGGTAACCGTACCAAGTGTATCAGTTATTATTGGTATCACCGTTACTTTCATGTTCCATAGTTTTTTGGGGTTTTTTCAGTTCTCTAACAAATTCTAGGTACTTATCTTTCTTTTCGTTTTCCTTCGGTTTTACCCTGTGGTCAGTCGGAACAGCAGAATCCACTATTCGACTAATTTTTTTTTTTTTTTTTTTTTTTTTTGCTCTCACTAAATCTGGTCGTCTGGCCGAAATTAGATGACCCGTTTGTATCTCAAAATCTCAGAGAATCTTGTTCGTCTCATTTTCTAGAACGGATTCTGGGTTTTGCATATACCATATGTTCGTATCGTCATCTCATCATCATCTTGTCGTGACATCAGCAAGGATATCCCTGACCCTCTCACGCCACCCTCCTTATCGTTCATCGGTTCCAGTAGGTCCCCAGGGCTACACCCCGTATCCTCACAGAGCTGCTGTATGTAGGTTCGAGCTGGCTGCCCTGCTGTTGCACGGCCATGTAAAGGTGCCCATATGGGTACATCACTTATGAGCTCCACCCTACTTTTCCAGCACTGTCCTGCATGTCTGGTACGTCTAACTTGGATAGTTTTCGTGATGGATGGTAGGTGGCCGTACAGCTGCTGCTTTGTTGGGTGTTGCCTCCAGGACTTGTTCAATATTACTCGCAGCATGTCAAATTTAAACTTCTTGCACAATATCCGTATGGTCAAATTTGTATTATTATTATTATTTAACAATATTATTATTAGCAAAATTATTTCTTTTTCGTTGTTGCCATAATATAGAAATAAAATTATATTTATGTGACCCACCATTGATATAAAGTTTCCATTCTAATCTTAATCTCGTCTTGTTCGAGACTGATGCTGTTAGACATCTGGCGAGAATTGCTGTCACTACAATAGCGAATTTATTTAAGAGCTGGGCATAACTGAGATTCCTCTGCGAGGTGATCTATTAAGCCTACTTTTGTCTGGCTCAAGGATACAAAAATAGGGTGTTTAATTAGAGTACAACTTATTACACTGACAAATCTGTCCACGAAATGAGAGAGATAGAGAGAGAGATGTGTGTGTATCCAAAGTGAATGTGCGTATGGAATGTGTTCACTGGTTGATTGATTTTAACGGCATCATTGACCTAACGAGTAGAGTGTTCGCCAATGGTTCGGAAAACCGGGGTTCAATCCCTGGTTGAGTCATATCAAAGACTCAAAAAATGATACTTGATGCCGCCTTGCTTAACACTCAGCATTATAATGTAAGGATTAAGGGTAAAGTGGAGCAATCCAGAGAAAGGCGTAGCACTCTCTCTTACACCTCGGTGTAGGAGCTATTGAAAAGGGAGCCTTCGGTTTACCCTCGACTAAAGTCACCAACTTTACTTTATATACCAAGAGGTTAGGGAATCGCGTCCATTGTACTTTATATTTTCCTTTTTTATGTAGCTATTTATTTTAGGCTTAGTTTACGCATGGTCCTATCGAATATGAATCTTTTTTAAACAGATCTATTTAAATCACAGATGAGACCCTGGCAGGTACTCCTACTCCGAGTCAGGGTGGACCTGGAAGTAATGGCAATGAAGAGGAACTCCACAGTCCCCAGATCTCCAGAACTGGAGCCTCACCATTGGATACAGCTTAGCATCATTCTCAGTACACCCCATTTGTGTGTGTATGTGTGAGATAGAAAGAGAGAGGAAGAGAGAAAAACAAGAGATTACATCAATTGGCATTTCTCAACTATTTTAGCTACATCGAGAAGCCCATGGATAGGTAGCCCCCTAAGGATTATCAATATATATATATATATGTGTGTGTGTGCGTGTGTGTGTGTGTGTAGTTGGGCAGCAGTCTTTCATTTAAGCATGTTCAATTAAATAATAAAGACACATTTTGTCTACTTAATCTTATAAAGATCCTTTCAAGTTTCCTGACAAGTGTTTTGGTTTTAGGTTGGAATTGATTGATGAATTTATCAAAACTGTCCCTACCTTTCATAGTCCATCATCAGGGGATGTTTGTATATGTAAAGAGTGTTTTTTATTGCTTTTTTTTTATAACGTTCATTTCTAAAATTCGTTCGATGTCATCTTCAACTCAGTTTTATCCAACTTTGCGTTTTCGTAATTTTATAATGTTATCAAAACCTAAAACATTTTTAAAAAATAAATAAATAAATAAATAAGTGTATGTGCCTACACACACACACACATATATATATATATATATATAGTTCACTATTTTCATTAATAAAGAGTGCTCAATAGGCATATTGAAGTCAAGATACTTGCTCCGATCATCCCATTATCAAGAAAATAACAGTCACCAATCGCCGTTGACTCTATGCAGACGCTATACTAACTAATATATATATATATATATATATATATATATATATATATATAGTTTGCTATATTAGCTTAAGGATATCTGTCGGTGTTTTTTCTTTTGGCTGATTATTTTCAAGCAGAGCGAATGTTTTTAGTCTTTTCTTTCTTTTTTGTAGAGGGGCGGATTTTTTCCCGGATATCAGTTTATGTAATATTTTTTAATCTACAAATTGTATCATCTGTTTTTTTTTTTTCATACCGCCAACGTTATGGTATAGGTATAAAAATAAATTATATATATATATATATATATATATATATATATATATATATATAGAGAGAGAGAGAGAGAGAGAGAGAGAGAGAGAGAGAGAGGCGTTCGTGATGTAATGGTTATTATCGTAGGAAATGGATACGGCGACTCTCGTTCAAATCCTACTCGAGGCTTTTTGCATTTCACTAAGTGCTAATATTCTTGGAAAAGTTATGCATCCAATTACCAAGTTCGTACACTAGTCGCGCTATTACGTTCACTTTCAGGTAAATACCCTTGGGAAAGGTATGAACCCCTTCATCCTCTAAGCTATGGGTTAAATAGTACCACTACTGTTCTTCGAGGATAATGGCTTCGGTATTAAATAACCTACAAAGGTTTATATGCCATTAAAGAAAGAAACCAAACCAAACCATCCAATTACTCTCCTTCTAACTATAGATAAATAGTAGGACAGACTAGGCTCTTTAACCTTAGTATAGCAACCGGTCAAGGAGAAGGAAAACTCTGAATTCAAACCTGTTAAACTCTGATTAAAAACTGACCTTGTGTCACATCCTGTTCGTGTGGAGGTTAGAGTGTTCGCCAATGGTCCGGGAGACCTGGGTTCAATCTCAGGTCGTGTCATACCAAAGACTTTAAAAATGGTACTTGATACCTCCTTGCTTAACACTCAGCAATATAAGGTACGTATCAAGGGTAAAGTGGAGCAATCCAGGGAAAGGAGTAGCGCCCTCCCTTACATCTCGGTGTAGTAGCTATCGAAAAGGGAGCCTTCTGGTCACCCTCAACGAAGGTAATATATATATATATATATATATACATGTGTGTGTGTGTGTGTGTGTGTGTGTGTGTGTGTGTGTGTGTGTGTGTGTGTGTGTGTGTGTGCGCGCTCAATAATTTATCTCTTTGTAAAATAAAAGCGAGTAGAAGATGTTAAAAAATCTATCTAAGAGCTTTGAAACTTCTAAAGTATTACACAAATTCATCTCATAGATCAAACTACTTGGCCCTTGAAAATTAAGAAAAAATGTTAATCCTCTTCGTGGTTCAACCGATGAATATTTATCGCAAATGGTTGCATTTATAATTGAGCACAAGACCCAGATGTTTTATGGGGAAAAGGTCTTCAGTGCAACGGATTGCATTCTATGCTAATCTTAGCTAACCGTACGCATTGACCCATTCATTCTGACAATATTGACAATAATCCGTTCCGATTATACCACCGCCACTAAAATACCTCAGTTACCTATGTAAGATAACCTAGTCGACTGGGGCTGTAGAATACGTGGTGCATTCAATAAGTTTCCAGATTTTTTGTACAGGCATTTAAAATTGTCGTAGACTCTTAAAAATTCGAATTGGAATACACCCTACTAAAGCCTGATTGTCACAGATGGTCAATTTCAAAAATGCAATCTGGACGTGGGGACACTTTAGAAGAATGATATGCAATAAAATTCTGTTTTAAACTTGGAAAAAACGCCACAGAAACGTACGGAATGCTTCAGACTGCTTTTCAACCATCTTGCATGAATCGAGCATCAGTTTTTGAGTAGCATAAGAGATTCAAGGAAGGCAGGGAGTCTGTGAGGGATGATGAGAGGTGTGGGAGGAGTAAGGAAGTCAATACACCAGAGTTGATTGGCCAAACGGTTAGGGTTAGAGTTATTGTTTAGGTTTTAAGGGGGTTCAGGAAGAGATTCCTTGGGAAGAGACCAGCACTCTTCAAATTGGGTCTGTGGCATTTCCACAAGGACAATGGACCAGTCTACAACTCCATCCTTGTCAAAGACTATTTGAGCAAGATGGGCATCAAGACAGTTCCTCAGCCTCCCTATAGTCCAGACTTTGGTCCCTGGGACTTCTGGTTATTCCCTAAGCTCAGAGGGTGTCGTTATGAGACAATTGAGGAGATGAAAGAGGCTGTGACGAAGGTCATTGACATGCTCACACAAGAGGACTTCCATGGGGCCTTCCAGAAGTTGTTGGAACGGTACAAGTGCATTACAGCCGGCGGGATTTACTTCGAAGGGGACTAGAGGGCCATGTGTGTACTATCAATAAAAGTGCCTATACGAAAAAAGTCTGGAAACTTATTTAATGATCCTCGTACATCGACTGCCTCACTACAAAGAGATAAGACCCCCAACACACGAACGAGTGCATTACTGCCTCGTAAAATTCTGTTGATAACTCTTTCTGGTTGATTTTTTGCCAAAAGAAGAAACAATAAACACTAAGGCATACATTGAAACCTGACGAATGGGACCCAACTTGCCAATCGATGATGTCCTTCTTCTTTTTCTTAACAATACGAGACCACACACAGGCATCAGGACAAGGGAGACAATCGCCTCATTTGGGTTGACAACTTTACCGCATCCTACATACTCACTAAATTTAGCACCTTCAGATTATCATCTCTTCGGTCCCATGAAAGAGGATTTTAGAGGCAAATATAATGCCAGTGACGGGGAAGTGAAAAAATACAGTGATGAAGTGGCTCAAGAACAGTCAACAGAATTTTACGAGGCAGGAATACAGAGTCTAATTCAAACGTGGAACACTGCTATTGAGAGAAACAGTGACTATGTTTAGAAGTAGGGATATGATCCATTGTTTTCTTCTTAAACTTTTTAACTTGTCGGCTTCTTTGTCAGTAGAAAGTTGCAAAAAGAATTACGGAAGGAAGGAAGAAAAGAGACAAAGATACCTTTCATCGCAAAACTGTATTTCTGGGTTTAACAACTATTCGGCTGGCGTAGAAACTCTTCTTTAAACCAATATAATTAGTCACAGAGGTGTTAAAATATATTTGTCATTTCTGGTGGTGGTGGCGAGTTTAAAGTCGGTGGTTATGTCTACTGGGTGTTTTTAGTAATATGTTTCGGTGGTGTCAGTTTGGTTGTAGCAAACATGACTAAGTGTCAAGCCACAAGACCTGATCAGCGCATGTGTTCACTGCTATCAGCTGAGTGGAAAAGAGTCCTTTCAGTCTGAGATGTACCGATGAAGTGAGACAGAGTTTCTCGTTTAGTGTCGGTTAGTCTATCTTTCAGGCATTCGTATATTTCGCTTCCCTGTCAGAAATTTCGAGAAATTTCAACACTTTTGAATTTATTTCACTTTTCAAATTTTTTTCTTTTTCTTTTTTATTAATCTCCAAAAGATTCCAAAATTTAACAGATACACGAGGAAAGAAGAAGGTTATCGCATTCAAAACATTGTGATAAATACAAAAAAATAAAACAACAAAAAACAAAAACAAATGGACTAAATATAATTATTTTAAATTAGTGACTGGATATAAATCCGACGACTACAGATTATAAAAACTCTCTAAAACTTTGAGATACGAGCGGATCATTAAATCTCAGCCAGAAAACCGGACTTAGTTTTAATCAACAACAAAAAATTAAAAAAAATAGAAAAATAAATTTTGTTATCTCGTGGATTTTGCCGTTCCGGCAGACGACAGAAAAAAGAAAAGAAAACGATAAGACAGAAAAAATACTTGGATCTTGCCAGAGAGATAAAAACGCGGTAGGACTTAGGGGTAACCGTGATACAAATAGTTGTAGGAGCCCTTTAAACGGTCCCCAGAGTCCTGGGAATAGGAGACGGGAAAAACTGAAGGTCAGAGGGAGTATCAAGACATTCCAGACTACTTGTGCTGTTAAAACCAGCTTGAGTCCCGGTAGACCAGAGGAGATATGCTGTCACTGAAACTTCAGTGAAAAATCACCTGTTACTATAGATCTGAAAACTAATAATAATAATAATAACAACAACAACAACAACAACAATAATAATAATAATAATAATAATAATAATAATAATAATAATAATAATAATGTACTGATTTCTTCTTTTCTTTTTTCACTGAGTAAGATTGTTTGTAATATTCTCAATGATTTTACAGCTGAAGGGCAAGTTCTCTCACTATTCAAAATGTTGTACTTAATCTAAGGGAGGTAACTAATACTACTTGTGAAAGTAATCCCCCTTATGAATTTCAACAGTCTGTTTTTACTCCAACTCGGAAAAGATAAACGTCTTTCTTTCTTTTTTTTCTTTCTGTCTTTCTTTCTGTTCTTAAACGGGATGTATTATGCTATAGTGACTGTGTTAGTTACCGATTATCTTTGCATCGCAAATGTACGATGAAAGCTTTATAATTCCTTTTGTTAATATGATAAGAAAGCAGAATGAAGACGAATTGAGTTTTCAAATGTTCTACATGGATAGTTCATTATTATTGAGCTTCGCTTTATTGTCCCTTTTAGATATAACACCTTTTTCTTTTTAAATTGAAGGCTCGTGTTAATTCTGTAGTTCGCATATCGATCGACACTATTTTGCTATTTATCATTTCGAGTCTCTTTCTGACACACACACACACACACACACACACACACACACACACACACACACACACACACACACACGCACGCACGTTTTAGTATTTAAGTAGCAATAAGATATCTAAAAACTAATATATATATATATATATATATATATATATATATATATATATATATATATATATATATATATATATATATATATAGGGTATTCTTTGGTCCAGTTAAACCGGAGTTGGGAGTAATTCCATCAGGACAAGAAATTATTCATGAGTGAATATTTATATTTTTCTGGTAAAGAGCTGAATGTAACAATAATACAGAGCAATAATTTTTTTAAGAAAAATGTGACCTATGTGACCGGTTTAGTTGTTTTTCTTAATATATATATATATATATACACGCAATGAGATTTTAAGATTCGTGAGACTCGCTTTCTTACGATATTTTCATTATTTCATTAGTCAGGAACTAAACCTACCGATATGCCTATATATACATGTATGCAGCCTCGCTCATAAATAAATATTAACCCAACCTCTTCTTCTCCTAGACCCGTTGCAATTCATATTCAGTCCCACTATTTTACCCATAACCCATGAATAAGTAGAGTTTCCACGGTTGGCTAGACCAGTAGAATACACCGACTGCTTTTGGGTAGAGGGGTAAGACTCCCCCACCCCCGCCAACGAGTGTCCTGATTATGACACTAAACAATCTGATAGTGAGGATCCAGTAATGTTGGAGATTTGGGGAATCAGGAGTACTTCTACACTGCCATCGCTGCCAGGTCCAATCTGGTCAAGAGTGGTAGTACCTGATAGGGTCCTATCTATGGGTCATCATCATCTTGATGTGCCACCAGCACAGATATCCCTGACCCTCTCTCGTCACTCCTCCCTATCGTTCATTGCTCCTGGCAGGTCCTTAGGGCTACATCCCGTATCCTCACAGAGCTGATGTAGGTAAGTTCGATCTGGTCTCCCTGCTTTTGCTCAGCCATGTGAGGGGGTCCATAGGAGAACATCACTTATGAGCTCGTCCCTGCTTCTCCAGCAGTGTCCAGCATGTCTGGTTCGTCTAACTTTGATGGTTTTCGTGATGGGTGGTAGGTGGCAGTATAGCTGCTGCTTTGTGGGGTGTTGCTTCCAGGACTTGTTTGATATTGCTCGCAGCATTCTTATGTACTTGCCGTCTTGAAATAGAACTGTTTTTGACATTTAAACTGTCTACTTATGCTAAACTGAATTGTTTGAAATAGAACTGTTATATGTATAAAAATGGCTTTGGCATTAAATAACCTAAGATGGTTGATGTGCCATAAAACCAAACTAAACCAAATAAGTATAGACTTTACAACTCTATTTTCTAAAACTAACTTTTCTTTTAAACTCAAGATAATTGGATTTTCTTATTTCTAGTGATAAGATAAAGCAGTCAAAACAGATTTTATTAGGTGTTATTTCTTACCAAACTCTACAATATCGAAACTATGTAAAAAAAAATAAGATTGCATAAATATATGTAAGGGGTGTACTTATTTTTGGGCTTCTCCATATACATAATTTTGGTAACAAAATTTCAATACCTTAGAGTTTGGTTATAACACCTTATAATTTCTGTTTGTTTGAATCTCAACTGTATAACCCAGAATAAACAACAGGGAGCATTGGCCTCTCCGTGAAAGCAAATGAAACAGTTTGTACAAGAAGGAACAATCTTCACTCTAAATAGAAAGCCTCTGAAATAAGTAGACAAGTTCACAAACCTCGGCAGCAATGTCTCATCAACTGAAAGTGATGTTAACTTACGCCAAGCGAGAGCATGGACTGCTGTCGTTGTATTATCGATAATAGAGAAGACTGATCTATTCGATAAAATAAAACAGCATTTCTTCCAGCACAGGCTGTGTCAATACTACTGTATAGATGCACCACATGGATAATAAAAAAAAAACGCATAGAAAAAAAAGCTAGATGGGAAGTATACAAGAATGGTTGGAGCTAATTCGAATAGATACCGGAAGCAACACCCGCAAAGCAACAGCTGTATGGCAACTTTCCTCCCATCTCAAAAACCATCCAAGAAAGACGTACAAGACACGTAGGACACTGCTGGAGAACTCACGAGCGACGTTCTCCTATGAACTTCTACACATAAACATGCCAGTGTTGACCGACCAGCAAGAACTTATTTACATCAGCTCTGCGCGGGCACAGGATGTGGTTTGGAAGACCTACCGAGAGCGATATATGAGGGGGATGAATGGAGAGAGAGAGAGAGAGAGAGAGAGAGAGAGAGAGAGAGTCAGGTAAATCTGTGCTGTCAGCGTCACTTGATGACAATAAATATCAGTTTTGTTGCATAATGTTCCTATTGAAATATTAAATCCTATAAACTTTGGCTCAGAAGAAAATTAATTTTGTTTTCTGATTTTTGAAAATGTCAGAGGTATATTTATTCAAGTGCAATGCTGTAGATTATGGTAATTACCAAATTTTGTCCGAAGATGATCACTTCTCTATTATAGAATTCCATATTTCATCAGAAGAAATATCTGAACAAAGGCGGTAACTATGAAACATGGTGGTATGTTCTTGCGCTATACACACCATTACTCTTTAAGTATTAATAGCTGTGATCAGCATGAGCAAGATGTCTAGCAGTTACATCAACCGCACATGTATTTATCACAGATTTTAATCACCCTGAAAATAGCTGTGAGATATAGTTAGAGGGAACTCCTAATGGAGGTTTTCCTCTTGCCGCAAAGCAAAAATAGGATACTTTTCTGGCAGTTTATGTCAAACATTGATGGGATGACCCCCTCATCCTGCAAAAAAAGATTCATCCACCTATTAATTGTTCTTATTTTTCATCTTGCTAGGTGTCTAGCCACTCTGATCATCAAGTTCACTTGATGTGGGCCGGTCTACTCGACGACTAACTTACCATGTAGTTGACAGTACATGGTCCCAGTAGCACATTTCGAGTGTGCTACCTCTCTCACTCACCCTCACACATCGAGAGAATATATATATATATATATATATATATATGATTAATAATGCACTTTACTATATTTATAAATAAAGAGTGCTTAATATTAATGATAGAGCATATGAAGTCCTAAGTTAGAAAAGCGGAAGATACGTAACTGTCAATAAAGACTCTTGGTTCTATGATTTCAAAGGGATGAAACTGACACTCACTGAGTGCTGTTCATTCTGTGTCTACACTATCCTCACATAGACCTGCATACAAACAGATAGAGAGATTGAACATGCTAAATAGTAGGAACTACAGGGTTAGACAACCAGCATAAGAGAAGGAAAATGATTTCAAACCGGCTGTTCTTCGTTTAAAAATTGACCTTGTGTCACGTCCTGCTGGTGCGGAGGGGTTGAGTAAATACATACGTCAAGAGATTTGTCAGGTTAGTCTTGCAGGCCGTACCTAATGAATTTAAACCTTTAATTTTCTTTGTCTTTGTATAAGACTAAGGAGAGTTTAAATAAATAGGGTTCCTTGAGATGACGTGATCATCAAAGGAGTCTTGTAAAATATTACTACTGTAAAATAAGCTTATTTCTCAATGTTTCCCGGCATTTGTGGCTTTGTATCAAACTATATCAAACAAAAAATAAAACGTGTCCCTTTGGTAAAGAACATAAGGGAGAGTGGGGAAATAGACTTAAACAGAAAAAGTAAAATAAAAAGTAAATAATAATAAAATCGGTATTATTAAAAGATCATAGTTGCACTCACACAATCCTGTGTCTCACCAAAAACTACAGAAGTAGTATGTACACGTACGCATGCGCGTTATAACTACAATTCAATTTATGTTCATTATGTTTGTATCACTGCAACTGTAACCTAGCAAAATCGGTATACACTAGTAAGAAATTTTATCAAACAATACATTTAAAATCCTTTAACTTACACAATAAAGAAATTTCCAGTCCAATTTTCAGCTGAATGATAAATTCGTGGAGTTTGTCTATTGTATCTTGGTAAGGAAACTCTACACTGTGAAACAGAGTTAATTATTCATTAATTCGAGTGGTACTGTCTGACTAGTATTACAAGTTTCTCGCTGTAGGTGTTACGCCCGAAGTTGGTCTTCAACTGACCGACGTCCTGCAAAACTATCTCTCTGCTTCTCTTTCTGCTTCTGCTTCTGTCTCTGTCTTTGTCTCTCGAGCTTAAGAGACACGGCGTCTTTTATACTTCCGTGATACCGAATATCACGTCGTACGAGCCACTATACAACAACACTGCCTTTGATCTGAACGTCATTTTTTTGATAATCTACATTCTCTATATAATGGGAGAACTATTAAATGCTAAATCCTGAATCCCTCACTTTTCCTAAATAGAAGCACAAATATCACCAGGGACCGCTTATACAAAGCAAACACGGATTCTTACATCATATATAAGCACTCTTACGCCTACGTATATATTTGTAACTGTTTTTGCTTATATAGATAAATCCGATTGTCTTCTGTAGGGAGTCTCCATGGAATAAAGTGTGCGGGACTACGGCCACGAAGTAAGCGAATTCGATCTCCAGGCGCGCTTTTACATTCACTTTCGGACAAATGCCCTTGGGGAAAGGCTGAAACTCCCATATCCCCTTAGCCATGGATTAAGTAGTATCTCACCTTTTTTTCTGCGAGGATTTGCTAAGGCATCAAATTACTCCGCGAAGTTTGATGTGCCATTAAGTAACCAAAACCAAACCGATTGTTTGTACGGGATTAAAACTAGAGAGTAACGTCAACTTCAACAAATGCAGATATGATGCTTCCCAATTTGTATATGGTAATATATATATATATATATATATATACATATATATATATCAGATGATTACAAATGAATAGAATAAAACATATATACAACAATAGATAGATAGATAGATAGATAGATAGATATTGTCCCCTCAGCTGGAGCTGAAGAATACACTGACTGCTTCTCAGCAGAGAAGAAAGACCCTCACAACGATGTCCTGGATATGACATTAAACAATCTGATGGTGAGGCTCCAGTAATGCTGGAGCTTTAGGGAATGTGGAGTACCTCATCATTGCTATCGCTGCCAGGTCCTCTCAGGCCCGGAGTAGTAGCACCTGATAGGGTCCTATCTATGGGTCAAATAGAACTAAACTGCTAAACTACTAATGCTAAACGGAATAGTTTGAAATAGAACTGTTTTTGACATTTAAACTGTCTACATATACTAAACTGAATTGTTTGAAATAGAACTGTTTATACGTGTAAAAATAGATTTGGCATTTAATAACCTACAATGGTTGATGTGCCATAAAACCAAACCAAACCCAACCAAACCAAACCATAGATAGATTGGAGAGATTTTATGCCATGTGACTCCGAATTATAAAATTAGATTTTAACTTTCTTCTTAGTTAACCTAAAATCACCGACCAGAAAAAATTGTGGTAATCCAAGGGTTAAGTTTCTGCTCGGTAATCCAATCGGTAATCCAAGGGTTAAGTCTCTGCTCGGTAATCCAATCGGTAATCCAAGGGTTAAGTCTCTACTCGCGTGGCCGGTACTGTAAAAGACAAACTGGACTAAAAAGTATGAAATAAAGCAAAGCAGGTACATAAGAAGTTGTTTTCATGTTTATTCTTCCCAGCGAAGAAGGATCATCTCAGTCCAAAGAAGGGCCCTCTCCACAAAGAAGGGCCCTCTCCACAGGCCTTCGGCAACTGTTCCGAAGCCACCAACTACTATTGGTATCACCGTCACACAGCTTTTTTTAAAATGATTTTAGCTCTCGGGCAAAATCCGGGGATTAATCATTCTTTTCACTCTTATTTTCACTCTGTTATCGACTGAAACGGCAAAATCTTCTAGAAAACAAATTCTTTTCTTGTTAATTATCACTAGGTTTTGTTAATTAACATTTATTTTGTTAATTAACACTAAAAATTAGCGAGCTTAGTCGAGAGCGACCAGAAGGCTCCTTTTTCAATAGCTACTACAGCGAGGTATAGAGGAGGACGCAACTCCTTTCCCTGGATTGCTCCACTTTACCCTTCATACGTATCTTTTATTGCTGAGTGTTAAGCAAGGTGTCAAGTACCATTTTTAAAGTCTTATGTATGACGAGACCTGGGATTGAACCGAGGTCTCCCAGACCATTGGCGAACACTCTACCCACTAGACCAATGAGTTTGTTAATTAACACTAGGTCTCGTCTTCAGACCGCGATTTGGAGATCAGTTTGTATCTCAATTTCCTGGGGTCACCCAGTTCAAAGAAGATGAAGAGAACTAGATGGTTGGTTGGTTGGTTGTATTTTACGGCATATCATTACCCCCTCAGCAGGAAATACAGTCAACATATTTTAAGCCCCGAAAACAACGCGGTGAATACATTTCAGTTATAATAACCTCTATTCGCAAGTGATGCCAAATTAACAAGTCACGGTAACTGCGTGACCAATTAACCTGAATGTGTCTTGCAAGTTACATCCGTACTCTTTACAGTTGTATGTGATATGTACTGATGGCTCAGTTGTCGAGTTTCGGCTCTGCAATCTATGGTAGCTAGTTCGATCTCCAGTGGTGGAGATCACGGTATACACTGCTGATGAGACCTAATAAGGTCAAAACAGCTGTCCAGTGTTTCCATATGTCGTGCGTAAGTGTTCGCCGGATATTCTGGTCATGGTAATTCAATTCACAAAAAAATTATGTGTTTAATTTGCTAAAGCGTGAAATGGCTATAAAGGATCCGAGGGATCGTGGAAAAGCAGGAAAGTTTGTGGGCAGTTATCAGAAAAACTGAGACTTTACAAACGTGTAAAAGAGTTCAAATACAGTTGCCAGTAAAATGCAATCGTCATTACTTTTTCCTTTTTCGCATTCACTTGAATTTGCCGTGTTACGTTGTTCGATTAAAAGATTTCGAGACTTCTCCTAGGAAAACCTTTATTCATATATTATTCAAATCTCACCTTCGTTATCTTCAAATAATCACCTTGTGCATCAAAAGGCCTCCCCTAACGCTTCTTCCTCACTTGGAACGTTCTCAGAATATTATGTATTAGCTGGTTGCTGCGCCACTAATTCTGAAATCTTGTATTATTATTGTTCACTCATTAGAGCTTTTCACATCAGCAATAGCCGATGGTTTTTCACTGAAGTCTGAGTGACAGCAAGTCTCCTCAAGTCTCCATGACTCTTCTTAGTATTCTGGCAGTTCTCAACAATGCTGTCGTTTAGATGGTCTCCACTCGTCCGCCAACCTCCAAGTCCTCTAGTCCCTTTAGTAATCCCTTAGTTACTGTTCCAAACGTACCAATTACAATTGGTATAATTGTCACCTGCATGTTCCACAGTTTTTTCTGTTCCCTAGCAAGGTCGAGGTACTTATCCTTCTTTTCACATTCTTTCTGTTTTATCCTGTGGTCTGCCGGGACAGCAAAATCGACTATTTTGCAAGTTCTCTTTTTTTTTGTTGATTATTATTAAGTCTGGTCTCCTGGCCGGGATTAGGTGATCCGTTTGTATATTAAAGTCCCATAGGAGTTTATGCGAGTCATTTTCTAGGATAGGTGCTGGCTTGTGTATATACCATTTGTTAGTATGGTCGAATTTAAATTTCTAACACATTATTATTATTATTATTATTATTATTATTCAACTGTTGGAAAAGTGAATTTCTTGATTTTATGTAACACAAATTTTGTTGCTAGATAATATGTGTTATTTCTTAATTGCTTATGTTAAAAAAGTTTAGAAAATAACAATTATTCGCTTCGAAATTTGCTTTTCTGTTCTGGATAATAAAATCTAACACTAACGAAGAAGATTAAGAGAACAGACGAATAAGATACATAAATAGATAGATAGATATGAAATGACAGCGATAGATAGATAGATAGATAGATAGATAGATCTGAAAAAGACGTTAACGAAAGGCAGTTCAAAATATTATCTATCTTATTGTGTTCGGTACTACATTTTTTACTACCAGATGTTTGTGTAGCTACATGAAACTCTAATTACCGTAAAAATGATGCAATATTGTCGTTTTGTTTTACTTTTGACAATACTCAGCCAACTAGACATAGAGCACTTTTATTTACTACTTCTAACAGTCATATCATTTTTTAATACACTTCTTACATCACATACACACACAAATATATATATATATATATATATATATACGCACACAGGTAAGCATGATGTATTTGTTGAATGTCGTTTACAATTTGTGCTTCTCACTACACTTGTTATAAAGGATTGTAAACATTTCCTTTTTAATCTTGTTTTCTGAAGAATCGTGCAAACGATTCAAATCGTACAAAACCTGTGAAATCTTGATGGTTTTTTTTTGTTGTTGTTGTTGTTGTTTTTCTACTTTCATTTCTTTTTTTTCTTTTTTTATTTCTTTTTTTTATTTTTTTTATTTTTTTTTTATTTTTTTATTTTTTTATTTCTACTTAATTTTTTTTTTTAATCTTTTTTTTTTTTCATTATTATTTTCCCGCCGTGAACAATTTGTTTTTGTCTGTTTTCTATTTTCGTATCAATTGTGTATATCAGCTACCAATCAATATTTTTTTCATAATTAGTGCACCAGAAATAAGACAAGACAAATAAATGAGAATAGAAATCGACAGAATTTTTCTTTGCTGGTTTTTTTTTTTTTTATTCGCTTGTTTTTTTTTTGTTTTATTTTTTTTATTTATTTTTGTTCTTTTTGGTTTTTGCATTTTTGTCGGTTTTTTCTTTTAAATTTCTTTAGGACAACAGCTTTGTTGTATGCTTAGTGTTTGAGATGTGCATTTATCACTGAAACCAGCGACCGATGGTCGGTCCTAAGCAAAAAAAAAAAAAAAAACAAGAAATAGAATTTTGAATGCTGCTTTTCTAGGCAAGCAGTCTGTCGTAAGTTTAAAGATTAAAGCAACATATTTTTAACCCTCTCAGGCCCAAGTTCTTAAACCACCAACCTGAAAAAAATAGAAATAATGATCCCCTGTCCAGAATGTCGCCTGAGCATAAGCACCAATAGGCAGTGACACAAATACTGGCCGTGAGGGTTCTAAGGGTTAAACTCATTTGGGGGTCTTATAGGGCACCAATTGTCTCCTTTGTGTATGCACAGAAATTATGCTTGTAAGTTTTTTCTCCATTTTTAACTGGTTGGTTGGTCGGTCGGTCTTTATGGCATATCAACCTTTGTTGGTTATTTAATGCCAAATCCATTTTATACAAATAGTTGTTGGCGACCGTAGTCGAGGGCGACCAGAAGGCTCCCTTTTCAATAGCTACTACAGGGGAGGGCTCTAATCCTTTCCCTGAATTGCTCCGCTTTGCCCTTGATAAACCTTATACTGCTGAGTGTTAAGCAAGGAGGTATCAAGTACCATTTTTAAAGTCTTTGGTATGACGCGACCTGGGATTGAATCCAGGTCTCCCGGATCATTGGCGAACACTCTACCCACAAGACCAACAGTTCTAATTCAAACATTACAGTTTAGTATAAGCATATTTTTGTTTACTCACAGTTAAATATAAAAACTGTTCTATTTCAAACAATTCAGTTTAACATGAGTTTAATAGTCAAAAACATTTCTATTTCAAGCTATTCAGTTGAGTCAAACAGTTATAATTCAAACAATTCAGTTTAGCATAAGTACATAGTTTAAAGGTCAAAACAGTTCTATTTCAAGCAATTTTGTTTAGCATAAGTGCACAGTTTAGTTCTATTTGACCCATAGATAGGACCCTATCAGGTGCTACCACTCTGGGCCAGAGAGGACCTGGGAGCGATAACAATGAAGGGGTACTCCGCATTCCCCCAAAACTCCAGTATTACTGGAACCTCACGATCAGATTGTTTAGTACTGTATCTAAGACACTCGTTGGGCGAGGGGTGTCTTATGCAGTCGGTGTATTCTACAGCCCCAGCCAACAGGTGGTTTTTAACAGAATTCAGAGGAATAGTATGTCCCCTCAGATCTCCAGGGCTCTTGTAAGTATTCAAGCTGATTTTAACAATGCTGTGGTCTAGATGGTCTCGATTCTTTCTCTGATCTCTAGTTTCCCTAGTCTCTTTTCCAGGCCATTGGTTTGCGTTGGGTTGGGTTGGGTTGGGTTCTTCGTTAAAGGCATAACAACCTTCGTTGATTATTTAATGCTATAGTCGTTCTTACAGAAAAACAGTACTATTTAACCCATACATGGGAAGATAAGGGGGTTCATACCTTTTCCGTGAGTATTTGTCCAAAAGTGAACGTAATAGCGCGATTGGAGTTCGAACTCACTCACTACGATGTCGCAGTCCAGCACGTTAACCATTACATCACAGTGACTCTCCACAGGCCTTTGGGGACCGTTCCAAGGACACCAACTATAATTAGTATTACTGTCTGCCTCATGTTCTTGTTTAAGCTCTCATGCAAAATTCGTTTATTTGTCCATCTTTTCACTCTATTGTTGGGGTGTCCTTGAGGTGTAATGGTTAAAGAGACAGACTGCGGAATCATAGTAAGTGAGTTCGTATTACAGTCGCGCTATTACGTTCACTTTCGGGCAAATACCCTTGAGAAAGGTATGAACCTCCTTATCCTCCCAGCTATGGGTTAAATAGTACCACGACTGTTCTTCTAGGAGAATAGCTTGGGCATTAAATAACCTACGAAGGTTGATATGTCATTAAAAAAAAAAATAAACCAAACTAAACTCTCCCGCCACCCATCTCTATCGTCCATTGCTCCCGGTAGGTCTTCATTTAACAAAGAAACCAAACCAAACCACTCTCTTGTTAATTAACACTAAGCCTGGTCTTCTGACCGAGATTTAGTTATACTTTTATATCTCAGAGAATTTTGCTGGTCACGTTTCCATTGTAGATTCTGGTCTGTGTATTTACCATTCGTCTGTATGGTCAAATTTTCGTCGCTTGCACAATTCCCGGTGGATCACCTAGTCCTACCTGCTCTTGTACTTCTTCTGTGCCAGTTTGCTGAATTAGCTTATTATGTAGTTTATTGTTTCATCTCTCTTAACTAGCTATTCTCTTGATTTCTTTCTATTCTTGCTTTTACATAATTAGTTCGTGTTGTGTTTATTATATTATAAAAAGCGAAATAGTTTCTCTTTTTAGCCATAATTACCAACCCCTCCGCTCAGGCAGGATATGACACATGGTCAATTTTTAAGCGCAGTTTAACAGGTTTGAATTTAGAGTTTTCCTTCTCCTAGACTAGTTGCCTCACCAAGGCTGAAGAACCTAGTCTGCCCTACTATTTACCCATAGCTGGAGGGAGAATAATTGGATTTATACCTTTCCCAAGGGTATTAGTGCTATGTGAAATGCAATCAGTATCGTCCAGGATTTGAACTCGTGTCGCCGCGTCCATTTCCAAGGACGATAACCATTACACCACGGGCACCTCCACTAGTTTCTCTTTTTAGGTTTCTTCTTTGTGGTCATTCCCATGTTATTTCGTGCGCAATTACTTTAGTTTGTCTTCTGAAGTGTCTATATAGTTGATTTTCATTCTATTTTTATTTTCTCGATTTAATAGTTACCGTTTCTTCTTTGTCCTTGAGTTATTTTTAATTTGAGATCCCTTTATTCTATTTTTTTTAATATTCTCTTTATCTTAATGATTTTCTATTTCCGTTGATAGCGTTCTTTTTAAATTTGTTCGATGTCATCAGCATCTCAGTTTATTCCAACAATACGTTTACATAATTTTTGCTATCTTATAAAAAAAAAAAATTTTTTTTTTAAATCTTTACACTTGCTAACAACCTCTGATGATGGCCTATGATAAATTCATCTACCAACTCCCACCTAAAACCAAAATACTTGTCAGCAAACTTGAAAGGATCCTAATAAAATTATAAAGACAAAAGTGTCTTTATTATTTAATCAAACTTGCTTAAATGAAGGACAGCTGCCAACCACACACACACACACACACACATATATATATATAACCAGTTAACGAATAGTCCTTTGAGTAATTCAAAATCGAGCCAGAGGTCATTTGCTTACACTAAGTTAAATTGTTTCAAATATTGCAATTTATAGTTTTCACGCGGCTGAATGGATTCAAGGATTGCTATCTAAAACTAATGGCTTTATTTGCTATACCTAGATATTTTCAAACACTCCTAATACTAATAATTCAATTTAATATCAATTGTTTGTTTGCACACAGTTAATTAGTTTCAAGTATTATTATCAAACACTAATAGTTCTATTTGCACACTGTTGAATGGTTTCAAGAATAATCCTATATACCAACCCCTCCGCTGGAGCAGGATATGCCACAAGGTCAATTTTTAAGCGGAGTTTAACAGGCTTGAATTCAGAGTTTTCCTTCTCCTAGACTAGTTGTCTCACCAAGGCTGAAGAACCTAGTCTGCCCTACTATTTACCCATAGCTGGAAGGAGAATAATTGGATTCATACCTTTCCCAAGGGTATTAGTGCTAAGTGAAATGCAATCAGTCTCGTCCAGGATTTGAACTCGTGTCGCCGTGTCCATTTCCTACGACGACAACCATTTCACCACGGGCACCTCCTTTCAAGTATAATAAAGGATTAAACAGTTGTAGATGGGACCCTAAGAATAACAACCACTCCGGGTTCTGAGTGGACCTCTGAGTAATGATAATGAAGAAGTACTTCACTCTAGGACTGGAGCCTCATCAGATGAAGATTTGGTGTCATTACCGGGACACTCATTGGTGGAGAGAGTATCTTACCCTGTAGAGATGCAGTCGGCGTAATCTACAGCCCCAGCTGATTGGGCAATGTATATTTTGAATATTGTTCGTGTCCCTGCGATATCGCATCCCCTTTTTCTCAATGCTGGTGAATCCTCTTCCTTTTGCTTTTCTTGTAACCTTGAGTCTGTCTGCATCATTTCTCATCTATGCATGACAACTGCATCCGGCGGTGAGGATCCAGTTCCAGAGCTTTAGGGAGTATGGAACTATCCCTTCGTTACCATTACTCTCAGGTTAATGCAGTAAATCTGGGAGTAAGTCACCCATTCGGTCCCATTAAGCAGATCTATTCGAGACGATGAAGTGTTTACCTGTTTAAAATCATTTTTAAGGTATATTATTTTAATAGCGTATACAATTGAATACTGTAGCTGTTAAACTGACTTCGGCTTAAAATAACCCAAAAAATTTGACATGCCGTAATTTTAATTTCTTTGCTATTCTACAGTAATTTACGAAGCTCTTTGCTTCGATGTGGCACAAGGCCAAATGAATGGGGCACCCAATGAGACTCGAACTCACTCATGTAGGTTTGCTAGTCAAGCTTGCTAACCGTTACACCACCAAAGGTGCCCTTCTTTGCTATTCTACAGTGTGCATTGAAGCATAAGTTCATCACGTGACAAATGAAAACTGCCATAGCCCCTTATTTCGTTCACACCTGTAAATAACCTCAAATTCAAATTCATGATGTATGTAGAAAACAAAATATAATATTTATTTATTTATTCTGTTTATCTTTTTATTTTACTTTTTTCATTTTATTTATTTTTACTCGTTTAAAAGCCATTTTCGGCCATTTCACTGTTGCAAATTAAGAACGATGTTGAATTACATGCCATTTATAGAACTTTAATCCTAAATTGCCAATGAATAGATGAATAAACAAGGAGAAGCATTCCATAATTAGTATTTAATAGTTATCTTTCTTTGAGAAACTATGATGATCAGAGTGAGCGCGAATTCTTACCCGCATACAAATATTATTAAGCCGCAAATTGGATCAGAAACTGCTTTAATCTCTCTGTTAGCATTTTAACTCTGTTACGCTGAGGAATTTTGCCACAATGAGTCATTTTTGCTGTGTTATAGTAACATTCAACAATCAGGAGGCGCACTTAGCGAAAGGGTTATCAGAGGAGGAAAAGAAATTGGTGACCTTACTTCAAAATCCTGAGCGAGGCAGTTTGCATTTCACTTCGTGCAAATATCCTTTCAAAAGGCATGAATCCATTAAAAATTAGAAAATATTTAAATACAAATATGAGACGCACATCAGATGAATAAGATTCTCTTGGACTGCCATAAAATCGGACAATTCCATCCCGGACAGAAAACGAAATCTAGTGTAAATTAGCAAAAAGAAAAAGAATTCGTCATCTCGTAGTTTTTGTCGTTCCTGAGACCCATAGAGAGAAAATAAAACAAAACGCTAGATTGATATTTGAATCTTGCCTGAGAGCTGAAATAGCTGTGGAACATGAGGTCGACACTGACACCAGTTGTAGTTGGGATCTTTGAAACGGTCTCTAAAAGCTTGGGGGAAAAAGATTCTGTGAGCTGGAGATCAGAAGAAGAATTGAGACTATCCAGACCACAGCACTGTTAAAATCAGCAAGAATACTTAGAAATGTCCTGATGATTTGAGGAGACTTACAGTCACTCAGACCAGTAAAAATAAAACATTTAGAGCTGATGTGATTAAGGACTAAACGAGAAATCTCATCAAAGGGATAAATACTCGGGACCGTTCTTAAAATGGACGAGAGATGAATTCCAACAAATGGACCAGAGAAAAAAAACACATGACGATGCTTGACGCCTTATATTCTAGAGATGACGTAGACGGACCGCATGTGTCAAGAAAAGAAGGAAGAGGACTAGCCAGAATTCAAGATAACGTCGATGTATCGACACAATGACTAGAAGGTTACATAAAAAGTGCAAAGGAAGACTAATTACAGCGACCAGAAACAATACAGAAAAAACAAGTATCAATAGAATAAAATAACCTGGAAACAAAAATGGGAAGAAAAACAACTGTGGATATTTCCAACGACAAACAAGTAAAATCTCTCTCGAGAAGACCTACGAGAGAAGGTGAATCTCTTCTTGTTGTATTGTCACAACCAACAATACATACACATACACATGCAGAAACATTAGTCAACACAATAAAGACGTGTGGACACAGTTCTTTAGAAAAATATACCTCTCACTTTATTCGAAATGGTTACGAAAGGGTTTATGTGTGAGAGGTGAGTTAGAGATTGAACAAAGACTGCAACATATTGACCCCCCCCCCAGCTCTTCCGGCTATAGCAGCATTTCTTTCTCGTTCTGCTGGGTTGCTCAACCGGGGGCCTGGGGCCCCAACCTCTGCTGGGTCAGGTTCTCACTCCTCGAACTGGAACACTGACTTCAAACTCTGATCTCCAACTAACTCAACTTCTCTGTCGCACCGGGTTATATCATTGTTTTTCGCCCACCTGCTTCTTGTGGCGTCATAATTCGCACTCATTTCAACCAGTCGACAGTCAAGGTTATCCCCCTGATATATTCGACCGGATGCACCTGTTATTTACACAGGTACATTTCCCGTTTGACAGCTCGGCCGGGTCGGAGGTCAATATGTTACATTCTGATCGCAGCATAAAACAACGCCATATGGACTAACAATGTCAAAGCAAGAATAGACAAGACACAACAAAATAGCAACTGTAGATTATGTGGTGACAAAGACGAAACGATCAATTGCATAATGAGCGAATACAGCAAATTAGCGCCAAGTGAGTACAAGACTAGGACTAAACTTTTTTTATTACTCTTAAAAAGAACGAAACATTTTTTTAACCCTTTGAGCCGGGAGCTTGTGAACCTAAATTTACCCTCTGTTGTTTGAGCATAATCTCTGGACAGTGTGGGAAACATTAAAGTTGCACAGGTATACCAGTGTAACAGGCTTAAAGTGTTAATCTCCAGATTATGCAATTAAAGAATGGATCGGTCAAAATATTATGTCAGAAGCAGCAAGAACAAGAAGAATGAGTTCGATTGACTAAATATAATTTTTTAATTCAAATTCAGATATTTACATTCTGTGAATATATATATATATATATATATATATATATATATATATATATATATATATATATATATCTGGGACGTGAAGGGTCCATGTATACAATGCAAGCACTGCATGCATTAAAAATTTTCTAGGATAAATAATTTTGTGTAATATAAAATTAATTATTGATAATTTTTACAATTCTCTTTGTACTTATATATATATATATATATATATATATATATATATATATATATATATATATATATATATACATATATATATACATATATATATATACATATATATATATACATATATATATATATATATATATATATATATATATATATATATATATTTATATTGGTATTTCCATTTCTTCATTTCTTAAGATAATTATTACAAGCAATATTATTTAGGATGTGTGAGTAGAGAAAACGCTTGTTGGTTTAGCGAGAAAAGGCACAAGTAAAAACATTAAATTTAGTAGCTTCTCTATTGTCTTTGAGTTGGTAGCATGAAAGATAGAACATAATACTCGGTGGGTGAAAGATAAACAGTTACAGGAAAACAAAAATATTTTTGCTTTCGTTTTCGCTATGGTAAAAAAAAAGGTCGATGCTTCCCTGTTTTATTATTCTATTCAAGATGGGTGCATGAAAAAGAGAGACAGTATAATAAAGTGGGGCCACAGAGAGAAAGCCACGGGGTAAAAAAAAACAAATTCTCTTGCTTGCTTTCCTGCAAGTATCTGCCTGCTTCAGTCGAGAGTATCAGCCTGCTTAAGCAGGCAGATACTCTCTACTGAAGTGATAATGATTTTATTACCTCATGCAGATGAAATCAAAACGTGCCTATTCAGACGTCTTATAGTTGGACCGATTTAGACGAAAAATTATATTATTTGGTTCTGAACAACAAATTGGATGAAGTTATTGTTCACGTTGAGCAAAGATTTGAAATAATGAGAGAATTCAGATTTGTAGAATTGTTAAATCCGTAGCGTTTTCACGTTTACGATAAAAAAAATTCAGTTGGAAGCGGACTGAAATTCGAGCTGAAATCAGTTTATGACGTAGATTTTGCAAAGCAAGCGTCAAGTATTCAAGAAGTCGTAGAGATAATACGGGAATTTGAACGAATCCAAGTTTTGGCAGAAGTAAGTAAATTTCAACGTCTGATTTTGACCACATCTGCAACATCTGCTTCTTGTGAGAAAGATCGTCTGCTTCACTAAAGTGTGGAAATAATTATAGGAGCTATTACCAAAGTGAATAACGATTAAGTAATTTGGTTTTCATTTCCATGAATAAAAACGTTTTAAAGAAGATGAAGGTAGAGTGTAGTGTTAAAACTTTTTACTACAAAGTGATAAAGGAATTTGCCAAAAAGAAAGAATTGAATTGATTTACGAATAAATTTTAATTACTCATTATTTGTAGATTTTATTATTTTGTCTTGTAACCAATAGCGGTCATCATCGTCACCAGGGTATTACATATGAAGAAAGTAACATCAAGTCCATTGGTGATGAGTATCAAGTCAAGATCGGAGCCTGTTGGTAGAAATGTATTTTTCTCGAATTAAAAATAGCTTACATCATATTCACGGATGGAGGAGGGACAAATAATTTTCCGGGCGCACAGAGTATGATTCTCTTTTTCATTCTCCGTCTTGGTGATAAGCCTGCATAATGGACAGAATATCCTGGTTCCCAGGTTACTCTTCATCACTGATATATATATATATATATATATATATATATATATATATATGTGTGTGTGTGTGTGTGTGTGTGTGTGTGTGTGTGTGTGGAAAGAGAAAGAGAGAGAGAGAAAAAGAGCTTGAGTTTCTGTCTTTTTTGTTTTACGTTAGCTCGCATTTAAAATTTTCCAGAAGCATGTAAAATCCTATAGGCATTAAATGATCCACAAGGGTTGATATGCCATTAAACTAAATAACCTGTTAAATCCCAACAAAGGTTTTTGTTGGGGGGGGGTATTAAAAAGAGAAGTAAGAAATTCCTTGTTGATTTTGATTCCCTAATAAAAATTAGACGAGCTAACCCTAAAATAACAATGTGTGTGTGTGTGAGAGAGAGAGAGAGACACAGAGAGAGAGAGAGAGAGAGAGAGAGAGAGAGAGAGATTTTATTCATCGCTGTTTTCTCATCCTGAGACATATTATTTTTAACTGGATTTTTAACTTATCTCATTTCTAATTCGGTCTTTTATTAAGATCGAATTAGAAATATTGTAGGAGTTATCTCCCTCTAACTATTAATGATTCTGAGTTTGTTTGTTTTTTTTAATTAAAAGAACAAGACTAGTTGTCAATTATTTTGTTGGGTTTAGAATATATTATCTATTAAAATAATAGTGAAAATCTACTATTATATGCACGAGAATCAAATACAGCCATACAACCAGGGGTTCAGACTGAAAACCACACTCTGCATCCTTTCGATAGCAGACCTTTAGAAACATAATAATACTTCGAATCGGGAATGAGGAATTTTTTTTTTTTTGTTTAAAGACAACATTGAAATTGATGGTTTATCAATATAGGTCAGCCCAGTCGGCTAGGGCTGTAGAATACACCGACTGCATCTCTGCAGAGGGGTAAGACCTCCCGAACGAGTGTTCTGGATAGGACACTAAACAATCTGATGGGGAGGCTCCAATAATTCTGGAGCTTTGGGGAAAATAAAGTATCTTTTAATTGACATTACTCCCAGATCCACTCATACCTGTTAGGATCCCATCAATGGATCAAATGGAACTGCTCAACCATTTAACTGTGTTCAAACAAAAGACTAGCGTTAAATTGAATAGTTAGTGTTACGTATCAATACTTGAAATCATTAAACTGTGTGCAAATAAAATTATTAGTTCAGATAGCAATACTTGAAGCCATTTGACTGTGTGCAAACAAAGTACTAATTCGAAATAGAATTATTCGTGTTAGATAGGAATACTTGAAACTATTTAACCGTGTGCAAAAAATTAATTGTTCGTGTTATACAGCAATACTTGAAACCATTCAACAGTGTGCAAACAAATGATTAATATCATATAAAATTTGTTTGCCCAGTCGGTTGGGGCTGCTTCTCGGCAGAGGGGTAAGACCCCTGCCCAAACAAGTGTCCTAGATATGACACTAAACAATCTGATGGTGAGGTTCCAGTGATGCTGGGGCTTTGGGGAATATGGAGCACCCTTTCATTTCCATTGCTCCCAGGTCCACTCTGGTCTGGAATGAATGGTAGCACCTGATAGGACCCTATCTACGGGTTAAATAGAACTAAACTGCATACTTATGCTAATCTGAATTGTATGCATTAGAACTGTTTGACTAAACTGAATAGCTTGAAATAGAACGGTTTTTGACAATTAAACTGTGTACTTACATTTAAACAGCGTAATTATGCTAAACTGAATTGTTTGAAATAGAACTGTTTTTGACATTGAAACTGAACTCACACTAAACTGAATTGTTTAATATAGAACTGTTTTGACATTAAACTGGGTGTAAACAAAATCTATACTTACATCAAACTGAATTAGCCGAATGAGAACTGTTTGACTAAACCGAATAGCTCGAAATGTTTTTGACAATTAAACTGTGTACTCATGCTAAACTGAATTGTTTGAAATAGAACTGATTACTTATATGAAAATAAATTTGGCGTTAAATAACATACAAAGGTTGATATGCCATAAAACCCAACCAACCAACCAACCAACCTATAAAATTGTTTTTAGATTGAAGTACTTGAAACCATTTAATACTGTGAAAACAAATGAGCTCTGTCTAAAATGTTACCAGCAAACTATTCGTTTACGAATCAAATATATTTAACATATCTATTTATGTATAAATAGTATTTGCATTAAATAACCTGCAAAGGTTGATATGCCATAAAACCCAACTAACCATCAATCATTGAGTTTGCTTCATACTCCTGGCTTTGTGCTAAACTAAGTAGAGTTTAGTAAATCGTTTACTAATAAGGCCTCTCTCTCTCTCTCTCTCGCTCTCTCTCTCTCTCTCTCTCAATATATATATATATCATCATGTCACGCCGCCAGCACGGATCTCCCTGACTCTCTCCCGCCACCCGTCTCTATCGTCCTTGAAGGTCTTCAAGGGCACATCCTGTATCGGCACAGAGCTGTGGTATATAGGTTTTAGCTGGTTCTGCCTTTGCTCGTCCCTATGAAGGTGTCCACAGGAGTATGTCGCTTATGACTTCGACCCTACTTTTCCAGCAGTGTCCCGCATGTCTGATTTGTCTAACTTGGATAGTTTTCGTGATGTGTGGTCGGTGGCCGTACAGCTGCTGCTTTGTGAGGTGCTGCCTCCATGACTTGTTCAATATTGCTCGCAGCATTCTGGTGTAATTGCCGTCAAGCTTTTTAGAAAGACACACAAATACACACTCACACATACACACAAATACACACTTACGCATACACACACATATATATGGTTTTTAAGCGAATTTTGTTAATTTGTATTCTTCTTGGCATTTTCTTTGCGTGTAATTAAGTGGTATAATCATTGTTATAGCGAACAGTAATGAAGATAATAAGTCAATAGGGAGGATGCTTATATATATATATATATATATATATATATATATATATATATATATATTGTCATTCACAGACAGACTGTTTCGTTCTATCAGAACTCTTCAGTGTGGCTAGACACGTAGGACGCTCGAAGCCGGGAACGAAACCCATCCAACTTTACGTTAGACTAGGTCTCAGACCGCTCGGCCAACAAGCGTACCACGTTTGGCTAAGGGAATTTTTAAGGTATTATGTAGTTACAGCAGCAGCCGTTTATTTACATTTTTATAGCCTATCGGCTACCAGAGTACTCAATTCTTTCGAAAAGCTTTGCATTATGCGAGTGGTGGCTGAAAATTCCTTCACCAGAGTCCTCAACCCCGTGGGAGAGCGTTATATATATATATATATATATAGATATAGATATATATATAAACGTGTGTTTACATACATGAATATACATATATATACACATATATATAGATATATATACTCATATATACATATGTATGTACAAATATATATACATATATACACATATATATATACGTATATATATATATATACACACAAAAACACATACACACAAATACACACTCACACATACACACATATATATATGATTTTTAATCGAATAGTTTTTAGGTAACTTTATTTTTAAACGAGTAGTTACCTTAGAGCTCATTTTTTAACCCACAGTTAAATGGTTTCAAGTATTCCTATCGAATACAAACAATTTTATTTATCTAGCATTTTTATGTGATATAATTTGCACACAACTGTATGTTTTCAAATAAATGAAACCCTAACAGGTATTTCCAGTCTGGATCAGAGTGAACCTGGGAGTAATAGCCATGAAAGGGTGCTCCATATTCTTCTAATCTCTAGTCTCTGTTTTAAAAGCCACTTTGTGTTAAAACCTGTCTCGTATTAAAGCCGCGTATTTTTTGTCGGTTTATAATTTTAAAAAAGTTTATTCTTTTAATTCAATTACTCAGTCCAAATTTAATTTATATATACCATCATCAAATCTGGTCTTCCATGGCATTATTGAAAGACCAATTAAAATTGCACACTTTCATTTTAGAAGATGATATCCAATACGCTCTCTCGCAAAAAGCAATTTAAAAGAAAGTCATTAAACAGTAGTGTTATTATCATGCACTGTCATAAAACATGAAGAAGGCCATGGTGAAGTGGCTAACGTGCTTGGCTGCGACACCATAGTAAGCAAGTTCGAACTCTAGTACTGCTATTACGTCTAAATTCAGACTCATACCCTTTAGAAAGATATGAACTCCCTTATTTCGCCAGCTATGTTGTGGTTTGGTTTGGTTTTATCATATTTACCAACCCCTCCGCTCGGGCAGGATATAACACAAGGTTAAGTTTTAAGCGGAGTTTAGCAGGTTTGAATTCAGAGTTTTCCTTCTCCTAGACTAGTTGCCTCACTAAGGCTGAAGAACCCAGCATGTCCTACTATTTACCCATAGCTGGAGGGAGAATAATTGGATTCATACCTTTCCCAAGGGTATTAGTGCTATGTGAAAAGCAATCAGTCTCGTCCAGGTTTTGAACTCGTGTCGCTGAGTCCATTTCCTACGACGATAACTATTACACCACAGGCACCTCCTTGGTTTGGTTTTATGGCACATAAAATGTTCAATTTCAAACAATTCAGTTTAGTATAAGTATATTTTTTTTGTTTACACACAGTTAAATGTCAAAACAGCTCTATTTCAAGTCATTCAGTTTAGCATACGTACAGAGTTAAGTTTTATTTGACCCAATGACATGTGCTACTACCCCGAGCCACAGTGGACTTGGGAGCCATGGCATTGAAGGAGTACTTCGTATTCCCCAAAGCTTCAGCATTACTGGAGCCTTCTCATCAGATTGTTTAGTGTCATATCATGGACACTCGTTGGAGGAGTCTTACCCCTCTATAGAGAAGCAATCGGTGTATTCTACCGCAATAGGTTAAATAGTAGCATTCCCGTCCAGCTGGAAGGATGTATTTGGCATTAAATAACCAACGAAGGTTGATATGCCATTAAACAAAGAAACCAAACCAAACCTGAGGATAAAGAAGCGTTACGATTATCGCGGCATGCGAAATAGAATCGGTGATTTGAGTTCAAATTGTATTCGAGGTTGTTTACGTTTCACTTCGCGCTCATCCCCTTGAAAAAGAAATTAATCCTTCTCGTCTTCCTCCAAGTATGGGTAAGTAGTAGGGCAGACTGATTTTAGCCTTGGTAAGACAACCAGTCTTTGGGAAATTATTCCAGTTATGATTCGTTTAAAAAGTGATTTTACGTCGTTTACAACCCGCTTTCTTCTCACGGTCAAACCGACATTTTGATCATACCTCCACGTCCTAGTTCATGGGTTTGACCCCCAAGCATCGTGTGGTCTCTCGGAAAATTCACCCTGTTGCACTGGGAAATCTGGAGATCGGGGAAAAGATTAACCTCGACCAAACTGCAACACTGCTAAGATCGGCTAGAATACTGAAAAGAGTCCTGGAGAATAAGGGAAACATTTTACTCTCGGACTTACATGAAAACCACCAGGTAGTACTGGTGTGAAAACTCGCAATAATAATAATAATAATAATAATAATAGTCTTACTTTTTCATCCTCTATCACGCACTCTCTATCGCTTTCTTTTCACTCACACGTTCTCTCTCTTTCTCTCTCTCTCTCTCTCTCTATATATATATATATATATATATATATATGTATATGTATATATTGTCCTCCACAGTCAGTTTTCTTGTATCCCAACTCTTCAATGCAGTTAGACATGCAGGACGTTTCAAGTTGGGATTGAAATCTGCCAAACTTTACGTTGTCGGTCTAACGTAAAGTTAGGCGGGTTTCGACCCCAGCTTGAGGCGTCTAGCGTGTCTAGCCACACTCAAGAGTTGTGATACAACGAAACAATCCGTCTAGGGATGATAATGAATATATATATATATGCTAATACTCCCTCAGCTCTCTCTCTCTCTCTCTCTCTCTCTCTCTCTCTCTCAATATATATATTGCCCAGTTGGCTGGGGCGGTAGAATACATCGACTGCACCTCGTCAGAGGTCTAAGACCCCCCCCCCATCAACTAGTGTCCTAGATATGACACTAAACAATCTGAGGGTGAGGTTCCAGTGATGCTGGGGCTTTAGGGAATACAGAACACCTCTTCATTGCCATTTCTCCCAGGTCCACTCTGGTCTGGAATGAATGTAGCACCTGATAGGGCTCTATCTACGGGTTAAATAAAACTAAACTGAAGCTAAACTGAATTGTTTGAAATAGAACTGTTTGACTAAACTGAATAGCTTGAAATAGAAATGTTTTTGACAAACTGTGTACTCATGCTAAACTGAATTGTTTCTAATAGAACTGATTTTTTGTTTAAAAATGAATTTGGCATTAAATAACCTACAAAGGTTGATATGTCATAAAACCCAACCAACTAGCCAACCATATATATATATATATATATATATATATATGTGTGTGTGTGTGTGTGTGTGTGTGTGTGTGTGTGTGTGTGTGTGTGTACTTTTTCTATTGCACTCACTCACCTATTCCTACATACATAAGCGTGTTCACGCGCGTGCGTGGGCACACCCACACACTCCCACATACACTTCTCCTAATGAAAACAGTTCAAGAGTTCCGAAACTCTCCTTATCCGACTCTTAAAGAAAGAATAATTTTGTCGTGAAATGGTGAGTCGAAAATAGTCTGTCTTAACGTCTCATAAAACTGCCAAACATTTTCTTTAGAATGTTGCATGACGGGAGAATAAACTGACAAAAACACGAGTAAAAGTATCCACAGACCGGATGTAGCCAAAGTTTCATAAAACCTACTTTTACAACGCTTGAATCTCTCATTATATCGATCTGTTCGACCCAGACTACTCATCCCCAACTGTATTTTAATAGTGGAAAAATTAATAAAAATCCCAACTTTTTTTCTGTCCAATGATACTAAACAAGTCTTCAATATTTACAATCTTAAGTTTATATATTAGACATATGATCGACTAATTTGGTTAGTAATGTTCACGTTAATTGCTGGTTTCATGAACCCGGTATACATAGATAAGGTTTTTGTCTAAAAGTCTTTACCTTTACTTCATCATCTATACAGCTCTCTCTCTCTCTCTCTCTCTCTCTCTCACACACA